>CM076578.1:1730534212-1731066285 GCA_034641835.2 Pinus albicaulis | reverse complement strand
ACCCATTTTAGGGACTATTTTTTATATATGGATGGCGGAAGTTGAGTTCAAACAAACTCACAACCACTGCCTATCTTGAGTTGGGAGGTTTGGCTACGGGAGTTCTATGGAAGGGAAGTAGTTTTGCCACCTTCTATGGAACCTTCCCTGTTGATAGGGCCCATCCCATAATAATAGGGATCCCAACTCCCTCCTTCCCCATCTATAAAAGCTTGCTCAGATCCATGGCAAGCTAGTCTTGAAGTGCTGAAGCTTTGCATCTCCCTATTCCCAAGTGCCTTTGTGCTGTAAAGAATCCCTTCTTACCCTTAAGGCCCATTAAGCAAGGAGACCATTGTTACGAGACTCTGGAGAGGTTTCCCTTTCCTTGGCGAGCTTTGCGAGACGTGGACAACCGGGGACCCGTTCGAAGGAGGCTGCGACGTCAGAACTTGGTTGTAACTTCTATTCGTTTACCACTTTAATAGATGACTATGATTATGGTTCCACTCCTTTTTCCATTATGTTAATGCGAGTAATGTCTTTTCTGACCGATGTTTATTTACGTATGCTGGTTCCTATGCTTGTATCTGTTTGTTCTTTCTGTGTGCAGGTGTTCATCCACGGAGATCGTGGAAGGATTGTGATCTGCCAGGACTGAAGGACGGGGACATCTCTTTTTCAGATCGAGCGTTGGAATCCCGGTAGGTTCTTATCCCAAATCTTTCATTCGTAACTAGGAGCCTGCGTCATAGCATTGTTTGTTTGTTGCTAGACCCCTGCTGGGCTAGTAGGGATCGCCTCTGTCCGCAGAGGGGATTTACCTTCTCAACAAATTGGCGACTCCGCTGGGGATCGTCCGGTTTTCCTTGTCTCGTTCATGATTGGTTCGCTTTGATTGTTTCTCCTTGCTTGATGAACCTTCTGGGTTGGGTTCTTTCATTATTTTAGCCTTGTGGTTTGCTTAGCTTGTGTTGGTCTTTTTCTCAGGTTAGCTTGTTTTTAGTTTTCATTGAAGAATTCGACTGGCGCGGGTTTTTACCTGACAGTCGCGCCACTTGGCGCGTGTTGCATTTGTCTGTCTCGCGCCACTCGGCCTCTGGCGCTAGTTTCAAGGCCACAGTCGCGCCACCCCTGTGACTTTTTTGAAGTTCTTCAATTTTGGCTTTCTGAGCTTGACCAATACTTTTCTTCTTGATTCCCTGATTGTTTGAGTGCATTGGAGCCTGGTTTGACTGGAATTCACCGCTATCCTTTGGTTGTTTGCCTCTATCTATCGGTTTCACGATTTGAGCCCTAGGGCATCTAGTGGCATAGTGAATCGAGCCCTCCTTGGGAGCTTTGGTGTCTTGATTGTCCTGTCGGCTTGTTGCTTAACCCTCCATGCCCTCTTAGCAGTCTTTGATTGTTTTGTTGCGTCTTTTGAGTGTTTGTTCGTTCTTTCATTCAGGATTCGTTTGCCCTTGCTTCGGACCCAGATCACACGGTCCATTGGGGTGTTTTTTGAGTCTTTCTTCGATTTGAGAGACTTTGGGTCGATTTAGAGATTTGGTTGCTTGCTTGGTGAGTGAATGTTGTTTGCTTTGCTCTCTTAGTTATCATTTCTCTAATTGTTCCTTTTGTTTTCAGTGCACATTAGCCATTAGACATTGAAAATTTTAAAAAAAATATAATCTCTTTTGTTTTTTAATTAGTGCAAATTGTCATCTTTTCCGTATCACTAGTGATTAGTGTTTGAATGAAAAATGTGCAATTGCATTAGTTGCATTAGAGACATTCTTGTTTGTATTACGTTCATTTCGTTTGTATTAAAGCTCTCAACTCTCATTTAACTAGTTTTCATCGAACGAAATGTTGCATCGTGGCATATAGCTTGCATTTAGGAGACACTACATACGATAAGGCCTGGAAATTGAAACTTAATTGAAGATCAACTGTAAAATTCATTCAATTAACATAAGGCAACATTGGAACTTAACGCAACATATTTAGAAGGTCTAGGCTAGAGACGTGTTCCGGCGTCGTTAAACCTAGCAGCTGTCGTTCGCCTATTGGCTTTAGACAGCGCTAGTACGGACTTGCGCTTCCCGTACCGTCGCGTATATAAAGGGAGACCCCTATAGGTTTGCAATCCTTTATCCACAGGAAGCCGAGTCTGCCGCCTTTTACCCGTGATACACCGAACACAGCATTCGGGGAGACTACCTGCACGTACGGAAAGTCCTTGGTCGATTTCTGTTTCATTTTGAAACCAAGGTGTATATTGCAGTTCACGGCTATCTGGTACACCCTTTGTGCCTAGTTTTTTTCCTGAGCAGTCATTTGGTCTTTTCTGACTCCCTAAACTTGAAAAGACCGTCAAGCGCTTGTCCTTTCACGCTTGTGTCAACTCCGAAAGAGATAGAGTCATCTTTTTATCGTTTCTTGACTCTTAAAACATGAAACGGTAGGATTTGTTTATTTTCCAATGTCGTAAAATCAATCTCCCACGATTACACACCCAGTTAGATATTGCTTGTGACTGTTTGATCGTGTGTCTTAATTCATTTTCAGCCCGTGTGTGTGTGTGCTCTCTTCTTCTAGTCTTGTGTCACGGTGGCGGAACCCTCGGTTTCGTCTACTGGTAGTCCTTACACGGACGATTCTTCAGAGGCTTATGAACCTTCTGTTGAACCACAGCAGCCTGTTGTTTCCGAGTTCCCTGACGGAGGACCGGTCCTCGCCGAGCAACCCTTTGGAGAGCAAGTTGAGTTCCACTGGCCCTTTTCGGACCCTGTGTCTGAATTGAGATTAGGAGCTGATTTCCTTTCTCTTACATCGGGTTCACCGTTTATTGCTGCTGTTTTTCCTCCTAGTCCTCGCCGTCTTCTGCGTGATTTAACGGCGGGATCAACCATGAGTGATTACAAATGAAAATTCGGATACGATGAGGATGAAGGCATCAGTAGATTGTTTGAGGAGATGAGTGCGGCGGCTACTTTCGTATTTGGGTCCTTCTTGTCCACGGGGGATACGAGATCTGGGTCGGTGGCCCCATTTAACTGCCTCCTATGGGAATATCATCTCACCGCGAGGCCAGAGTACACTACTACACCCAGGTGTGTCTCCTTCGACGCCGTCATACGTTCCCGTGCGACCCAGCGTACGTGGCCAGGCGCCTCTTCTTTGTTGCCTCGGCCTCGCTTCTAGATACGAGTAACTCAGGAGATTTATCCCCAGCTCTTGCTAAATTCAGAATATCTCTCCGGAGGAGTATCGGTTGTTTTGGCAGCAGCCGAACGCCGGAGCTGGACAACTCCCCCAAGATCCTTATCGGTCTTTCTTTTCGCATTATGCACAAGACGGCACCCCCGTGTATGGTTTTCCGGGTCGGCTTGACGAGCATGGGGACATTTTGCGTCTCCCTGCTCCTGAGGCCTATCTTTATGTTCAAGGTTTACCGTACAACCAGGCTCAGAACTTGCAGGCACAACCTTTCCAAGGTCAACCTGCAGGCCAACCTGGCTATCAGTACGACCCACAGGGACGGCCCAATCAAGGCTACTCTGCGGGCCAGCAAGGGCCATTCTATAATCCGCAAGGACCATATTATAACCCTGCTGGTCAACCTGCTCAGCCTCAGCCGGGGTATCAACAGGAACCGACCTATGGACCTGGGGGGCAAATCCGGCCTTCCTTACCGATGCAACCGCAGTATCCTGTTGTCTCTAACGTTGCATATCAGCAAGGACCTCTTTACGGTTCTGCTTCGGGCCAAACTGGTTTCCAGCAAGCACCTGGTCCTGTTCCACCACTGGGCCAACCGGGTCATCCGGTACAACCTGGTGTCCCGCCTCCAGGCCAACCGGCTTATTCGGTGCAACCTGGGGCTCACTTACAACCGGGTCAGCCTGCGCAACCAGCGCCGCCCCCTCATTCGGGCCAACCTGTTCATTCAGGAGCGCCCCCTCATTCGGGTCAACCTGTTCATTCAGGCCAGCCCCCTCATTCTGTTCACTCTGCTCACCAGCCTGCTCACTCAATGCCGCAGCCAAATCAACAGCTGCGCCCTACGTACCAGGCTCCGCAGGGTTCCACTTATCAGCAGTCTACTCATCCTCAGAGCAGTTATTATCCTCATGGTCAATCTCCACCGAACTATAACCACTCTGGGGGCTCTCAGTATCCTCCTCCTCACGGTTCTAACTATGCTCAGCAGCCAAATCCAAATGCTGCTTATACAGGGCAAACGCCTAATCAGGGCTCGAACCCTGGTTATCAGGCCCCACACAATGGTTACCAGCAACCAAATCAGTCTGGCTATACGAATTATGCCCCTCACGGTCAGAATCCTACGGGACAGAACCCCTGGGGGCAAGGATATTCACAACCATCGTGGAGCATGGGTACCGGACCTTATTCTGGGACTGGCATGGGAATTAACCCTCCATTGCCGTTCCTGGCTACCTTGGATCTACCGGACGTTTCGAAGTTGACCAATGATCCGATTTCTCATAATCCATATTGGCCCCCGGTTCCGACCAAGATACCAGGAGACTGTCCCAAGTTTGAGGGCAAATCTGGAGAAGACCCCCAGGCGCATGTGATGACGTATCACCTCTGGTGCTCGTCTAACTCTTGGACTGACGATTCAGGTCGTTTGCGTCTTTTCCAGCGTACGTTAACAGGAGCTGCTGCTAAGTGGTACATAGAGCTATCCCGTGGTATTTTTCAGGATTTCAACTCGTTAGCTATGGCTTTCCTCACGCATTTCCAGTTACCAGTCCGGTATGAGACTGGGACGCACCTCCTATCTTCCCTGAAGCAGGACTCGGCCACTCACATCTTGGATCACATCCATGAGTGGCGGCGCCGTCGTCGACTGATCAAGTTTCACATACCTGATCAGATTTTGACTCACTGGTTCACCACCTCCTTTGTGAACAAAATCGCTCGGGATATCGCAATGGGAGCGTGTGTGACGGAGGAACAAGCTATCGCGCGTGCCCAGTACTTGGATCTTGTTTATTCACAATCTGGCACGCTTTATGACATCCTGCCTGATGCACCACGGCCCGGAGCCAAAAAGACCCAGCCCACCCCTTCCGTGGATGGTGTCATTGGTTCCGTTTCTCAAAATTCGAAGAAGTCTTCGAATGGGAAGCAGAAGGCTAATTCTTCCAACGATCCCTCTGCCAAACCCGCCTCATCCGATTCCGGTAAAACCTCGGAGGTAAATGCCGTTCAGGCCAATCCTGCGGACAAATCCTCCAAGGGGAAGAAAAAGGGCAAAGGCAAATCCAGATCTGATGCCCCAAAACCGGAATCTAAATCCAAGTCTGAGGATGGCTCACAACGTAAGCCGAAATTTCCTTGCCTCATCTGTGAAGGTGACCATTACACTAAAGATTGTCCAAGACGATCCGAAGTCAGTCAACTTCTTAAAGGCTCAAAGGGAACTCCGGCTGTTTTAAAAGGAGCCGTTTCCATCTCAGCAGACCCAGATGGTCGAACAAAGTTCATCATCTGCACCGTTTGGGTCTCAAGTTTTCATGATGAAGACTAATGCACCTATCACTATCGCTACGAGGTCCAAGGATTACAATAATCAGCAGCAGGCACCCGGGAAGGCAGTGGCGGATGGACCGCCTCACGCATCTGCTTCTGGTTCATTGGAAATTGAGAAGCCGACTCTCGAACCCGTTGTGAAGCCACCTCCCAAGGGTGTTCTTCGGAGATCCTCTTATAATCCAAACGCTCGTGCCGCTCAACATTACAGTATTGTTGAGGATCTGGCACAGGCGCCATGTGTCATGTCTGCACTTGAGGTTCTTCAGAGTTGTCCTTCACAACGGAAGGCTTTATTGTCTGCCATCGGTGGTATTGACCCCGCCGATTCGAGCCTTCTCACCTTTGATCTGGAGAATTTTACTCCCCGGCTTCCACATCAAATCGCTTTGATTATTCAAGTCAGGATTAACGGCCTGGACGTTCATAGAGCCGTCGTAGATGAGGGTGCATCTACTTGTGTTATGTCCTCCGCTTGTTGGAGAGCCATCGGTTCTCCAACTTTATCGTCATCTCCCAATGCCCTTGAGGCATTTGATGGCCGGGAATCTAAACCCCTAGGAGTTCTCGAGAATCTGGCGATTACATTACAGGGAAAAACCGTCAACGTGGAAGTAGAAGTAGTTGACGCTAAACTCAACTACAACATACTTCTTGGCCGCAGCTGGACCCATGCCATGCTCTGCGTGCCGTCTACTGTCTTTCGATTCATCAAGTTCCCTCACGAGGGCAAGATTGTGACGGTAGACCAGTTGTCATTTTTTACCTCGAGCTCCGAGAACAACGTGCCGTATGTGGATCAAATCCCGAATCCACCAGACAGCATAGGACCTGGTCTTTTCAAAGACCCGGTCCTCATGGGTATTTTCCCTGCGCCGCCACCGAATACCGCTCAAGTCAACATGTTGTCCAGGACTGATGACCCCTGGCTGATTCCTACACCTGAGCAGGTATATGAGTTTGGAGAGTCCATGCCTTTAACGCCGGTAGAGATCAGCTACTGTGAGATTGTTGCTGCATCGGACCCTCCACCTCCTCAGCATGCTCCGATGAGCATGGCTCTTGACGTCTACTCACAATCCCCCTGGCTTGGTCAGGCTGATTCGCCTGATCCTCTTAGAGAGACTTTTCCCTCAGATGAGGCTATAATTGAAACTATGTCTCTGGAGGAGCTACCTTGGGGCGGTGGGCATCATCGTTCCTCGTTTATGCCTAGCTTGGGGGCAATGACGGATTGTCTCGAGCGTTTTGCTACTCAGGTCCCTTCCCCGCCTCTTCAAACACCGATTTTGACACATGAGGTCTTTTCAGAGGGCAATCTGAGTAACATTCCTCAAACGATTCCTATCAACATCTTTGTTAAACCAGGGATTGTTGAGGATATTCATGTAGGTGTGACCTGTTCTCCCAGGGAGATTCAAGTCTGCACCGAGCTGTTCGAATTATGAAGCACGATGCAACGAGGACAGTTCCTTTAAGTGTGTCAACCTCGTTAAAACAATGAAACATGAACACGTCCAATTCGAGTTTTGATAGATTTAGTTCAAAATCTCTTTTTCAAACTTCACTCTATTTTCCATAAGACTGAAGCTTGGGGGGCATGCGCCTCGAATTGAGACATCATGCCGGGGGCATGCCCGTCTTGTGTGTACATAGGTGTGTGATTGTCATTTGTGTACATGGTGTGGTGTGTAAACATCTTTTCTGCTCCAAATGAACCACTGCTACTCTCCACAAGGTAAATAGTAAAAGTAATTTCATTTTTTACCATTGGACGTATTTATAACTTTTCAACGTTAAAATGTGTTTTAAAAGTTATTTCTTGTCAAATATTTGCATGTATTATGTCAAAAATGGATTTTACGCTTGTTGGGTATGTGCAGTGACAGGTTTTTGCGACTTAAAAGGTGGAAACGAGTTGTATTTTATACTTTTCCGGACTCGGTAAATACACGAAAAAGTCACTCTGGAGTCATCTTTCAGCTCTTTTCTGACTCTCTAAATATGAAAAGATCGCCGAGGCCCTTGTCGTTTCGATCTCGTTAAAATGGACACGAGTCGACATTCACCCAGTATAAGTTTAACCCTTTTTCGGGCTGGGCTGGATCGATTACGAAAAAGGAATACCCTAGCCTATCGCGACTAGGAGGTTTTCCCGGATATTGTTTTCTACCTTTTTCGGATCTGGGAAACTATTTACGAAAAGGGACCTGTGGAGTTTTCTTTTCCGCTGTCTTTTCAAACTCTCTAAACATGAAAAGACGCCGAGTTCTTCCTTTGTCAGACTCGTTAAACCCTGATGACATTGGATTCCGTCGCAATGACGTTCTCCGAGTTTCTCCTTCCTAGGACTCGTTAAAGGCACTAGGATGGATTCGCCCGAAGGGCGGACTTATATTACAAGCATATGCTATCCCCTTCAAGC
The DNA here is from genome assembly GCA_034641835.2 of Pinus albicaulis. Lineage (NCBI taxonomy): Eukaryota > Viridiplantae > Streptophyta > Pinopsida > Pinales > Pinaceae > Pinus > Pinus albicaulis. The sequence goes on along the minus strand of CM076578.1, from coordinate 1,731,058,334 downwards.
TTGTCATCAAAAATAATTGGGGTACTCGCCAGAAATGGTGGGGGAAAAGTGGAACCATCGTCGTTATCGTCGGCAGTATGTCGCTCTTGAACATGGCACTTGTCTGCATTCGTGTCGGGTTGGGGACATCTCATCTCGTTGTTTCACTTTGCTTCCATGGGTTTGGGTAATCTCTTTTGACCTCTCATCTGTTCCCTGCCTCGTCGCCATGACCTTTGATCTGTTGATGTCAAATACTGCCAAGTCCATTGCCGTGCCGTTTATATGTTCAAGAGAAGTTGGCCTCTGCGAATATCGACCTTCCTCTGTTTCTCATATGATCCTAATTCACAACAAAACATTATGTTCCTCTGTCTCGTGTCGATGATGTGGGAATCATTATGGCCCACCTTCGATCAAGATCACTTCCTGTCGACTTCAACTCATTATCCAGGAAGTTGGTCTAGAGACTCCTGATGGTACCTTGGGGCCTGCATGCCTTAATGGCGGGTTCGTCGCATTCGACGAGAGGTTTTCATTATTGACCTCCGATCGGATGATTCTGCGGGTGTTCGACGTCAGCTCATTTATTCACACGCCGTGGATTGTACATGTAGTACCTTGAGGACCATTGTCATTATTGGTGGTTCCTCTCGCGTCTGTTAACGGCTTTCATCATTGGCTGGTAATCAGGCGATGTTCTTGCATGTTCGACATCGGCTCACATATTCGCGTGCTAGAACTTGTACTTATTTGGGTCGAGATGGAGCGCAAGACCCTGGATTGTGTCTGTTGTAATCCAGGCTGCGATTGTGGATTATTGTCATTATGTACATGACTCAATGATTGGATGGCTGCGACCATACCCGAGTCTATTTGTTTAATCTTAGTTGGATGGCTGTGCCCATACCCTGGATCCGGATTATAGCATACTCTGTTCGGATGGCTGCGTCCATACCATATATATACATCGTGTACTTAAGATATCAGTTGTATCTGTCTGTGCAGGTTTTCCGACGGCGGGCCTTCAGTTGGACATGTTCTCGTAAAGCATTTCACCCCTCTCTCTCTCGGGCCTCATGCTTTTGGGGGCATCTGTTACACAGTAATTTGTCACCGTCCCTACCATTCCCCGTCCCGCACAATGGAGGACCCATAACGTGACCTGTGAACACTGTCATGCACTGAAAATATCATCATTGCATCCCTCTGAGTATGAGCTTCATTTCCCCTTGAGACATCTCCTTGCAAAATCCATGAAAAACAGCTCTTTTTGCATTGGCGCGGGTAGACAGTTCAGTACTCGCGCCACTCAGGGAAATCTTGTAAAGAGGTCGCGCCACTTGGCGCTCTGTCATAGAGCAGCAATCGCGCCACCCATTTTAGGGACTGTTTTTTATATATGGATGGCGGAAGTTGAGTTCAAACAAACTCACAACCACTGCCTATCTTGAGTTGGGAAGTTTGGCTACGGGAGTTCTATGGAAGGAAAGTAGTTTTGCCACCTTCTATGGAACCTTCCTTGTTGATAGGGCCCATCCCATAATAATAGGGATCCCAACTCCCTCCTTCCCCATCTATAAAAGCTTGCTCAGATCCATGGCAAGCTGGTCTTGAAGTGCTAAAGCTTTGCATCTCCTATTCCCAAGTGCCTTTGTGCTGAAAAGAATCCTTCCTTTCCCTTAAGGCCCATTCGAGCAAGGAGACCATTGTCACGAGACTCTGGAGAGGTTTCCCTTTCCCCCGGCGAGCTTTGCGAGACGTGGACGACCGGAGACCCGCGCGAAGGAGGCTGCAGCGTCAGAACTTGGTTGTAACTTCTAATCGTTTACCACTTTAATAGATGACTATGATTATGGTTCCACTCCTTTTTCCATTATGTTAATGCGAGTAATGTCTTTTCTGACCGATGTTTAGTTACGTATGCTGGTTCCTATGCTTGTGTCTGTTTGTTCTTTCTGTGTGCAGGTGTTCATCCACGGAGATCGTGGAAGGATTGTGATCTGCCAGGACTGAAGGACGGGGACATCTCTTGTTCAGATCGAGCGCTGGAATCCAGGTAGGTTCTTATCCCAAATCTTTCATTCGTAACTAGGAGCCTGCGTCATAGCATTGTTTGTTTGTTGCTAGACCCCTGTTGTTATAACATAAGGTTGTTTTACGTTGAACCCATATAAATATTGCCTCGTGGCCTTGCAGGATTGGACCATCACATAACTATATGCAATTGAGCGATTATTGGTTTATTCTTTGGTTACAACTGTTGATAGGTGGTTGTCATTGATGTCAACCCAAGAAACACCAATAGCTACCTCGATATTTTTCAGCAAATTTGGCATGAAAATTCGCGATCTCCTATCTCCTAATCACTCTAGTTAGATTCTCCTCGAAAATATATTTTCGATGATGTTTTGTACCCCACATAGTTCTTTATGGTTTTAAATTTATTTTAATTTTAAGTTTAAGACCCAATTTTGTGGGCTAAAACCCCAAAGGGTAGTAAAATGTCACCTTATCATTAATTCACCTATGGTTATCAATATATGAAAATAATTCTTGCCGCAATATCATTGTGTATAAGTTGAATAACTTCAAGAACCAAAGGAAATACACCAATCACTAATTTCACATCCTAGGTAGGGCCATATGCACTAAGCCAATCATTGATTTCAAAATTTTAGTGGAACTGAAAAAAATTGTCGACAAATATTAATAAGAGATAATAATTAATTAAATTAAGGGTATTATGAAAACATAATCTTAAGAAGAATTTTAAATTAATTCTATCTCATAAAAAGTATCCCTCCTAACTTAACAAATACTATCTCTTCCTATAAGGTTCACGACTTCCCTTCCTTAGCACACCAGACATAAATACAATTAATATTTCAATATGTTAATTCCTATTGAAAAACTCTTTAATATCTAATTGTCACCTATAAAGTCCCTTTATAAATCTAAACGATCATCCTTAGCAACCAACATATGAATATAAAAACAAACCTTTATCACCACTTAAGAGACAATCTTTTGAACGAATAATATAAATAATTATCTTCTAAAATTTTCGGTCATCCTTGAGGAAGCTACGCTAATAATTTGTGAGGACAGGGGTTGACATCTTTTGAAAGGTTCGGTTGAAATTTTAGTTTGAGGACTTGCTAGACGAGAAAGGAAGTATTTCTCAGAATTAAATTTGTGTATCACTGATTCTTCAAGGGGAGGAAGGTAAAAGATAATCCTTTTGTGTCTCTTGTGTTTTGGTTAGGACCTTATTATAGTAAGCCTTGTGGAGAAAAATTACAGCCTGATATGCGAGAAAATTTTCCTCAAATTCAACATTTGAAAGGTTCGGTTGAAATTTCAGTTTGAGGACTTGCTAGATGAGAAAGGAAGTATTTCTTAGAATTAAATTTGTGTAGCATTGATTCTTCAAGGGGAGAAAGTTAAAAGATAATCCTTTTGTGTCTCTTGTGTTTTGGTTAGGACCTTATTACAGTAAGCCTTGTGGAGGAAAATTACAGCCTGTTCTGGGAGAAAAATTTCCTCAAATTCAACATCCATTAACTGTTAAAAGAGAGAGAGTTAGGGAACCTTTCTAGATCGAGCTCATGATTGTTAACAAAGATGTATAAAACACATTTTATGTGAGACTTATTGATTCTATTTGAAGATCGAATCATATGGAAAGTAGTCTGAGACTATAGAAAGAAATACATGCATAGTTTAAGGCGTGTACCCTCCTTATTATGGTCCACAAAATGTTGTTACATTACAGGTGTGGATTTCCTATTTGAGGAAGCGTATAAGCTCAGGAAGAGGAATAATTTAGGATGCATGCATTATAAGAAAGTAAGACTCCATTAAGAGTTGTTTTGGAAGTCAAATTGCACAAATTACAGTGTACCCTAACCAATACTCTAGCAGTAGCAATACTATCCAGATAAGTCTCCTCACTACAAATACATATTAATTTTATTATAAAGTAAATCACAGAAATTTCTTTTTTATTGTCCTCTGTCAACTTGAATCATTCTCTTATATTTTGTACATTTTTTTACGCAAAAGTATCCTCATATCTCGTATACACAGAAGTGGTAAAAAAATGCCCGCAAATCGCAACCAAAAATGATTTCTTCCTTTGAGGAACAGGTCATTTCTTCCTTCGAGGAACAGGTTTTTCCAATTCAAGAAGGTGAAGAATCATATTTTTTCACATAGGATGAGGAATATCAGGGGCAGGAAGCGTAGGGAGAAATATATCAACCAAATAAAATATGTTTGTTGGAAATTCTGAGTGAAGCAACTCAATCATGAATTCAATCATGTTCTATACACATCATATACGGATGAATGTTCAACACAGAACATCAATACTTCAACCAAATACTAGATGTCATATCATGTTCAATCAACATTTGAACTTTAAATTAATGTATCCAAGGATTTATGTCGCACTAATACATTTCAACAGTCTCACTATATGGAATTTATTTCCCAAATTCCAGAGATCAATTTATCATGGCATGATACATCATTATGACATTGAAAATTCATCTACCTCTTACTTAGATTTTTATAGGCTCGCCACCTTTCAATAATAGACTATCAGTATGTATAATTAAGGCCATACTAAAAATCCAGGCCATACCTTGGAACTCATTACCCTGACTTAGTCACATATAAAAAAATCTAAATCAAGGAGTTTTCATCACGGAACACTCTCTTTGAGCCTAATGCCTCATAATGCCGACATATCCAGCCTTACTCAAATCAATGTCGAGTCCAAAAATAAGCTCATTATATGTTAGTTACGACTATTATCAAAGACATTGATTTCATAGTTATCAATTCTTTGACCAAAGCAGGTAGCACACATATCAAGTCACGACTTCATTTCATTTCAAGCTCTTCAAGTCTGTCATTGAACATGTCATTATAGGCCACTTCAGTCATTAGATGTAAGTGCATACACATCAAGATAATGACATGCATGTTCATACTACATCACAACAACCATTTTTCTTGGAACAAGGAGGCCAATACAGAACCATACGCCTGTATACTCACATACGACACTAAAGGTAACTATGCCCACATAAAATAGTCATCTTGGAAAATCAATCATCACCACATCAAATGATTTCAAATCCAAATGTGCAATCATGGTAATATCTATAAATCTAGAGATGTCTCAATAATTAAGAATCATGTCAAAGTACCAAACACAATTGATCAATATCAATCATCCAAAACATGAGGCATAATCCTTAAACACAATGACATATCCATATGAATGTCTCGATCACCTGCACACACAAGTTCGATTCAAACATATGAACTTTCCCCACTAATAGATCTTACTGGCATCTAGAATATATCTACAAAACTGAAATTCATTCTCAATTCCATAAATTCCAGAAATCATTCACAACGACAAGAAAAATCAAAGATCCATGGATTCAGAGTATAGACTGAATTCATTATATAGAAATTAAATTATCTTTCTATTAGGCATAGTAACATCTATGAGGCTTACTTTTCATGAATGAGGCTCAAACCTCTACTATAGATTAATAGTTTCATATACTTAAATCATATTTCAATAGATCATAAACCGGTAACATGAAAAAATCTTTTAGGAGAGAGGTTATTCCTATGAATGTGAATCCACTTAATTCATATCATCAAACTATTTTTGTAGGGATCAAGTGATGGAAAGTCTATCATAAACACATATCTATCATGATCATCAATATCATGTCATGAGTATTTCATCAAGGGCTAGAATAGAAAGATCAGGGGGACAGGTTGATGTGGCAACACAACCTTAAGATCCAATAACAATAAATTTTAATTTCACTGCATGTTATAACCACAGATAGTCAAATATCTGTAACATCAATCTCATAAATATGTCTTTATAATTACGGTTTCCAATACCATATCAAAGAGGTAAACTTCCATAAGAGATCAAACAGATCTTATGTGTATCAAGAATCAAGAGTACCATACACTAGAATCAGAATCAAGATCTCAAAAAAATAGATGTTAGCCACACATTAAGTTATTATATCCATGGCTAGCAATCACATCAATTATTCTAGCATAATCAAGCAGATCATCATGATAAAACCATTCAATATCAAGGGCACTATTTCATCAACATAAATCCCAATCACTCTTATATGTGCATGCATGAGCCATCTGAGAAGTATAAATTCTCAATATACCAAAGGGCTTACCTAGAAATCTAAGGTTGTAGCTAAATCATAGCATTAAAACAATATACCATGCATGCCTTACCATATTTCCTCTGCACCTTCACATAGGAAGCTTGTAGTGTGGAAGTGACCCTTTACCTTTTTCCGGATGTAACCATATTTCCCTTTCCATATCTAGATACATTTCCAGATCTAGCCAAATTTCCTTCATTTCATGATCTAGCTATCTTTCCTGCATTTCCAAATATCCTCAAGAGGGATCCACTCATCACATCTCATCACGAAGGTTAGATATATACAGGTGCTCAAATATACATGCAGGAAGTAACAATTAGAAACAATAATCATAGAAATCATATCTATAAGCATAAACAAGAGTAAGGGTTATAAGTCAAGGAATACTTATCATTAATGAGAGATGATCCTCTCCCTCTTGAGCCAACCTTCAAGAGTCATCCATAGATCATAAAGTAGCGTTGCATTCAATCAACAACTTTATCAATAATCAGTTCATTTCTATCAAACTGATCCAAGTTCTTGATAATATTTACAAAGGCCATGTGATGGTTTCATAAACCAAATCTCAAGACTTTACCATAAACTAGGGTTTCTCTCAAACCATTATCCATTAACTTCCTAGGGTTTTCTTCATACCCTAAAATTGTTATAGGTCTCTACCATCCTCTTCTTGCTTCCATAGAAGTGTCTCCTTGGGATGATCCTCATGGATTTTATTCAATCAGATCTGATACCATGTTAATTTTTCATAAAGCAACATTTTTCTTTACTTTGATAGTTACATTTCACCATTAACATGTTGCATTCACCCAAAATAATTATTCCTTTGTACATATTTGAATTATTGAGCATCAAAATATATAACTGTGTAGAAATAAAAACATCATCATCCTCATCATCTAAGCAGCGGAAAATAAAATATCAAAGGAATAGAAGCATGACCACATAAAGACACCAAGATTGGTCTGAGACTAGGGAAAAACCCACTATGAGGAAAACCCTTGGAAATTATTCTTCTTAGATATTAATTAAATGATTCAACAACAAGAGTACAATGATCCATGAGTACATATCTTTATGATGTAGAAAAAAATAGCATACAAGCACTAAAACCATACCCATACTTCTGCATGAAGGAAACTGAATCTGAGAACTGAAATTCACTAACACTTGTTGTAGAAAACTGATGAACACAGATGATACTGAATGAAGAATGAAGATACATCTATAGAAGAAACAAAAAATTCTGATCCACAGATAAACAGATCTATAATACAAAAATGCAAATCTGAAATATCATAAAGTGAAGTACTATTTTGGATGAAGCTCACTTGAAACCTTTTCATCAAATCCAAAGGTCACATGCTTCACAAGCTGATAAAGATACTATAGAGAAGTTTGAAAAACTTGAAGATCTGGTTATAATATTAAATAAGATAATTGAAGGTGTTGACAAACACTCTTCTATTATTACCCCTTCTTCATTGCCAATTCTTACATTTATTCCACCACTATCTACCACTCCATTTTCATCCACCCCTCTTTCAGCTTCAACTCTTATTCCTAACATACCAATTGTACACACTACAACACTCCCATCTTCTTCTACAACCTCTCCACCTTCTTCATCAACCACTACTGTAACATCATCCACGACTCATATTCCAATTATGGTACAATGATATGCTTCTTTCGAATTACAAGCCCCATTGCATGACATGCCACAAAACTATGCACAGATAATACCACAATTTGATGGTACAGGTCCTATAACAATAAAACAACACATTGATAGGACAAATGACTTCTATGACCTAGAAGAATTAGATTATGATGATGTGAAAATGAGGTTTTTTGCACAAATATTAATGGGAGAATTAAATAAATAGTATATAACTTTATGAGGTGGAAGTATTGCAGATTTGAAATAGTTCCATCAATTTTTTCGTACTAGATGGGAATTAAAAAAGAACCCTCTCCAAATTCTTATGGAATATGAAGGTATAAAGAGGGCCCAAAATGAAATTGTCCAATATTACTGCGCTAGGTTTAACAATATTTACAACTCTATCCTAGTTGCAATAAAACCCCCACCTGGATTGGCGATAATACATTTTCAAGAAGGATTTGATGCTGATATGGCTTATCATTTTAGAGAACGAAACCCAACCACACTTGAAGAAATTCAAAGTGATGATGTTAGTGTATATACTAATTTACTAGCCAAAAGAGCTAAGATAATAACTGAAAGAAGGGTCACTCTCAAAGAAGAAACTTCTACTTCATCAGATTTAAAACTAGACAGTCTAGTTAAAACTATGGAAAAAATGATGGAGAGAATGATTGTAGAAGATAGAACACCTCCAAGAGAAACTCAAATTCGAACTCCAAATTTTAGAATACCACAACCTCAGATTAAAAAAATAGAACAAAGAGGTCAAGCTGATTAGGAAACCAGACCCCCTTTCCAAGAAAATTTCGTTGAAGAAGAATTAGAAACTATGCAAGAACTGGAAGAAGATCAGATAAATATTTTTGGAGAAGGTGAAACATACCTTATTTTTATAACGAAATAAGAACAAGTAATGTTTCAATCTTCATTACTAGAGGATGTTCTTGAAAAGTTAACAAGGATATAAAAATTATATTATGGAAGGACATAAGAAATACAAGCTAAGAAGAAAAAATACAACAACAAGCCCTCCCAAAAAGTCACTTAGTGATATACCTTATACTAGTAAAAAAAATGAGGTCAATCAGAAAGAAATAGCTCAGAAAGAAACTCCTTTGAAAGAAACACTTCAGAAATAAACCCCTAAGAAACTACCTCCTAAAAACTAAGAGGTGAGTATTAAGGAAGTGGAAAGTACTCAAACCTCTTTTAACATTGAAAATGAGCTTTCAAAATTCGGAATCCTGGTTACATTGCTTGAATTAGTGAAAAAGGATTTTTATAGAAGTCATGTTGTAAAAGCACTAAAAATTGAGGAAGGAACTCACAATGTTAATGTAACTAATGATTAGCCCAAGTTACTGTTCAGAACTGAAGTAGATGGTATTCCACAAGATGGCAGTGTTCCTCCAATTTATGTTAGTCTAAACATCCATGATTTTATTTCACATAATGCCATGTTAGATTTGAATGCCTCACAAAAACATATGCCAAAAGAAAATGACGAAAAAATTGGGTTTAGATGTAATGAGACCTTATAAAGACCTTTACTCCTTTGATTCAAATAGAGTAAAATGCTTTGGATTAATAAAATATTTGTGTTACCCTCACTCAAATCCCATCCACAAGTTTAGTAATGGACATTTTTTTGGTTGGTATTCCTCCTAACATGCTCTTGTCAAGATCATGGGGAGAAAAATTACAGGGTACATTACAACTGAACATGACATATGCACCAATTCATGTCTTTTTCCAACAAAGAAGATTGTATAGGGAAACCTTAATGAAATACATGGTGAGTAGCCAAGAAAAACCTAAAAATTATCCTATTTATTATATGCATTCATATATTGATTATTTCATTTTGTACAATGATATTTGATTGGGAAAAAAGGATCAAGTTATAGACATCAAGCCAGAAGAGAAATATGTTAAAAATGAACAAATGGAAACTCAAGAACAAGTAAAACCGAATGGGTTATGGAACATGGATTTTGATGGGGCAGTAAGTAAAGAAGGGGATGGTATTGGAGTATGGATCTATAATACACAATCATGTACAACAAATAAATACTCTTATAAAGTAAATTTTGAATGCACAAATAATTTAACTAAGTATGAAGCTTTTCTATTAGGACTGCAAAAATTAAAACAAATGGGAGCAAAGAAGATTTTAATTCATGGAGATTCTGAATTAATCATAAAACAAATCAAAGGTGAATATTCAGCTAAAAATCCTAAAATGAGAGCCTATATAAATTTTGTTTTAGGTTTTTTGCATTGCTTTCCAAAATACCATCTATCATTAATTCCAAGAGATCAAAATGCTTTTGTGGATGCATTAGCTACTTCTGCAAGTACTTGTAAAATTCTTTTTAGAGCAAGAAGAAAATTAGAAATTGATGTCAAACATAGACCTACTATTCTTGATAATATCATATACTGGAAATTTTTTGATAATGATAAACAACTTGACAATTTCATGAAACTAAAAGAGGATTTTGAAAATATGAACATTGATATAGGAAAAGACAGTGAAGAAAATGTAGAGGGAAACATTTTCAATCAAACTGATGAAAACTTTGAGGAATCTGAGATATTGCAATTAAAGAATAATACAATTCCAAGGGGTCTTGTACCACTCAAAAAATTGTTTGATTTTAGCGATGTAGCAAAGAAGCCTTCAATTCTGCCAGTTGGATCTAAAGTAGAGGATTGCAATATAGGAACTGAAGAAAATCCTAAAATTATTAAACTCTCTGAATAATTACCTCCTGGCACTAGCATATTTGGCGCAATTTTTGACAGCCAAAAGTTCCCTATTGTGACACATAGGCATCCCAAGAACGACACTTTGAGGTTGGGAAAAACGTCATTTACTGTCTCATTGCAATTCTGACATTTATGATAACTGTAGGTAGAGAGACACAAGACACGACACATGTCTTCATTTATTCAATCTATAATCACGATGTTTATTGTTGTTATTCTGAAATCATGTGGAGACGTCGGTATTATTACATTGATGCCTTCCCAGAAGGTGTTGCAATATGATGTCTTATCGTCGCACGTCCAGCTCTATTAGTTTTCCAATGACAAAAACAACCATCGGAAGTGCCATGATAGTCATCACTATTTTGACAACTCACATAACATTGTTACGATGGTTGGTCCATACCAACAATGGAAACAACTGTCGAAAGTGCGACGGAAACAACCATCAGAAGTGTGATGGAAACAACCATCGGAAGTGCGACAGAAACAACCGTCAAAATTGCGACAAGACTCCTAGAATGTTTTTTGGGGGTAGAAGTAACCCTGAGTTTATCATCCACCTTAAGAAGGAATATGTACGACCTCCCAAGCGAGTTAGGATGCAGGACAACTGTCTCAGTTGTATTGCATCCTAGCCTAGCTCGCTTGGGAGGTCGTCGATCTTTGTTTCTCATTTATCAACTATTGGCATCATGCTAGAAGCGAAAGTTGAGTTCCTTCCTAAAGTGGATGATCATCTTAGGCTTACTTTTTCCCCTACGGAGGTATCTTTGGTAAGAATTTGGTACCATTTTATAAGATCAAGGGCATGTTCATTTAAGAAAACTACTTTTTAATAGCCCTTTGTGTGAATTATGTTTAGTTTAAAGATTACATGTGACCTTGAACAAATTAGGGGTAGCATTGCTTTACACTGAAAATTTTACATGACAACAACACTAAACATATATATAAATTAAAAAATAGTTCATTGAGTTTGTTGAAAACCACATCCAAGGGGATGCCTTAATAAATACTATTTGGTTTTGTGTGTTAGCAATATCATCTAAATCAATGTGGAAATATTTGAAAGGCCTCTATTGTGCCTTAGCCAAACTGATATTCTAACAACAACTTATAACTTCAACAAAACCAATGTGATTGGAGCTGGCAGGTTTGACACTGTCTATAAAGTTGTTCTTCCAGAAGTTAAGATTGTAGCTGTCAAAATGCTAAGCCACCGGCTTGGACATGGTAACCGTGAGTTCCTAGTGGAGATGGAAAATATTGGAAAGGTTAAGCATAGGAATTTGGTATCTTTACTTGGTTACAACATTTTTGGGGAGGAAGAGTTATTATTTACAAGTATGTGGAGAATGGCAGTCTTGATATGTGGTTATGTAATCACGCAGATGTTGTTGAGGTCCTTGACTGGCCAAAGTGCTTCAAGATTTCCATGGGTTCTAGCTATTTTATTTTTGGAAGACCCCGGAGCTGTGAAGGTGGTTTCCCTGTCAGTGCAGTATTTCTCAAATTCAGACTCTGCAAAAATATTAGGTTTCCTATTACATGGGATATGGTTCCCTGCAGAGCTATGAAGGATAAATATAGGGAGAAAACCCCTCCCTGTACACACTGTATACCCATCCATTCACAAGGAGAGGATTAATTTGTTTCCATCCATCCAATGAGGATAGTTTCATTTGTGAAGCATTTTTTAAAGCTCCTAAAATTTCCATCCTTCTTGAATGAAAAACTCCTTGGCCATATTCAATTGTTCTTATCTTCCCACCATAATATTTGTTCTCACCATTCCTCAGATATGACTTTTAGATAACATGTGTTGCTAGTGTCGTAATTTTTCTTTTATGCCATATTGAATATGCACATACACATGTATAAGCACTGTAACGAGGATAGAGAGAGATTCAATATTATTTAATGTGTATAAAATTCAATACACATGTCATATGAGAGAGACGTAAGTTAGTAAACCACTTAGACAACTATGAAGTGACGTGACTAAAATATCATTTAAGTAATGAAAACACCATTTTTAATATTTGTGATTTGAAAGTAGTGTTTTTAAACTAGGGTTCAGACTTGGAATCGATTGAGGTTCATTTCAGATTATAATTAGGAGTTGTATTGATTCAGATTGCTAGGATTTCAATTATTTAGTCTATTATATAAATATATATATATATATATATATATATATATATAATACTCTAATTTAATTAAAGAATACATTTCAAAATTTTCAAATTATTAGAGAAAAGATATGTAAAGTCTGTTCATGCCTATATTATGTAGGTTGAATATATCAAAAGATATATCTATGAAACAAGAAGATTGTGCATCCTATTTAATATAGATGATAGAGCTTCATATGAATTTTTATTCTCTTAAACATTAGCAGTTCAAACCGTAAGTTTTGGGTGTAGTGTATTTCTTCACGTCAATTCCAGTCGTTCATTCTTTGAAATTTATGTTCTGAAGTGAATAAAAAAGTTAATTAAAGATACCCTTAACATAAGAGAAAATTTGCAGTTCAATAACTTAGACTTATCGTAATTTTACAACATGTACCCTTTTAATCAATCGAAAATAATAATGTATCTTAAATATTTTAAAAATATATATTTATAACAGTTTTGTTATGATCCTAACATTTACAAGCTTAAATTTCAATTTACATATATTTAATTAGTGAACTATTTTTGAAAAAAAAAATGATCTTTCATTGAAAAACCATATAAGTTACATTCTGTAGTTCTATCTCCCAGTATCCCATTATACCTAAATATGTCTATGAAGAGATATGATTTTCTTGGTCAAGAGATACCTAAAGTTCTTAAACTAAACACAAAATACTAATCAAAACTCATCAATCTCTACCAGTTACATGCAAAAATAATTGCCAACATTAAACAAAGAATATCATAGCATTTCGTACATTGTACCTACTATGACCAATAAGAAATTTGAGCTAAAAGAGTTGAACTTAATTGTAATAAAAATTACTTGCATAACTGGAGGTGAATAAACCATCATGTGTATTAACTTGTAGAAGGAGAAAACCTCAAAAAATGAAACCAAAATACCTACTTCCCAAAGATAACCAGAAGTTGTTGAAAACCCCTGCAAACAGAGACCGAATCTCTGGCCTTCAGTTATTGAAGCATCCAGCATTGTAAAAGGATCCATCAACGAAATAATTTGAAGCTACTAACACTCTGTCAAGCAGATGTAGATTTTTTAAACAACCAGTCAACCACCATGTTCAACTCTCTTTATATGTTGGAAAAAGACATGTTTTAAAGAAACTATCAAGGCCATTTTTTATGCATCCGGTGAAAAAGAGAAGGCGGCCCAAATTACGAGAGCCCCTGAGCCCATTTTATAACATATTTTAGTCTCCCACCACCTCTAAATCCTTGACAACCAACCAACTAGCACATCTTAGGATACCCCAAATAAAAAGCATCTCAACTCTGTTATTGGTACATAAATCCACCAGCTGAACTGATAGGATTGCTCAGGTTTGAGCACAATATAATCCCCACACCCACATACCTCATTTGTTGAAGCACTATAAAAAAATCCCACCAACTTGGACAAACCTATTTCCATGATATGACAAATTATTTTTTTCTGGTTGTGGGCACCAAGGCCCAATTTCCATAAATTATTATGAGATTTTCATACTCATATTACTCACTCCAGGGACAATCTCCTTAACTATTTTATCATTCCTGCATCTCCATATACCCCATACAATTTAGAAGCGAAGTGCCCTATATGTTTGTTGACCCTTGAACTAATGTGAAAGACACTTTAAAATGGAGGTTTTTTCCACATCTATTTGTATATTAAGTAGCCTTAGTACCTCTCACCAAATTGAAATCATAAATGGCCAGGTAAAGAAGATGTGTACGTATCTCTTCCATCGCCCCACCACACAAGGAACATATGTAAGGCCTCTGAAACCCATTCTCGTGAGGTTCTCCCATGTGAGGACCCGGTCGTTTAGGACAAGACACACAAAACAATTCAATTTCAGAGGAAAATCACAATCCCATGTCTTTTAAAACCATGTATTGCTAGACAGAGGCCTATTCCCATGTTATATATGTTTATATTTCATTGACCGAGATTTTTCCAACTCTTTCTCACCCACCCTGTTAGCACTATAAATTTTAATAGTCCAACCACCACTATATCATTGTTTTTAATTTGTTTTTGTTCCATAGCCTATGTCAAAGTCCTAGTCATTTTCAATAAAAGCAAAAAAGAGTCTCAAAATCAAAAAGATTTTTTAAGTTTTATAGGTGGTATTGTGTCTTAGGTTCATAAAAGAAGTTAAAACCATTGTTTTAACTTAGGTTATTGTTAAAAGTCATTGGTCATTTTAGTAATAAAATAATAGCTTCTCTTTCCGGGATAATAGATACCCTATTAAGGCTACATGGGTGACACAGAGAAAAGGGCAGCTATTTCTCCGAATTTTGGTTTCATTAAGTGACAAAGAGAAAATGGCAGCTATTTCTCTGAAGTTTGGTTACATTGCAACACAGTGATAAAGGCAGCTATTTCTCCAAAACTACATAAGGAGCTACAAGGAGTATTTTCATGGAAAAGATCATTCTCCTTTCAAATAAATTGAAGATATTCTATGTTATGATATGTTATTCTTTTTAAAAAGGTAATTATTTTTGGTTTAGAAGAAATATTATAGGGTAATGATTATATTATTGATGGAGCTAACCTATAGCTACCTTGTTAAGGTTGAAGTAGAAATTAAGGTACAAAGGTATCAATTTATTAAATGATGCAGGGGAGTGTTATGTGTTATAGGGTGAATTGGCGCTCGTATTTGAATCATTTCAAATTGTGCCATTAAACCATACCTTGATCAAAGGCACAGATTCTAGAGAGTTAGGTTCACTGTTCTCATGACCAAGGTTCTCTATGAAGGTTACAGCTAATAGAGTTACAACCTCCAGCAACCAGTTTATCATCCCAAAGGAAAAATTAGGGATGTTTGTACGGTTTTACCTCTAGGTTAAAAAGCTGTGCGTAAAGAAGGAGACTAGGTGTTGAAAGAATGGGAAAAGGTGGGAACATTAACCGATATGAGCCATCAAATACAAGGTTTTTTGATGCTAGAGCAAAGCCCCAATTTAAGACAGTAGGCTGGTATAAGTTTTTGCAGAAACCTTCCGGAGAAAATGTAGCTCTTGAATAGGCCTTTGTCAAGAGATTTTATGGGGAGAAAGTCAAGCTTGGGAGCAAGAGTTTCAAAATCTCTGAAACCATCACAGATAGATCTACTCAAACTTCACCACTGGAGAACGTTGGTTCAAGAAGAAGATACTGCAAGCATAAGTAAGTCTCTTCCTCAAACCTGAGCATGTGAATATCAAATGGACTCTAACTGTACAAATTTCCTATTTTAGGGCAGAATGGCAACATGTAATAACCGTTGTGCAATGCTATATCACTTGCGAAGGTAGATTTTCCTCTGTTCACCAATACCAAATGATATTTCTCTCTCACATATCAGGTACCAAACCTTTGAATTTTCCTTTATTTCTATATATATCCTTACTTAAAATGTCTTTGAAGTTGTAGAAAATCCATAACTATTCCTTGCATAACCTATATCATAGGGGTTTAATCAAGATGTTGATTTTCTATAACCTTAAGAAGAAGAAGAATACCTGGGATAAATTCCTAACACAGGAGGAATTTGGTAGTATCAACTCTAGGAGGAGGGTAGGAAGACCTAAGAAGCAAAATGCACAAGAACAAGCTAGCACAACACATGTCCCAAACAGTTCACAACCAGCTCAGTCCATCCCATCAACTAGTAGACAAACTAGTAGTTCGGCTAAGAGAGCTAGAACTGAACCTGTCACTCCCATACCAATGGTACAACCAACAGAAAGGGTTTATAAAAGGAAATCTCCAAAGGATCCCCAAACTTTAGTAGCATTCATCAGAGAACATTCCATGAGATTCAAGCAAGGGAAAACTCAACCTAGCAAAGGAGTTAAGTCTACAAGTGAAGAAAACATAGCTTCTTCCTCAAGATATAGAGGCATAAGAAAGTTGATCCTAGCAAAAGAAACTTCAAAAGAATCCAGCCCTGAAGTACCACCTAAAATACTAGTTCAACACCCTATACCATTTCAACACTTTATTCCAACAGTTGCAGAAGAAGAAGACGAAAACAGGGACACCCCTTCAGTAGAGGAACCGACACTAGCTCAATTTTTTTCTTCTCTCAAGACATCCAAGACATCTACCATGAGAAATGATAAGAATGTCATTCACTCCTATTCATCCTTTTAAGAAGATGGAACTGATGAATATTTCTCAGAGACAGAGTGTGAATAAGGTTAGTCTAGTAGTATGATGCAGAAGAGAAGAATGGTTTCCTACATTCCCAACCCATACATCAAAAGGACTCACACTAGGCCTAAAAACAAGCTTAGACTTAATATAGAACTCATTGTTAATCCTAGACTGAGAGATGAAATCATTAATGTTGATGAAAGCCCAGGAAAGGAACCCAAGAAGACCAGAGCTCATAAACAGAATCATACAGGAAAAAAAACTAAAAGGCTCACTAAGGCAGAGTCTCTCAAAATCTTTACTTAAATACTTGATTGTATTTAATCCTTTCAGACAAGTCAAATAAGAAGAGGTACACACATTTTTGGCTTAATAAAAAAACATAGCTATTTGCAGAATTTCTGATAATAGCTACCTAATTATGAAAAGGTGTTGAAGCCTTGAAAATCACTGCTTCAAACATTGGGGGAAAACCACTCGGTCGGGACCTTAGGACAACTCCTTTTCCGTTTGGTGTGGTGGCTCTGACTGGATTTATAGGACCAGTTTCCTAATAACTAATGGGTTGGTGATGAAATTATTGTATGAGTGGATGATGGAAATAAAATGACTGAAATAATCTATCTAATTTAATCTATAACTTATAAATAATTCTAAAACTAACCCGGGTGTCAAATATGAATACAACTTTAAGACTGTTTCAAACAAACCAATAAGCATGAAAATGTATTATAATTTAATTGAAATATGCAGTATCAAATAATGATAACTCTGTTTAAGAAATTAAACAGAGTTATAATAACACATTACATTCATCATTTTATATATCATTTGCGCATACTGTGAGAGATGAATATTTTTATGCACTCAGAAATGATATATATAAAGAAATATTTGTAAAGCAAGTATATATAAATGATAGAAAATTAAAATAGAATATCTCATAACATAAGAAAAATAACAGTAAATTGATAGAAATACCATATTCATCTTGATACTTTTCTTGATGCAATTCAGTATTCAGATCCAGTGATTCAATGTAAAACAAACTCCAAGGTACAGAAATGCAATTCTTAGAGATAATTTGCCATAAACCACAGGATGTGATCCTTTATAAAAATAAAGTAGTCGATGGAGTACAAAAATGTAACATCCAAGCCAAAATATTACAAAATCAGGACCCCTTCTCCAATGCATGGAAGGGGTTTAAATAGGAAATTAATAAAACAAAATAACTAAAACTATTGCTACAATCTATCATCAGAAATCTAGAAATAGACTTGCGATATTAAAATGAAACAAAATCATTGATTTTCTCCTGCATTAAATGTGCCAAGGTGGTAAATTTTGAGCATATCTTTGACCTCTGCTGGATGACTTAGCCTCGAATGTAACTGAACAATATACGTGGCATCAAAAAACTCTGGAATGATGCAATTAATTGCATTGGAAAGGAATTTTATTGCCATTTTTTGACTGTGTGGCTTGATTAGATATGTCCACATGATATCCCATGAAATTCCTTGAAGTTTTCTGATTTGATGATTCTTATTGACTAATTCTTGCTTCCACTTAGAATCAGTGTCTTTTACCTTTGGTAATTTACCTGGGATACAATCTGAAATTAAATTGGTGGCATATAAGCTATCATTAACCAACTGTGTTATATTATTCATCATAGTTCTAGCTCTTGATGTGGTTCTTTCTCCTTTGTCAAATGCTTTTCCCATTTAGCAAACTGAATTTCTTTGTGCCTTTCCTCAATCCTGGGAAGGTTTGCATTTCTTCCTTGCTCTGAGTCTTTCCATGAAAGAAATTCAGAAATTTTCTCATTTGCATCATCAAATTCGAGCCTGAGGTTGACTACTTCATCTATTAAAGATGATGTTATTTCACACAAGGGCTAGGCTTGTGCCATCTTTTGACAGAGTTCATTCAAATGCTAAGACAGTAGTTTATTTATTTCAAGAGCTTCAGTTTTAAATTGATCCAATTTAGGATAATCCCTAAATTTTTCCAATCTTGCCTAGAATATTTTTTCTTGCTCAACTTTAGCAGTTTTCTCATTTTGTAGTAGGGTTTGTAACTTCGCCACCTCTTGACTTAACTGTTGTTGCTTATTCAAAGCTTGTTGATCAATATTTTTCTTTTCAATGCCAAGTTGCTCTTCCAACTGTTTATATTTGAGCTCTTCATCTTGCAACTGTTGTTCCAACTGCATAATATTTTGTTGATTTTCTGTTGCTTGTTCCTCCAGCATAGCTATCTATAAGTCCTTTTGTTTCATCATTTGGGTGACTTCAGAAGCTTTTTCTATAGTGGCTACACTATAGGTGCCTGCATATTGTGACAATTTGGTGAGATCCTTTGAAGGATTCACCTCAGTATTTTTCCAGACAATGTTCATAAATTCAACTTGTGAGGTTGAAAGTCATTCTTGATCTGTTCTTCTTCTCTTCCTATATTTCCTAACAACAGCCCTATGCTTAGGACTATAAAAGATATCTAGAGGAGGAATTTATTCTACTTTCAACACAATTTATTCTATAGGATGCTCAGGAATAATCTCCATATCTTGATCTTTCAGAATGTCAACTTGAGGATTATTTTTTGATCCTATTTGCTGAGAAAATTGTTCATATTGACTTAGCAAATGGGAAGTAACAATAACTTCAGTATAATCCACCACTTTCTCTATGGTCTTTTCTCTTTCAAGTTGATTATCTGGCTTATTACCAATATTTTCTTTTTTCTGTCTGATCATTAGCCTTGCTGCCTATATTTCCTTTTTCAGTATACACATTGGTCTTAATACCTGTATTTTCCTTTTCTGTCTGAACTGTAGTTCCTTTCTCAATATGTACATCAGTTTTGCTGCTAGTATTCTCCTTTTTCATATCAGCTTTTCCACTTGTGATTACCTTTTCAGTCTGTACATTACCCTTGCTGGTAGATGCTTCTTTTCCTACTTTGTTAGCTGCATTTTTTTTTTCCTTCTACTCTGTTTCTATCTTTTCAGATTCTTGCAAAGGAATTCTTAACTGGTCAAGAGGAGCTTTCAGTAGTCTCTGACTTCTAAACAACATGAATTTATTCATATCTTCAGTCTGAAACTTGGATTTAGCCAAGTTAGAAACTTGGGAAAATTTATCAACAGAAATAAATAAATCATCAAATACATCGGGCTCATGTTCAAACCGAGCAATTGAAATTGAAGTTGTGAAATCAAATGATACTTTTTTCTGGTCATACTACCTTCCTGGGACTGTTGAGAGTTTAAGATCTCTTATTTTAATGACTTCCTTCTCAGCATGTATGAAGTCATTAAGAGTATAATTCCCACAGTGAAAGGGAAAAGTAGGACACATCAATTTATGATTATTATTTAGACACCTTGACATACCTTCTACTGTTAATTGGTAAGAAATTTCCTATGCTAATAGTTTGTTAGGAACATACAGAGGTAAAATATGGGGCTCCACGATGCTCCCAAAAACTCTGATATAAGTAAATCTCTCTTCTCCGAACCAGTCACCAATAAGGGATATATCATTCTTAGCTTTTTCAGAAAGGCGGGGAGGAAATTGGTCAAAAATGGTTTGATAGATAGGAATCGGAAAACCGTGAAAAATTATATATACACGGTTTTTAAAATGAACCTTCCACAGGAGCTTATGATAAATATGTATAGGAGCAGGATCTTGGGGGGTCCATTTCCAACCTAGAATGGGAAATTTTGAATTGAAACATAGGGCATCTAAAATGTAGGCACAGAAGTAAAATGGATTCATATTTCCTGTGTCTTTATCCTTTCTATAGTCTAGGATTCTATTGGATATCTTGTCTGAAAGGATAACTGACCAGTCCATGATTTCAGAATTCACAACAGAATGAACTAAGGGTACCATTTGGATTGAAAATATCGTAGAATTATCGTTTCCTAAAAGCCTACACATCATCACGGCAGCATAACAATATGGGGGCGAAAGAGACTCTACAGAGTACAAACCTGATGATTTATTTTTATGTTTCTCTGGAGCTCTTCTCCATTCTTTGATTGGTTTTGACTGATTCTCATTGCTTGCAGCAAAATCCTTAATGAATGATTTTTTGTAGAATTTCTAAGGGTCTGGAAGATGGTACATTGCCTTTATATCCTCTGCTCTGAAAGACCCAAATATTGTTCCCACAGCTAAAACAAATGTCTTGTTTTTTTATGGTGACATTGTCTATCACCCACCGAATTACATCATAATAGGGGAAAATGTTTGCCCAAGCTGCAATTCTGTGAAGGAATGAATTTGCAAGCGCTTTAAGAGGAGTCTCAGAATCAGAATCTGAGTCTTCTTCATCTGGTATTGTTGCCTTAACCATAGTGACCTTAGGGTTTTCTCTCCCAATTAAGTTATATACATCCTCCCAAGAAATTTTTCCAAGACCCTGGCATGGAGTATCTGTTACCAGCTTGATTTTGGCTGGTTTTTCTTTTGGTACTATGGGAATAGCAGTGGTATTTGTAGTGGCAACAACCTTTGCTTTCTTAGATCTCTTAGACATTTTGTCATCTATTAATGTTTCACTTACTCGGCGGCGAACAAAAGGATTGGGTATTCTATGGTTCTTCAAATGAGAAAACTTTCAAACGCGGTAAAAAAATGAAGTAAGGAGAACAATTATATGAAAATATTTATTCGTTGATTTAAATTTATTAACTCCGTGGTTAAACTTAAATGCCCTCTATGAGAGTCACACTCACACATTCAAAATAGAATCAATCACCATCATTCATTTGATTTTCTATTTAATAATAAACATACAATCGGAGATCGGTGATTTTGAAATGAGAATATAAAACTTTCCTTTTGAATTTTGTGATTGTGATGAATAAATAACATATGCGTAGTAAAAATAAAAATAAAGACTAAATATCGATCGCATCAGGGTTTTTCAAAACGAACAACAAATAACATTTCATGATCTCCGCCGATTTGCGATTGTGATGATGGTGGGGTCCACCGTATCGGGACATAGAATGAGTGAATATGATGTTTGTTCCTCTGAAATGCGATTGCGATAAATCACATCGCATCAGATTTTTGTAATTGACTGAATGAGGGGTTGTCTTTTTGTTTTGCGATTTGCGATTTGCGATGGGTTACGTCGCATCGGAGTTTCTAAAACAATTACATGTGATATCGCTCCTTGAAAATGCGATTTGCGATAAATCGTATCACATCGGAGTTTATGAAATAGAATGTGAAACTTTTAAGGTTCTTCCGATTTGCGATTGCGATTACTTTATCGCATCAGAGTTTTTCAAAACAAATATGAAACTTTAATATACCGTTGATTTACGATTGCGATTACTTTATCACATCGGACATATTCAATATGAATACTTTTATGTATTATGTTGATGCGATAAAAGACTTTATATCTCATCGGATCAGATATTTTCAATGTTTCATTTGTTTATATGCACTTGTGTTTTGCGATATGCGATATATGCTTTCCTAATCAATGAAATTTTTATTGTTTTATTTAAAATGATCGGATTTCCTCTAAGTATTTTATTCCTATTTTAAAAAGAAAGGGGACCTATTTCTAAATGAAATTTATTCTAAAATTTTGAAATGGGGAGGGTTGTTGTACCGTACAACAATTGGTGATTCACTGGAAGAAACAATTATCTCTAAAAAATAAAATGGATACTATATTTCTAGTAAGTAAAAAGTTTTAAAGATAATGAAAATTATCTTAGAGAAATTTTAAATAAAATCTAACTCTGAAAAAGAATAAATGTTACTTACAATTTCTTTTTAATTCCTCAAAAATAAAAATATTTTTGGGTTTTCTTAAGCCTTGATTGGTTGATAATAATAAAGTAGGGTCCTCCAATTTTAGCTTTTGTGTTTTACTCTATTGTCATATGCGTGGCCTCTGCTACCTGCAAACGTTCATAGTCTCGACAGGGTTACCTTTTAACCATTAACCATTCATTGTCCCATCCATCTAAGATCATGAATCTTTAAAAGATAAATTCATAAGACATATTATCTCATTTTTTTCTCTTTTTATTTTAATTTAAAAGCCATTGTTCTGGTTTGGTAGCCAGTTGATAACAATGCCACTCACTAGTTGTAATTAAACTGAACAAGCTGGCTCGTGATGAGACCCTTTGTCTTAAAATTATAAGCCATTACCCTGTTTTGGTATGAAGTGTTGGTAATGTCAGTTTTATTACTCCTTATGATCATGGTAAGAAGGTTTGTGATGAGACCTCTTATCTCTTAATTTGACATATAATTTCTTAGAATTACATTCTAAAAAATCACAACCTTAATGGATGGGGTGAAATGATTTTATCCTTAAGAATCAATGGATGACAATTTTCAGAGTCTTTTTTGAATGCCAAAGCTTGGAAAAGTCTTTAATTTTTATGGATAACCTTTCTCTGCTTAATAAACTTATAATGATTTACATTTTTCTCAAGGTTTCAAAAGATCATGTAAATATTTTGAACAAATTTTCAAATTTTAACATTTTATTTTAAACTATCCAAAACTATAATCATTTCTATAAAAAATCTTATTTACATAAAATAAGTATTTATAGTACTTTTCGAAAATATTTTCAAATAGTAAAAAGTCAATTAAAGACTATTAACAACCTTTCTTTACAAAACAAAAAATTTCAAAAAGGAATATGTACAGGTAAGAAGGGATTACCTCCTTAAGAAAAGAATTTCTTTAAAATAAGCCCATTTACAGGAAGAGATTCTCTTTTTCTTGTTAAATCTTGCAGAATGAATGTATATGAGCCTATCTTTTCAGTAATCTAGAATGGTCCAAGCCACATTTTTTTGAATTTAGTATGCTTACCTTTATCTTCATGTGCTTTATCCCATTTCAGAACAAGATCACCAATTTGCAAAGTTTTGGATCCCATGGAATTTGAATCAAAAGAAGATTTTACAAGCTGTTGATATTTTTCATGGATAGTTTTTTCTTTCTCTCTATCTTGTTCTAATTTAAGAGTTTGATCAAATCTCAATTGAATAGATGATGAAGGATTCTCTTCAATAAATTGCACTACAGCTAATGATGGGAAAGCTAAATTTGATGGTATCACAGCTTCTTTTCCATAAACTAGATTGAAAGGTGAAGTTCCTATTGAAGCTTTATGAGTAATACGATCAGCCCATAGTGCAAATATTAAAGACTTGTGCAAATTCTTTTGATTCTGATCAATGGTATTTTTAATGATTTTGATGAGATTTTTGTTAGTAGATTTAGCTAAACCATTACCTTGTGGATAATAATTTGCTGAATATTTCAATTTGAAACCTCTTTTGATTGCAAATTCCATTATACAATTTCTAGAAAAATAAGATGCTTTGTCAAAGACAAGAGCATTAGGTACACCAAACCTAGTAATGATGAATTGATCGATGAAATCAATAATTGCATCAAAATTGGCTACCTTTAAAGGAATTTATTATACCCACTTTTTGAAGTAATATGTTGTTGTAAGGATGTATCTATGTTGTTTGGAAGAATGAGGTACTATTTCACCAATAATATCAAGCCCCCATTGCTCAAATGGTTGCTCAATGCTTACTGGTTGCAAAGGAAAAACTAGCTTCCTTTGTCTTCCACTAGCAGTTTGACAAATTTCTCACTTCCTCACATAATCATGTGTATCTTTGAAAAGGGCAGGCCAATAATATCTAGCATGGATTATTTTGTGAGATGTGGTATCACCTCCAAAATGTCCACCTGCTGGTCCATCATGTAATTCCTGCAATACCTTTTTTGCTTCAGTCTTTTCAAGACATCTTAATAGAATTGAATCATAATTTCTTCTGAATAACACATCATCAATTATTTCATAATTTTTAGCATTTAATCTTAGAGCACGTTTGTTCTTATAGATAAGGTTAGAAGGAGCATACCCATTCTTTAAGTAAAAGATCAGATCAGCATATTGAGATTCAAAATCTATAACACTTTTTTGATTTGCTTAGACGATATTAGCTTGATCTTGATGTTCTGGTATGTTGTGAGCTCCTACTAACAATTTGCAAAAACCTTGTCCTCTAACAATATTGGCTGTTTTAATATCAATATCATACTCTTGCAAAGTTCTTACCTAATTAACTCTTTTTTCTCCTACTTCTTTTTGAATTAACAATTGTCTCGCTGCAAAGAATGGGACAATAATTTTTGTATGTGTCTTTAGGAGAAAAGGTCTAAAATGTTTAATTGATTTAAACACAGCAAATGCTTGTTTTTCTACATCAGAATAATTAAGCTCAGCTC
This sequence comes from Pinus albicaulis, assembly GCA_034641835.2. Taxonomy (NCBI): domain Eukaryota; kingdom Viridiplantae; phylum Streptophyta; class Pinopsida; order Pinales; family Pinaceae; genus Pinus; species Pinus albicaulis. The sequence goes on along the minus strand of CM076578.1, from coordinate 1,731,033,003 downwards.
CTTGTAGATTTGAGCTAAAGAAATAAATTGGTGCTTCTATTTGTTGATCATTGAGTTGTGTTAAAACAACAGTATAGGATGTTTTAGTAGCCAAGGTATGTAGAATAAAATCTTTAGAAAAATCAGGAGTATTCAATGCAGGTGCATTAATGATTGCATGTTTGATTGTATCAAAGGCTTCCTTCTCTTTATACCCCCATTTGAATACTAAATTTTTCTTAATCATATTCTGCATAGGTAAAACAATTTGAGAAAAATCAGGAATGAATCTTTTTACAAAATTGATTTTCCCTAGAAATTATTGCATGGATTTTTTGTTATGAGGTAAAGAAATATCAGAAATTTCTTTCACTCTGTCAGGGTCAATATATATACCATCTTTTGACACAATAAACCCTAATATTTTTCCTTCATTGAGAGCAAAGAAGGATTTCTTTGGATTTAAAGAAATACCAAATCTTCTACATCTTTCAAATATCTGTTTCAAATCATGCAGATGATTGGCTCTTTTCTTTGAAAATACTGTTATGTCATCAAGATAAAGAACAACTGATCTATTAATCAGACCCTTAAATTCTATATCCATGGCTCTCTGGAAAGTATCTCCTACATTTATTAAACCAAAAGGCATCTTTTGGTAATCATAGGTTCCCCATTTGTTTCTGAAAGTGATTTTCAGCCTATCATCTGGATGTACCAATATTTGGTTATAGCCTGAAAAACCATCAAGAAAGGACATGAGTTCAAAACCAGCTACTTTTTGAAGTATTTGTTCCATCGTTGGTAATTGGAAATTATCCTTTTGACATGATTTTTTTAAATTTCTAAAATCAATGCAGATTCTAATATCTCCATTCTTCTTCCTAATAGGTACCATGTTGGAAACCCAATTAGAATGCCTTACAGGAAAAATGATTTTGGCCTTTAAAAGTTTATTGAGTTCTGCCTTGATTTGAATTTCAAGATTTGGATGATTTTTTCTTAACTTCTGTTGAACAGGTTTGACATTAGAAAGCATTGGAATTGTATGTTGAATAACATAAGTATAATAAGTTTTCAAGTCTTCATAATTCCAAGCTAAAATATCTTTATACCTACTCAGAAGTTTGATGAAAGCAGTTCTTTCTTCTGAAGTTAACTCGAGTCCTAAATTAACATTTTGAGGTTTAGACTTAGAGCCAAGATTTACTAATTCAAACTTCAAAGTAGAACTTTGAAGTTTAGCATTAGTGACTTTCTTGAATCTGTCTTTTATATCATATAGGTCCTCAAGTTTAACTACAGATTTAGGAATAGGATTTTCATTACTTTTTGAGGTATTTTGAAGATCATGATCATTTTCATCAATAATTTTTTCATCATAGGATTTCTCTGAAGTCAAGAAATTCAATATATCTTCATCATGATAGAATACTCTCTAGTTTGTGATATTATCGGGAACAAATGGTTGAAATATTAATTCGACTGAAAATCTATCAGGACTGTAATCTTCAACAGGGAGGAGTTTGGATGAAAAATTAGCTAACAAATCAGCTAATGTATTTTGAGTTCTAGGAATAGAAGAGATATTAAATGCTAAAAATTGAGTGGTAAGGTCTTGCACAAGGGTTTGATAATGTTTGAGATGACCTGAAAGACAATGGATGGTATTCATTACTTGTTTTATGACAATTTCAGAATCACCATATACTTTCAAGTATTTGATATTTAACCCTATTGCTTTATAAAGCCCTTGAATCAAGGCTTCATATTATGTGGTATTGTTTGTGCACTCAAATTCTAGTCTACATGACAACATAGTTTTCTCTCCATCTGGATCAATTAAATGCATCCTGATCCTGCGCCATCACTAGATTTTGATCCATCGAAATATAATGACCAAAATAAAGACTTATCTATAGGTTTATCTACAGGTTGATCAGAAACATTAACAAATCTTGAAGAATCAGATTGTGAAAAAATTTCAATTTGCGAAATAAAAGTATTTACAGAAAAGGGTGATTGTGGTGCTATGAAATTCCCAAGGAATGATTCAACAGAATAACCTCCAAGAATGTTGTTATTAAAAGCTACAGGTTCATTTTCTTGTTCAAATTCTGTTATAGTATGCATCATGTGTTTTTCTCGCTCAAATTTGATTTGATTTGGTTTCCCTTTGTAGGGAAGCCACATATGTGACTAATCAGTTGCGATATAACCATTAAGCTTTGCAGACCAATCCCTGCTTAAGACTAGTCCATAGAATTAAGGCATATCTACAATCGGAATATCAATTCTTTGGACAATTCTAGGATCAAAAGCTAATCGAATAGTAACTGAATTGATTTCTCCCACAACTTGAACTTTAGAGCGATCCAATTGTACAATGTGAACTGTAGAATTTTGTGTTCAATATTCAATTTTGCACAGACTAAAGTAGGCATTATATTAGAGGATGCTCCTGAATCTATCAAAAAATTATGCAAATTCTTGTTCTAGATGTTAAAAGAAAAGGAGGTGTCTGAGAATTTGATCTTTCTCCAATAAGAACAATATCAGTGGCATCTACTTTATCTGGTGGCTTACCTGTTCCTTTAGCTGCTTTGGAAACTACACCGCTTGGTAGAGGAGAAATAGGTGTTGCATTTAATTCTTTCAATAACATCTTCTGTTGATGTTTAAGTTTGCTGAGTTCATGTAAGGAAATGTTCGCTCTAGTTTTCTTCATGTCTTCCACAATGTTATAATGTATAGGATCTGATACCACTAAAGTCTTAGATGTTGATGTAGGAGGATTAGAAGATGATGGTTGATTTTGAGTGGGTAAGGGAGAAGCTTTCTTTACAGGGGATTTGTCTTTGGTAATTGGAGTTGTACTTTTCTTCTTAGGAATAGATTGAGCAGGTTCCACTGTAGATTTACTCCTTGTACTTACAGGCATGGCTTCTTGTTCACTGTCCAAGTTAGGGAGAATGAAATCCCACATCCCATGTAATTCAACTATTTCCTCTTTTTCTTCTTCTTGATCTGATACTGGAGGGGTATCTTCTTCTTCTTCCTCTTCTAATTCTGCATTGGAGATTGAATTGGGAGGTTTAGATTCAACTTGATTTCTCTTGAAGCTCCTGAATGGTATTTTAGTAGAAGTCTCTGCCACTTGCATTTTAATCTCAACCATCTCATTAGACATGGTTTTGAGAAATTTCTGTAAGCCTTCCATGTCATATGGGTCTATCGGTGTTTTCTTCTTTGAATCATCTTTAAAGATGACCTTTTTGGATTTTATTTCCTCAATAGCATTTTTCTTATCCAAAGCAACAATCCTTCTTTCAACTGCAATTGATTCTTTCATGTTTTCAGCCAAAGTAGGTTTACCAGCTCTATCAACAAAAATTGATATATTTGAAGGCAGAGCTGTTATATACCATTCACTTCGGACCTGCTCACTTGGCTTTGATTTTTTAGGGATCTTATTCAAGATTTTATTGAATCGAGAATCAAAATCTTTGATGGGTTATTTAGGTTCTATCTTCAAATTGGATAGATCATTGATTAGGGTGGCTATTGATCTATCCTCTCCAAATTTGGTTAAGAAATGTTCTTGAAAAATATCCCAACTTGTAATAGATCCTGAAGGTAATGAAAAATACCAGGATCCTGCTGCCCCTTGCAAAGTATAGGGGAATAACCTGACTACAACATCCTCATGTTCAACTCCGTTCAAGTTTACAACAATCATAAAGTTATTGATATGTTCTTCAACCTGTATGTTAAGGTCAGGACTAAATTTTTGCAACCATTTTTCAGGATGATCTGGTAAATCAAGTAAAGGTGCAGCCATTACAACAGCTCCTGGAGTAGCCCATGGTCTCTGTGCCATTGTTGTGATAAATTTTGAAGGAGTAGAAGAGACAACAGGTGTTTGGACAGGTATTGTCTGAGCAGATGATATTGAAACAGATGATGTCTGGGCAGCTGATGTTTGAATAGTTGATGTTGAGACAACTACAATTTTCTGAGTTGGGGTTTGGGAAAAAAATAATTGAATTTGCGATGAAGAACTAATATCACTTTCTAATTCCGATGGGGTTTTTCTTGTTTTAACTCTACTAGGTAAAGAAAATTCCTTTGGAGGAATACCAAGTTTTTCACTTTGTAACCTAGTAAGAGGTTTTGAAGAAACAAATTGTGAAGTTACCCTACCTTCAAGTGTTTCAGACTCTTCTAAAGATAATGAGAACCCTTGTAATTTGTGAATTAAACCTTGTACTTTAGGGGACTCAAGAGGTTGATTGTCTGATTGATTTGAGACTTTGGTAGTGGGTGTTTGAATATTCTTATCAATTTCTTCCCTAGGGCTTTGAGATGTAGAAGAAATTGAAGAGGGCGATGAGGGTGAGTTGCTCTTAGAATGGCCTGTGGATTGAGATTTACTTGCCATTCATAGCTTATGCCCTCCTTCTAGCACCAAAAATGTTGAAGCCTCGAAAATCGCTGCTTCAAACATTGGGGGAAAACCACCCGGTCGAGACCTTAGGACAACTCCTTTTCCATTTGGTGTGGTGGCTCCGACTGGATTTATAGGACTAGTTTCCTAATAACTAATGGGTTGGTGATGGAATGATTATATGAGTGGATGATGGAAATAAAATGACTGAAATAATCTATCTAATTTAATCTATAACTTATAAATAATTCTAAAACTAACCCGGGTGTCAAATATGAATACAACTTTAAGATTCTTTTAATCAAACCAATAACCATGAAAATGTATTATAATTTAATTGAAATATGAATTATCAAATAATGATAACTCTGTTTAAGAAATTAAATAGAGTTATAATAACAAATTGCATTCATCATTTTATATATCATTTTCACATACTGTGAGAGATGAATATTTCTATACACTCAGAAATGATATATATAAAGAAATATTTGTAAAGCAAGTATATATAAATGATAGCAAATTCAAAGAGAATATCTCATAACATAAGAAAAATAACAATAAATTGATAGAAATACCAGATTCATCTTGATACTTTTCTTGATGCAATTCAATATTCAGATCCAGTGCTTCAATGTAAAACAAACTCCAAGGTACAGAAATGAAATTCTTAGAGATAATTTGCCATAAACCACAGGATGTGATCATTTATAAAAATAAAGTAGTCGACGGAGTAAAAAAATGTAACATCCAAGCCAAAATATTACAAACTCAGGACCCCTTCTCCAATGCATGGAAGGGATTTAAATAGGAAATTAATAAAACAAAATAACTAAAAGTATTGCTACAATCTATCATCAGAAATCTAGAAACAGGCTTGCGATATTAAAATGAAACAGATTCATTGATTTTCTCCTGCATTCAATGTGCCAAGGTGGAAAATTTTGAGCATATCTTTGACCTCTGCTGGATGACTTAGCCTCGAATGTAACTGACCAGTATACATGGCATCAGAAAACTCTGGAATGATGCAATTAATGGAATTGGAAAGGAATTTGATTGCCATTTGTTGACTATGTGGCTTGATTAGATATTCCACATGATATCCCATGAAATTCCTTGAAGTTTGCTGATTTTCTGATTCTATTGACTAATTCTTGCTTCCACTTAGAATCAGTCTCTTTTAACTTTGGTAATTTACCTGGGATACAATCTGAAATTAAATTGGTGGCATATAAGCTATCATTAACCAACTGTGTTATATTATTCATCATAGTTCTGGCTCTTGATGTGGCTCTTTCTCCTTTTATCAACTTCTTTTCCCATTCAGAAAACAGAATTTCTTTGTGCCTTTCCTCAATCCTAGGAAGGTTTGCATTCCTTCCTTGCTCTGAGTCTTTCCATGAAAGAAATTCAGAAATTTTCTCATCTGCATCATCAAATTCGAGCCTGAGGCTGACTGCTTCATCTATTAAATATGATGTTATTTCACACAAGGGCTCAGTTTGTGCTGTCTTTTGACAGAGTTCATTCAAATGCTGAGACAGTAGTTTATTTATTTCAAAATCTTCAGTTTTAAATTGATCCAATTTAGGATAATCCCTAAATTTGTCCAATCTTGCTTGGAATATTTTTTCTTGCTCAACTTTAGCAGTTTTCTCATTTTCCAGTAGGGTTTGTAACTTTGCCACCTCTTGAATTAACTGCTAATGCTTATTCAAAGCTTGTTGATCAATCTTTTTATTTTCAATTCCAAGTTGCTCTTCCAACTATTTAGATTTGAGCTCTTCATCTTGCAACTGCTGTTCCAACTACATAATCTTTTGTTGATTTTTTGTTGCTTGTTCCTCTAGCATAGCTATCTGTAACTCATTTTGTTTCATCATGTGGGTGACTTCAGAAGCTTTGTCTATAGTGGCTGCACTATAGGCACCTGCATATTGTGACAATTTGGTGAGATCCTCTGAAGGATTCACCTCAGTATTTTTCCAGACAATGTTCATAAATTCAACTTGTGAGGTTGAAAGTGATTCTTGATCTGTTCTTCTTCTCTTCCTCTGTTTCCTAACAACAACCCTATTCTTTGGACTATAAAAGATATCTAGATGAGGAATTTCTTCTACTTTCAACACAATTTCTTCTATAGGATGCTCAGGAATAATATCCATATCTTGATCTTTAAGAATGTCAACTTGAGGATTATTTTGTGATCCTATTTGCTGAGCAAATTGTTCATATTGACTTAGAAAATGGGAAGTAACAATAACTTCAGTAGAATCCACCACTTTCTCCGTGGTCTTTTCTCTTTCAAGTTGATTATCTGGCTTATTACCAATATTTTATTTTTATGTATGATCATTAACCTTGCTGCCTGTGTCTCCTTTTTCAGTATGCACATTGGTCTTAATATCTGTATTTTCCTTTTCTGTCTGAACTATAGTTCCTTTCTTAATATGTACATCAGTTTTGCTACCAGTATTATCCTTTTTCATATCAGGTTTTCCACCTGTGATTACCTTTTCAGTATGTACATTACCCTTGCTGGTAGATGCTTCTTTTCCTAATTTTTTAGCCGCATCTTCTTTTTCCTTCTGCTCTGTTTCTATATTTTTAGATTCTTGCAAAGGAATTCTTAACTGGTCAAGAGGGGCTTTCAGTAGTCTCTGGCTTCTAAACAACATGAATTTATTCATATCTTCAGTCTAAAACTTGGATTTAGCGAAGTGATAAACTTGGGAAAATTTATCAACAAAAATAAATAAATCATCAAATACATCGGGCTCATGTTCAAACCGAGCGATTGAAACTGAAGTTGTGAAATCAAATGCTACTTTTTTTGAGTCATACTTCTTAAGATCTCTTATTTTAATGACTTCCTTATTAGCATGTCTGAAGTCATTAAGAGTATAATTCCCACAGTGAAAGGGAAAAGTATGCCACATCAATTTCTTATTATTCTTTAGACACCTTGACATACCTTCTACTATTAACTGGTAAGAAATTTCCTGTGCTAACAGTTTGTCAGGAACATATAGAGGTAAAATATGAGGCTCCACAATGCTCCCAAAAACTCTGATATAAGTAAATCTCTCTTCTCCGAACCAGTCACCAATAAGGGATATATCATTCTTAGATTTTTCAGAAAGCCGGGGAGGAAATTGGTAAAAAATGGTTTGATAGATAGGAATAAAAAAACTGTGACAAATTCTATATACATGGTTTTTAAAATGAACCTTCCATAGGAGCTTATGATAAATATGTATAGGAGCAGGATCTTGGGGGGTCCATTTCCAACCTAGAATGCGAAATTCTGAATTGAAACATAGGGCATCTAAAATGTAGGCACAGAAGTAAAACGGGGTCGTATTTCCTGTGTCTTTATCCTTTCTATAGTCTAGGATTCTATTGGCTATCTTGTCTGAAAGGATAACTGACTAGTCCATGATTTTAGAATTCATAGTAGAATGAATTAAGGGTACCATTTGGATTGAAAATCTTGCAGAATTATCATTTCTGAAAAGCTTACACATCATCGCGGCAGCTTTTCGGAAACATAGGGCATCTAAAATGTAGGCACAGAAGTAAAACGGGGTCTTATTTCCTGTGTCTTTATCCTTTCTATAGTCTAGGATTCTATTGGCTATCTTGTCTGAAAGGATAACTGACCAGTCCATGATTTTAGAATTCATAGTAGAATGAATTAAGGGTACCATTTGGATTGAAAATATCGCAGAATTATCGTTTCCGAAAGCTTACCCATCATCATTAGGTATGTACTCAACGGAGTACATACCTAATGATTCATTTTTATGTTTCTCTGGAGCTCTTCTCCATTCTCTGATTGGTTCTGACTGAGTCTCATTGCTTGCAGAAAAATCCTTATGAAGGCATTGTTGTATAATTTTTGAGGGTTTGGAAGATGGTACATTGCCTTTATATCCTCTGCTCTGAAAGACCCAAATATTGTTCCCGCAGCTGAAACAAATGTCCTATTTTTATGGTGACATTGTCTATCACCCACTGAATTACATCATAATAGGGGAAAATGTTTGCCTGAGCTACAATTCTATGAAGGAATGAATTTGCAAGTGCTTTAAGAGGAGTCTCAGAATTAGAATTTGAGTCTTCTTCATCTAGTACTGTTGCCTTAACCACAGTGACCTTAGGGTTTTCTCTCTCAATCAAGTTATATACATCCTCCCAAGAAATTTTTCCAAGACCCTGGCATGAAGTATCTATTACCAGCATGATTTTGGCTGATTTTTCTTTTGGTACCATGGGAATAGCAGCGGTCTTTGCAGTGGCAGTAGCGTTTGCTTTCTTATATCTCTTAGAAATTTTGTCGTCTGGTAATGTTTCACTTGCTCGGTGAACGAAAGGATTGGCGTGTTCTATGGTTCTGCAAATGAGAAAAATTTTAGACGCGGTAAAAAAAATGAAGTAAGGAGAACAATTATATGAAAATATTTATTCGTTGATTTCAATTTATTAACTCCGTGGTTAAACTTAAATGCCCTTTATGAGAGTCACACTCATGCATTCAAAATAGAATCAATCACCATCATTCATTTGATTTTCTATTTAATAATAAATGTACAATCGGAGATCGGTGATTTTGAAATGAGAATATAAAACTTTCCTTTTGAATTTTGCGACTGCGATGAATAAATAAAATATGCATAGTAAAAATAAAAATAAAGACTAAATATCGATCGCATCGGGGCTTTTCAAAAGGGAAAAAAAATAACATTTCATGATCTCTGCCGATTTGTGATTGCAATGATGGTGGGGTCCACCATATCGGGAGATAGAATGAGTGAATATGATGTTTGTTCCTCCAAAATGCGATTGCGATAAATCGCATTGCATCGGAGTTTTGTAATTGACTGAATGAGGGGTTGTCTTTTTGTTTTGCAATTTGTGATTTGCGATGGGTTACGTCGCATAGGAGTTTATAAAACAAGTACATGTGATATCGCTCCTTCGAAATGCGATTTGCGATAAATCGCATTGCATCGGAGTTTATGAAACAGAATGTGAAACTTTTAAGGTTCTTCCGATTTTCTATTGCAATTACTTTATCGCATCGGAGTTTTGCAAAAAAAATGTGAAACTTTAAGATATCGCCGATTTGCGATTGTGATTACTTTATCACATCGGACTTATTCAATATGAATACTTTTATGTATTATGTTGATGCAATAAAAGACTTTATATCTCATCGAATCAAAGATTTTCAATGTTGCATTTTTTATATGCACTTGTGTTTTGTGATATGCGATATATGCTTTCCTAATCAATGAAATTTTTATTGTTTTATTCAAAATGATTGGATTTACTCTAAGTCTTTTATTCCTATTTAAAAAGAAAGGGGACCTATTTCTAAATGAAATTTATTCTAAAATTTTGAAATGGGGAGGGTTGTTGTACTGTACAACAAAAGGGCAACTATTAATTCCCAAGTTTTTGTATGAAGGAAGTGGAGGAAAATTTTGTTCAAGTCTCGAAGGGTACTACTGAGGAGTAATTACATGCATGCATTATCAATAAAAGAAGGTGCTGTCAGATGTCAATTAATCAAGTTCCCTTCCAAATTTTAGAATTATTTTTTGCACTTTTTGGGGAAACAACCAGATCTCATCTTCAGCTGTTAGTTGTACTTTTTGAGGAAGTGGTTGTACTAGAAAAGAGGATCATTCTTCCAACAGCTTGCCACATCATTCCAGCCACTTCGAACTACATTCTATCATGATATTTACTTTTATTATGTTGCACTACTATGTATTAAGGATAAGGATAAGCCTCACCTTATGTGTAGGAATGTAATAACTTCGTTAGAAAAGATTCACACTTTTTTTGGAAATGTCAGCATAATATCTCTCGTATATATATGATGAAACTCAATGGAGAAAAGGTTTGTGGTTTTTTAATATTATACTCATATTATCAGTGTACTGTTTCCAGTTAAAGATATTGAGAATACTTTTGAGGACTTATTATCAACTTGATATGTGGATTGTTGTTCTTTCTTATGTGTTTCCACACCTAAATCTCTTCAGTTGTAGTTTGTAATTTTAAATGATGCATGTTTTTATGAGCCTCTTGATGTGTTTATATATCTTATAAAATTTTATCAGTCTTACTCAGTGATATTTCTTGATGAGATATGTATAATGACTGTTTAAAGAGAATTCCTTATGATAGTGACTTTTCATGATATTCAATAAGAATGTTGTAAGTCTTAATATAGACTTCTCTTGTTGATATATTTTCAAATTGTTTCTTGTGTTAGTTTTCATCAAAGGAATGGATTTATGCCTTGCAGACCCATTGTCCTTTCTACTATTCCACAATTTCTTCCTTCCATAGGCTACAAACTTATCTTTTGCTACCATATCAAGTCTCAATACCCTCATTAGTATAACAGTGAAATTGACTTAAATTCATTTTTAGTGATTGAGAGCTTAAACCACCTACCAATTATATAATCCAAATCATTAATTTTCCCTAGATCTTAGGATGTGACTGGTCAAGCACTTGAAGCAGTCCAAGTGCTGATTCTAGTGCTAACATATTTTGGTGTGTTTGTCAGGAGACGAAGGCCTTGAAATGAAGTATTGTCCTGAGTTTCTAGTTGTAAATTGTTGATAATCAATTCTTGATGGTGAACAAGAATTGGTGACTTGAAGAAGATTGCAAATTGGTTCACCTGGTGACTCCATAAAGAGGAAGAGGGGTTTCAAAACCTCCTACTACAAGGAGAAATCAGAAATCACCTACTGTGACTCGAGTTGCTGACCCAGAGAAGATCATTAAAGATGAAAAAGGAAAAAAAATATCAACTAAAGCCACATCTCAGTCAGTGAAGAAGGAACTAGCACATTTAGCCCAATTTTCAATGGCGAAAATGTCTCTCTTGTGACACATATGCATCCCAAGAGCGACACTCTGAGGTGGGACAAAACGTCGGTCCTCCTAAAGTCAGAATTCCGACACTTGACTTAACCGTCAGTAGAGCGACACTATTTCTGATGTTTTTTTGGTGGTGTCGCAATTCTGACGTTTCAAAGTGCTTGTTGCAAGTCCGAAATTTAACGCTTCGTCGCTCTTCCGAAAATTAACATTCGACTCTCTTCTGACGCTTATGTTCGTTGCTATTCTGACACTTACGTTTATGGCTAGTCCGACGCCTACGTTCGTCGCTAGTCTGACGCTTCCAATGCTTATGTTCGCCACTAGTTCGATGCTTACTTTCGTCACTAGTTCGACGCTTCCGACGCTTACATTCGTCACTAGTTCGATGCTTATGTTCATCACTAGGCCAAAGCTTACATGCATTGCTAGTCTGATGCTTACGTGCATCGCTAGTCCAACGTTTCAAACAAATTGACAAAAAAAATTGCATCGTTATTCTGACGCTTAAGGTTGTCACTATTTTGACGCTTAAGATTATAGATCGAAAAAAAAATGTCGGGAACATTTCTTGGAATACCATCTAGGTATGGTTGGATAGGTTTATTAGGTGTTAAATGGAAAGGTCTGCATATAAAATATAAGTTGTAATAATTCATGCCCCTCTTCTCTTCTGCGTAAGAGGTGCTAGGTGTGTTATTGAACCCCTGTCGATTGTCATATATTTCGTAATTTTCTTTTGTAACTATGGATGTGGTTGTTTCTCTTTTCCACATTGATTTAGTGATTTCTTGAAAATTTTAAGCTAAAAAATTGCAACATTGAAAAAAATTAATTTAATAAGCAACACAAATCGATGAAAATTATGAAGACTAGAATCCAAATTCTCAATTTATTTTTGGTAAATACATGCATAGCTACTGATACAGTAGCTAATTAACATCAATTATTTTTCCATAGGATTATGCTGCTACTATCATGATTAACATTAATTATTTTTCTATAGCATCGTCCAGTGATGGAAACTGAGTACTACTTTGCTTTATTGAATCGGTGTGGCTCCTTCATATTCTGGGCAAGCTATTGAATCCTGTACATGAAATTGAATATATAGAAATGATTTAAATAGAATGAAGATGATTATTGAAGTAATGATAAGCAACACAAATCGATGAAAATCATGAAGACCAGAATCTAAATTTTTGCTTTATTTGTAGTAAATACATGCAGAGCTACTGATACAGTAGCTAATTAACATCAATTATTTTTCCATAGGATTATGCTGCTACTATCATGATTAACATTAATTATTTTTCTATTGCATCATCCAGTGATGGCAACTGAGTACTACGTGCTTTATTGAATCAGTGCATCTCCTTCATATTCTGGGCGAGCTATTGAATCGTGTACATGAAATTGCATATATAGAAATGAGTTAAATAGAGTGAAGATGATTATTGAAGTAATGATAAGGTAGTTCTGTATTTAACTTATGATGTGCAGTCTGGAAGAGCGGTAACAAGATCGATGGGGAAGAAGATATCGAGAGCACAAGAAGAGAGAAGGCCTTCAATTTTGTTAGGGTTGGGTCTCGGAAGGTTCACGATGTTTTTTTTCGACCCTTCAATTACAGAGCAATGCCAACCTGGAAATGAAATGCAGAATGACCAACTGTATTAGGCATCGATTTCCCTAGAGAAAACCCATTCTAGTATACAATGAAATATGTAAGAGGGAATTTTATTTTGCGCAATCTAAGTGGAGGATAATTGCCCTTGTATCGCTCTATCTAGATATTTTTTTGATCATTCTCATCTGTTTATTTCAAGATTTTGCCGAGGTTTCTTAATGAAAATCCATTCCCAGATTTTCATACAAATTCTACTATCCTGGGGGGGTGTACAAGACAAATAAAAATTAAAAAGAAATTGAAAACATTTTTACAATAAATAGAATTCTACTTCAAAATAACCAGAATCTATTCACTACCACAGAGTTCATATTGGCTGAACGTATTCAACACCTGGGATTGATTTGCTGGTTAGTCCATTTCCACTGTCACAAAGTGGGGAAGAGTCAATTTGCACAAAATTCAACACCATGCAATCATATCACCTGCAGACTATAGACAATACAGATCCTGCTATCCCAGGTAACGTTCCCCGTAAATCAAAATAAAAATAAAGTGACACCATATTACAATACATGAATTTATACTTCTGAATCATCATAATCCATTATCAAAAGAAAAACATGATTCAAGCTAATTGGAGAGTATGGATAATTTGTCAGCATTTTGGCTACCATGGTAAAAAGCCTTCACACAACCTTGGTTCAAGCACCAACAACACATCTTCCCTGAAAAAAAAAACAAGACATAATGGACTTTTCTGAGGATTGACTTTTTTCTGAAGGTCACAAGTTAGAACCTTAAAGCAACTACATGGCTTTGGCTAAAGGCTACCACTACATGATTGCAATGGATCGACTTGAATGTACTTGTTTAATACCATAAGATCGATATTTTCTTCTTTCAAGCTTTTAATCTTCTTATTTATCCTCTTGATCTTGTCAATCAATGGATCAGTTGGGAGATGTAGAAAAATTGACTCATCAAGAAGAGGATCGATCTCAAATTGGTGATTATTTTCACTAACATTCGAATAATATGGGTTACCTTCAAGCCAGGCGTATGCTTGAAATTGGCGAGTATGCTCACTAACATTCCCCTCTGTAAGAAAAATAGGACAGTAAGAGACATCTGTAGAGGACACTTTCAACACTTGCAAACCATTCAAAAGTAAACATAAATTATCTACAAAAAAAGCAACAATTATAGGAAAATTATTGTCACAATATAGTGTTTTATATTTATGATTGATTCCCTATTTATTTCAGAGCAAACATACCTTTTATGGTCCTCTGTGCATTTGCAATAGAAAAAGCGATAACCACAACACCAAGCATACCATTCCCCATATATCAAGGATCGACCTTGTCCACATAGATCACATACTATACCATAATCCCACGGCTGATGTTTGGAATTTTATAGCTCAATTAAAGCTTCAACACGTAATTGGTCAAAATGCTTGCAATATAGAGTGCTTGAAATTCCTTCACTCCTACAAGCTGCTTCAACATTTCCACTCACATTCACAGGGCACAAATCTATCTTTTTATGTTTTCTTACATCTCTTAGAGATTCTTTATCAGCTTTATCAACTAATTGACTCTTCTCATTGTTCTTATGGCTAAAGGATTCCTCCTCAAATAAATTTATATAGTTAGGTCCTCTTGAAGTAACACAATCTCGTAATTTATTACCTCCACTTTCTTGTCGTGTGACATTTTTGAACGGAAAAACTACATTGCATGCATCATTATCTGCACATTCATCTTCACTGGAGATAAATTCAACTATGATACACTTATATTCTTCCAATTTAGCAATAAAATTGTTTATAATTTTATAGGATTGAGAAGAAGAGGGTCCTCCCACATTTACATTATTTACTACTTCATTTCTCCTTCTTGTATTTGCCATAGATGGAATTATACACTCTAAACCAGACTCTAGCTTGTCTGAACACAAATTATTTCCATAGTACAATGTTCTTTGGACATAGTCACCCTCGATATCGTTTAAAGGATAATTTCTGCCATTATCATGAGATATATCCTATTGCGCTGTGATGTTAACACTGATTTCAAATAGATTAATTTTTCCATGCAAGCCATGGAGAGAAATATTTTCAAAGCATTCATCTTCAGAGTCAGTAATTATGATGAGTGATCCAGATAATTCTTTCGTACTCTCAAATTGAACACCTTGCGGGGAATTTCAATTAGCACCAATACTGTAGTCGGCATGACCAGAAGTAATAATAGATTGTAACTGAGAATATGCAGTGGAGAGAGACACCGTGAATATATAAAATTGAACTTTGATATAGTATTATAGGTGTCATTTGGGAAAGAAATAAAATTAAAATTCCTTATATTAGATTTATAGTAAAAGGTTCCCCTCATGATAGGCATACCTTCTGGACACAAAATTGTATCTTTCTCATTGTAAGGAAAATTTGTGAGATGTGAAGTCTTATCATCACCTTCATTTGGTGGAACAACATGCCCAGTCACTGAGCTATTATCTTCATAGTAAATAACAAGATAGTAAGAGAGGATGTGTCCAAAACAAAAAAAAATTGATATGAAGTGCATTTGAATTCAATTATATAGCCAATATTAACTTACCTGAGATGGATGATGTACCCAAATTACTTTGATGTAGTACTATGCACTGTGGTTCTTTTGTAGGTGAATAATGGAAATTTACAGTAGTACTAGAATCCATGTCTATATTTTTTTCTGGTAGATTCAAATTAGGTAGTGTTATCGTTGCATTTGTTCCACTTAAAAAATGAATTTTCCCCTTTGGTTGAGGACAGGAGGAAGAATCAACATTAGGACTCCAAATTGAATGAAAGCAGGAAGAATCAACCGAAAGTCCATCAGTAGCAGCTTGCCTTATTGTTTTCTCAGAAGAATGAAAACCCATTAAATTTAATTGTGTTGGAGCTGACCCCTCTCTATTTATTTCTCCTTCAAAATTTGGAAGGGAAAGTTTTATATCATTTTTAAAAATTCTTTCTACCTTAATCCCTGAACTTTGAGGATATTTTAAGCTAAGTTTTCACCACTGGTCTTGATATTATTCAGGTTTAGTTTGTCTAGAAAAAAATTTGACCTTTTCCAAAGTAAAACTTGACCCTAATTTGTTTTTCTCATCAATATTTGAAGAACCTTCCCTATGTTCACAGTGTGCTTTTGCAGGTCCAGTATCACAATCATCTTGGTTCTGGACACAATGACTTGCATATGGAGAACTTGATGCACTCTTCATGCATCCTCTGATGGGTGCAACTTCCTTAAATTTGGTTATTTATGTTCTATGCATACCAAACTGGGAATCATTACATGAAATCCCCTTACAATCATAACATGAAAATACATATACCCTTGTATGGCACCCATGTGCCTGTTCTGGTCAAGAACAACAATTTCTCCTTCTATGGGGAGCACCTTCATCAGCCTCACTTGAATAATGTATGTGCTTCCTCTTCCTGCTATTACAAGAATGAATATTACAACAACAAGTTAAGTTTCGTGGAAAACATTGGGAATAATTATGTTCAGTCACAAAAGTGCTTCTTCTTTCAAGGCAGGCATGTGATTTACAGGCCGGACTCAATTTTTTCCCTCGGTTTTCTACTTCCTTGATGTCATGATCATACTTTGAAGTTTAATTACATTTCCTGCAATACCTATCAAGGGATATAGAGTGTGATCTTCCATTTCTACTTCCTAATGTTGTCCTGCTCTTGCATCTCCTCATCATGATAGGCATACCTTCTGGACACAAAATTGTATCTTTTTCATTGTAAGGAAAAGTTGTGAGAGGTGAAGTCTTATCATCACCTTCATTTGGTGGAACAACATGCCTAGTCACCGGGCTATTATCTTTATAGTAAACAACAAGATAGTAAGAGAGGATGTTTCCTCGTTTCAGCTAAGCTACATCAGTGACCTTTTTTAATAGTGATAATTGTTAGATACATTCTCAACCCATGTATGAATGATACAGAAAATTAAAATTGCACCAATTCCGAAAGAATCAAAATTGAACCTAATTGCCAAATTATAATGCTTCTCCCGACAGATAAGGTAGGTACTTCATTGATAAAAGGCTTCTCATAGCCTTTATAGCTTGGGATCAGTAATTGAACATGCTATGAGATATGACACTCATTATCACTCTGAAAAGGGAATTTTATTTTTAGGTACATAGTATCTGTCCATGATATGTTTCAAGATCAAGCTTTGGGTTTCTTTAGCTTAGCTAGAAAATTTATTCAGCTCTTCTCATCTTGCTCTACCTTTGGTCCATAATAAATTGTTATCAACTCCTCAATATTGATGCCAAATTTTCGAAATTATCAAATTCTTAGTGCCTAAGGAGTGAACCTTCTATATTGAGTAGTGGAAGGTATGAAAAAGGATTGCAAGACCTAGGTTGATGAATATTAACTAAACCCTCTTATATTGAAGCCATTTGTAGAGTGCAAGACCTAGGCTAGCATTGTTAGTTGAGCTGGTGGCCTCCACATGCACTCATTATTGGGAGTGTAATTCCACACTTTATTTTCAATTCATCAACTACATGACGTTGTCTTTGGAAAGTCAAGACATTACAGATTCAACAATTCAGCCATCATAGCTTAATTTTCAGCTTAATCCTTAAAACAACATAGAGATTTATCACCCTTTGTTGATTATATCTCGTCTAAATTTCACCAAAATTTTCAACTAATCACATCTCAAACCCTAAATAGTTCTTAAAAGTTTCTCTGGTCCATTAATATCCATCAAACCTTTCATTTGAAAGACAAACATAGAGAAAAGGATCAATTTTTTATCCAAATCGTGACCTTGTGCAACAAATGGTAATAAAATATCAATGGTACAAATTTCAAATAAATCCTTAAGAGCACCACAACATTCTAACTCTAGACTATGATAGGGGACCTCCCCAAGATTCACTTGGTTTTCTAAGTTCACTACTGCTTGCAGAAATAATCAACTAACTATCCACATGGAAAAGAGATGAGGTACAGACACTAGTACCTCAGCTACAGAATGAAAAACAAAATCCAGTTTACCAATTATCTGTGAACCTCCAAGCCCTCTCAAAGAGGAGGCTTCATAACGAACTACAAGGAATACAATACTAATACCAAGGTCCATTTAGAGGTGTCATTCTCTGAAGAGAATATGAAGATTGCACTTCAAGAGGGCCTTTTAAGGAAATTCAAATTGACTACTACAGTCAGTACAAGTAACATGCATTTTTTTGACTCAAAGGGAATCATTCATAAATATGAGACCCCTGAGAAAGTTCTAGGGGACTTCTACCATATCCGTCTTGAATTCTATGAAAAGAGAAAGAAATTCCAATTGGACAACCTTCAGCTTGATTTGCTGAAATTGGACAATAAAGTCAGATTAATCCTGGGAGTTGTAAATGGAGATATCATTTGTTTTGGTGGCCTCTACAGGCACCCATTAAAGGGAGTGTCATTCCATCAACTGCATGACATTGTCTTTGGAAATTCAAGACATTACAGATTCAACTATTCATCCATCATAGCTTAATTCTGATCTTAATCCTTAAAACAACATAGGTATTTATCACCCTTTGTTGATTATATATCATCTAAATTTCACCAACATTTTCAACTAATCACATCTCAAACCTTAAGTAGTTCTTAAAGTATTCTTTGATCCATTAATATCCATCAAACCTTTCATATGCAAGACAAACATAGAGAAAAGGATTAGTTTTTGATCCAAATCATGACCTTGTGCAACAAATGGTAACAAACTTATCAATGGTACAAATTTCAAATAAATCCTCAAAAGCACCACAACATTCTAACTCCAAAAAATGATAGGGGACCTCCCCAAGATTCACTTGGTTTTCTAAGTTCACTAATGCTTGCAGAAGTAATCAACTAATTGTCCACATAGAAAAGAGATGAGGTACAGACACCAGTACCTCATCTGCAGAATGAAAAACAAAATCCAGTCTACCAATTCTCTGTGAACCTCCAGACCCTCTCAAAGAGAAGCCATTCATAGGGGACTGCAAGGAATACATTATTGATACCAAGGTCAATTTAGAGGTGTCATTTTCTCAAGAGAATATGAAGATTGCACTTCAGGAGGGCCTTTTAAGGAAATTCAAACTAACTACTACAATCAATACAAGTAACATGCATCTTTTTTACTCAAAGGGAATCATTCATATATATGAGACCCCTGAGCAAGTTCTGGAGGAATTCTATCATATTCACCTTGAATTCTATGAAAAGAGAAAGAAATTTAAATTGGACAACCTTCAGCTTGATTTTCTGAAATTGGACAATAAAGTAAGATTCATCTTGGGAGTTGTAAATGGAGAAATCATTTGTCTGGTGGCCTCCACATGCACCCATTATTGGGAGTGTCATTCGCTTGATTTTCAATTCATAAATTGCATGACATTGTCTTTGGAAAGTCAATACATTATAGATTCAACTATTCAACCATCATAGCTTAGTTTTGAACTTAATCCTTAAAACAACATAGAGATTTATCACCCTTTATTGATTATATCTCGTCTAAATTTCACCAACATTTTCAACTGATCACATATAAAACCCTAAGTAGCTATTAAAATATTCTTTGATACATTAATATTCATCAATCCTTTCATCTGAAAGACAAACATATAGAAAAGGATCAGGTTTTGATCCAAATCATGACCCTATGCAACAAAATGGTAACAAAATATCAATGGTACAAATTTCAACTAAATCCTCAAGAGAACCAGAGCATTCTAACTCTAGACAATGATAGGGGACCTCCCTAAGATTCACTTGGTTTTCTAAGTTCACTAATGCTTGCAAAAGTAATCAACTAATTATCCACATAGAAAAGAGATTAGGTATAGACACCGGTACCTCAGATGCAAAATGAAAAACAAAATCCAGACTACCAATTCTCTGTGAACCTCCAGACCCTCTCAAAGAGGAGCCATTCATAAGGGAATACAAGGAATACAATATTGATACCAGGGTCCATTTAGAGGTGTCATTGTCTGAAGATAATATAAATATTGCACTTCAAGAGGGCCTTTTAAGGAAATTCAAACTTACTACTACAGTTAGTACAAGTAACATGCATATTTTTTACTCAAAGGGAATCATTCATAAATATGAGACCCCTGAGAAAGTTCTAGAGGAATTCTATCATATCTGTCTTGAATTCTATGAAAAGAGAAAGAAAGTCCAATTGGACAACCTTCATCTTGATTTTCTGAAATTGGACAATAAAGTTAGATTCATCTTGGGAGTTTTAAATGGAGAAATCATAGTGAATGACAGGAAACGTGCAGAGTTGCTGCTTGAATTGAAGAGCAAAGGTTTCACTCCATTCCCCAAGAAGGGAAAACCTGTTTAGGCTGCTATTGCTGGGGCAATAGCATATGATGAAGAGTATCCCGAAAACAACATTGAGATAGTAAAGGGTGTTCGTGTTGCAGATAATGAGTATCTTCTATCCATGGCTTGTTGATGATTCTATGAGTGCCAATGAGAGTGTTGGCATGGGTTTTTTCAGGGATTATTCATTGATGGGTAAATTTACCCTACCCATGCCACTCCATATCCTGAGGCTTCTATTTGCATAATATATTCTATTATCAATGGATCCCTTAGATTTCTTGATCCTTAGGTGGTACCAAATCCTTCAAAAGTAGAGTATTCTGGGGCCAAAATTTCATTTAGTGTGGTAGATATTTCCTATTAGATGATCCAGTTGACATCCGATAACTCTAACTTAGGTCTCGAGTATGGTGTGGACCCTAGTAAGTATTCTTTTCATTTCTTGACTTCGATTGTCCATATTCCTGTGATATCCTTGAAACTGAGATACCTTATTTTGAGGCCATCTTGGAGGCCATATTGAACATTGATTGGCCTTGGGAGGGGTTACATCATTGTCCATATTTTCTCCCTAGTCTGGCAGAAAATTGATGTTCAAAACCAAGTTTATAATAGAAATTTTGAGTGATACCAATCTCCCATTATGGCACATGATGTTTATTCCAAAGGGAATTTGTCAAACATCTTCAATACTATACCCATCGGCATTTTAGTTAAAATATACCTTAGTGATGCTCATGATTAGATGTCGGTATCGCTTTAAGGGAAGGTATTCCAACCAGTAAGGAAAGGTAGTTAAGGTCTTCAGGTTACACCTAGCTTTCAATTAGCCCTAGCTCACCCTTATGAGAAGAAAAGGAAATAAATTTTCATATGAGCTAAAATAGGAGGGAAAAAACTAAGAAAAAATGATTCTTCCAGAATCTTTAGACAAGTAGGAAAAAATCATAGAAAAAATACCAAAAAATTTGTAACTGCTGAAAAAACAGATTCTCAATCAACCACCAACAATCAGGCATCGACTACCTCTATTGCTACAACTAATGCACATAATGAAATTACAAAACCTAAGCGTGGAGGCTGAAAGAAAGGGTTGTGAAAATCAAATGGAAGTGGAAATCGATGAGGATGATGAATTAGATACCAACCTGTAGGATCGATTGGAAGCTTACAACCATGGATTATCAGCGTTCAACATTCTGGGTGAGTGGGGTTCCATAGGGCGTCGGGCAATTCAACGCCATCAAGTCGAGTTCAACCCGAGTCTGCGTGTAGAACAATGACATCTTTCATAACAATGATTCGAAGGGTGTAGTCGGAATAGGGACGTTGGGTGAAGGGTGAAATTTTTTTAGGCAAGAGAATTAAAATAAAAAATAAAAAATTAAATGTAAATAATAATATTTAAAAAATTAAAATTAAAAATAAAAAATTAAATTTTAAAATTAAATGTAAATAAAGGTGTCAAATGATTTGGGAGTGCTAACAATTTGTATACAAGGTAGAAATATCATTTGAACTAATGTTCCTTGGATTTTTGTGAGTATCATCCCCGCCAATCGATGGAGAATTGTTTGGTTGTCGAGGTCAAGGGTGGTTCTAGAGGAGATTGACGTATGACACAACTTGATGTCAAATAAGCCTAAGCCCCAAAATGTACCAAAAAAAAAATTGATCCATTAAAATATCAACCTTGATGCATTCTATTTTTGAGGGAAAGGGTTAAAGATATGAACTAATTCATTATATATATTTAAGTTTCCCATTGTGGATCAAATCATTCTATAAATGGTCAAAAGCGTAAGGGAATTCCACCTAGCTCATTCAATAAATTTTAGAACCTTCTTAAGTTAAAAACCATTCATTCCTTTTTGCAAAAAAAACAACCAAGTGTTTTGAGACATTCATAGGCTATCAACTATACTTCATGACAACGCCTTTCAATCCAAAAATGGAAATGAAAAAAAAAAATGTAGTTAGGCCATGAATAGCCATGCAACTCAATCCATGGGGCCCTAAGGTCTCTATGGCCTAGGATTTGGGACAAACTTTAGTGGGATATGATCCACCAAATACTATAAAATTCCCTAAGTGTGGATATTGTGAGTGATTCAAATCGAGGCTTGGAAAATAATATAATTTTTCTATGTTTGGTATACATGGTAATAAATATGGCATTACCCACAAATACATACCCTCATAACCAATACCTAGTTCTCTAAAAATCAAATGTTTCCAATATGCTCAATTAGAGGTGAAGGATTCTCCTAGGTGGTCAATGTGTTGGTTTGGGGTGTTATTTTCAGCCTTAGATACTTAGTGGTTAAGTGCTTAAAGGGTCAAGGGTTAAGGTCCAAGGGCTTTAAGGTCGGAGGATTTAGCGGTTAAGGACTTAAGATTTAGGGGATTTAGGTGTTTAAGGGGTTAGAAGTTAGGTGTTTAAGGGTGAAGGATTAGGGGTAAAGGGTCACATGTTAAGAGGATAAGGAGTTATGGATTACGAGGTTCATGTATTATAGGTTAGGGATTATTTTCTTATATTTAATGAGTCAAGGGGTTTATGGGTTATGAGTTATGAGTGTAGGGGTTAAGGGATTATGGATTGGGGGTTAAGGGGATATGGAATTCAATTTTTATGGGTTAAGGGCTTATGGTTTGTGATAATTGGACTCCTAATCCCCTTATCACCACTATTGGGGGTTCCCCTATCAATTGATCTTGCTAACTTCCCTCTAGGTCCCCTAGCCCCTATGAAATTAGGTCCTAAGCCCCCTTCTCATTCTCTAATGATAGGATTATAGATCATAGTAAACCATGCTTGCACCTATGAATTATACCCATCCATGCTACCCTTGTGTCCCCTTTCCCCGTTCTTTCACATTCCCAAAGGCACAAATCAAATATTTGGATGTATCTTGGATGACTTGTCACATTCCACTAGCTTCACGCATGAATAGGAATTCCCATCATTTAAGAATTTTTTGGAGGGTTTTCATGGCATAGTCAAGGGTCACATTTACCAAAAAAGAGCGTTTAAGTATATGTTAGAGGGATTAAGGACTATAGGGTTGTTGATAAGGAAAAAATTCCATCTTGCCAACAAGGGGGAATTAACTCGATCGTTGGTCCTGTTAGTGTCAGTATTTTCATACTTCCACCAGGGATAAAAACACATTTTTGCATGTGCATCTTAGGTGTCCCACTCCAAATAATTTTCAATCATTCCAGTAGGCCATGATATAAAATTGTTCCACTGGTGGTTGTCCTTTTCAAGTGTCCCATTTTCGTTCACAAGTATATGCCTACTGACCCTCTTCCATGTCTTCATCATGCTGAAAAAAAGTCTACTCTCATTCCACTTTTAGTCAAAGTCACTCATTGATCCAGTTTCTTTCATTTCTCATTAGGTCACTAGGGTTTCATTAGGTAAAATCATTGCATTGTATCATTTTCAATAAAGGATAGCAGAAGGTGTGAAGGTGACCTAGAATAAACTCATGATTTTCTTCAGTCAGGTTTTCCATTGTAAAGTTACATTTCATTTTGCAAGTTTTCATCTCAAAAATCTCATTTTTGAGATAAAAACAAAACAGAGATATTTTTATGTTCTATTTTTATGTAATTTTGAAGTCACTTTATGTAATAAACTCTGAAAGCTACTTGTTCCTAGATAAAGACAAATTCATGAAAACATATAAAGGCCTTGTCATTATCAAGTCATCCAAAAAGCATCAAGAACTCAAGTGAAAGAAAGAGGAAATGTGGGTCCCAATCATTCAAAATCCAAAAATCATTTCAAGAGTCAAACCATTTGGCACTCATAGGGCGAGTTTTACTTCAAACTATGTTTCTAACCAAATATAGATGGATTTGAAAAAATTGAGAGATTTTTTTTCCATAATAGGTCCAAGAAGAAAAACCTCCTTCAATTTTTACACTGGTGTCATGTTTTTATAGAAATTTCAAAAATACAAGTGCCATAGGAGAGTTGCTACACTTTTGGAGTGACCTTGGGAAAATCAAATTTTCTCATAGCTAGAGTGTCCAAATGACTTTCTTGATGAGTCAAATGATAACTAGACAGAGAGATATTTACAATGAGCTATCATGGGCTCAATTTGGAGTTGAGGAAGACCTCCAAACTTTTCCTGCAACAACACTCTTCATTTTTCACCCTCATTCTGCATTTTTTGACTAGTATTGGAAAAATCAAATTTTGACAAGGCACATAAAATCCAAACAGAAACCCAAAATGTATATTTGGAAATTAGACTTAAAGGGCTTTCCAACGAGCTATCCTGGGCCCAATTGGGACACCAGAAATGTAGTCAAAAGTAGCCTGCAAGTTGGGGATAAAATGGCACTACGCTCCTAGGTAAGGCGTTGCACTTAGGCCAAAGTCATTGCGCTTAGGACAGTTCGGGCAGTGTTAAATTCAACGGCGCTGCACTTAGGAGAAGGGCACTATGCTCCTAGGTGAGGCACTATGCATAGGCTAGAAACCTCCAAAATATTCCCAAATTTTCAAATTTGTCTCTTTTTCCTTAAATCAAGTAAGTAAACCCTCTTTCATCCATTTTCCTTCATCTTATTCTTATGGGTAAAGTTTCATATTGGCAAGAAATCACAAGTAAACCATACTTCTCCTAAAACCCCCATCCCCATGAAAAAATTTCCCGAAACCCCCTTCTCCCAAAATTATTATCCCTAGACCCTACTACTTCACCCCATACTCCCAAAAAACATTAAAACTACCCATCCCTAAGTCCCTTTACACTTTTCCATTAAAACCCCAATTTCTAGGATTTTCACTCTTTTTCCTAGATTTCCCGATACCCTTGACTTGTAATTAAATTTTCATTTTTATCCCTCTTCATATTTTCACCTCCCATCACCTCACAAAGTTTCGTAACCGTTTTACCCATCTCCCTTAATCTTTGTGGCTTTATCCCTATTCCCTAAAGCCCTCATTTCATCATTTCTTTCCCTGCTCTCATTCCCTTCACTCCCTCATTCACTCTCCCTTTCTTTCCTCTCCCCTAGGGTTTCCAAAGTGTAAATAACAATCATGGAGAGAGAGGACAGAGATTACATGGAGGAAGAACACAGTGATGAAGAGTTTGATGGTCAAAGACAAAAATCCTCAAAAGAGCATTGGAGAAAGAAAATCAAGAAGCCTAAAGTTTGAGTTTTGACCAGCATTTGGAAAAGGAGATTAAAGATGATAGAGAAGTGTGGCTTGAGAGAGTAAAAATTTACTTGTAGAAGTTGCTAGTGAAAGCCAACAAAGACAATCATATGCTCAGGCACATGGCCCATCACTATCAGACTCGGAACAAAATTTGTAATATCAAGGTCAAACAAATGAAGGATAAATTTAGGAAGATTCGGAAGGGAAAGAAAGGAGGTGATAAAATCCAGATTCTTGCTAAAGCATCCTTAGCTCAAAATTCACATAAGGTCATGAGCCCATCCCACAAATTTTGAGAAATTTTGAAAATTTTGAAATTTTTTGAGATATTTGGCAATTTTGTAAAAACGCAGGAAATTCTTCCCTATGCACAGCGCCTTGGCACTGCACCTTTTCTTGGGACATATAATGAAAAAAATGAAGACATCATTAGGTTCATAATGATTTATATATACCTGTTGTGCTTTTTTCTAAGGATTTGGAGAAAAACTTATCGGGAAAAAGGGCCAAAAAAACCCAAAAAATCATGTTTCTGCCTCTTTTTAGGATGGCGCTGCGCTTAGAGGAACTGTTGGGAGAATGCAATTTTTAGCGGTCACAAAAACTCCAAATTAGAAATAAAAATAAGTTCTGGAAATATTTCCAATAAGCTATCATGAGCGCAATTTGGACACCGGGAAGTCAGTCAAAAGTTACTTGCAAGAAGACCTATTTTTTCCTCCTTGGCGTTGCACTTAGGACAAAGTTTCTATGTTTTAGAGTTTTCTCTATTTTTCACGGAATTTTTTATTTTTATATCACTAGCTGGGTTTTTCACTGATGTAATTGGTAAATATGAATGTAATTATGATGAGGATTATTTTACTATGGGTAAAATCATTAGCTTGAGTCCTTTAGAGGTCAAATGAATCAGTTTCCTCTCTTTTAGAGGAAAGTTGTTGGGTCTTCCTAGTCTTCAGATTCTTGTTCAACATTTCATGGAAGTTGATCGTCATCTCATGGATTCAACCCCCTGAGGCTAGGATGAGTTTTTTCGAGGTCTATATCTTCTTCTTATTTCTCATTTGTAATGGGGACTTAGTTGGATACTTGGCCTTTGAAGATACACACTTTGTATCAGTTTCTGAGCAGGAATATTAATCAAATTTGTAGTTATTTTTATGGGATCCCTGTGGTATGGTGTTTAGTTCAGTTTCTATTTTTTTTTTCATTTTCTGAAATGTATTGTTAAGTTTCTTCATCATTTTATAACTTCTAAGTGAATTTATGCAAGTTAGATAAGCAGAATCCATTCTCATATGCTCTGTTTTGGGTAAATATTCACAGTCTATAATTTCTTCAGTTTAGAAAGAAACCATGATTTCACCATGCTCTTTCTAGCTCCTCACCTGTCTTGATCATCCCACCCATTGAAATCCTAAAGTGATAAATTACTATGCCTACCTTTCTCCATAGAAAACCTTGCAAATTTTGACCTAATTTTCCTTTGCCCTGACTGTTTTTGTCCTTCTGATCCAGCACAACCCTTTACAATAAAATCAAAACCATGAGATACTATACCTATCCTAATATATTCTTTACTTAGCCATCTTAGCTCCAATCCTTATGGAGAGAGCCCTCTCCTTGCCTAGTAGGGCTAGCTACTTGGCTAAGCGTGGTTTTTGGTTACCTCAGAATTGCCTTCTTCAGCCTGAGGTTCAATCCGAGTGATAACAGGTCCCAACTAGAAATTCTCTCGTTTGGAATGGCTAATCCCAACGGGTTTTAAGGAATGTTATAAGGATTAGGGGAATAATGAGTTAGTGGTTAAGGGATTAGGGATTAGGGGCTTAGGGGTTAGGGGATTAGGGGTTAGAGGTTTAGGGTTTAGGGGTTAGGAGAATAATGAGTTAGTGGTTAAGGGGTTAGGGATTTGGGGCTTAGGGTTTAGGGGATTTAGGCACATTTAGGGGTTATGGGAATAATAAGTTAGTGGTTAACGTATTAGGGATTGGGGTTATGGGAATAATGAGTTAGTGGTTAAGGGTTTAGGGATTGGGGGGTTAGGGGTTAGGGGATTTAAACGCATTTTGGAGTTAGGCATTAGGGGAATTTTTAGGTCTAAAATGGGTCTCCTAAGAAAAATGTACAAAAAAAATAGAATTTATAAGAACCAATCATGATTCAAGATGATGATGTCAACCATGGGGGATGATTCACCATTTTTTAAGTAAAAGGGTAAAAAATATAAAAAATAATAAAATAGTGAAACTCGTATTTTCAACTTATCTCCCAAGTTTTTTACTCAAATTTCAAGAGGTAGCACTCGTTGGATGCAAAATGTAATTCCTCATCCAAGGAGTACCCATGTTGCATACTTTTGGTGGACCCTGCTATACAAAAAATGAGAAATACATGAAAAAACGTGATTGCAATCACGTTTTTCATGTCTTTCTCATTTTCATGTAGCAGGATCCATCAAAAGTATGCAACATGGGTACTCATTGGATAAGGAATTAAATTTTTCATCCAAAGAGTACTCCTGCTTGAAATTTGAGTAAAAACTTTGGGAGATAAGTTGAAAATACGAGTTGAAAATGTTTTTTTTCTTTTTCCCTCTTAAATTTGATGATGTAATCAAATATTATTTTATTATTCCCACCATTATTTTATTATTTCCTTAGGAGGCCCATTTTAGACCTCAAAATTCCCCTAATGGGTCTAATAATGAGTTTGTGGTTAAGGGGTTAGGGATTGGGGGCTTAGGGGTTAGGGGTTGGAAATTAGGGTTTAAGGGGTTAGGGTTTAAGGGTTTAGAGGTTTAGGTTTTAGGGGGTTAAATGGGTTAGGGGTTAGGGGATTTAACAGTTAACGATTTTAGGATTAGGGTTTATGGGGTTAAATGGGTTAAGGTTTTATGGGTTTAGGGGTTAAATGGGTTAGGGGTCAGGAATTAGGGTTAAAGGGGTTAGGGGTTAAGGGTTTAGAGGTTTAGGGCTTAGGGTGATAAATGGGTTAGGGTTAGGTACCTAGCATACCTTTTCACTCCCTCCTTAGAACACCTAGAAATTGCTAACACCTAGCATAACTTTTCAGGTCGTGTGAGGGCGCCTAGGAAATGCATCAGGAGGGTCAGGTCGGGTCATGTCATGTGAGGGTGCCCATTAAGGAAACACATTCAGGTGGGTCAGTTCAGGTCGGGTTGTGTGAGGACGCCCAAGGAAATGCATTCAAGCAGGTCCGGTTGGGTCATGTGAGGGTGGTCATATAAAAAATGCTAAGTTGTAACCACTCGTGTGTCTTGTGCACATTCGTGCGACCCATTTGTCATTTGCTCCTTCGTGCCTTCATTCAGGTGGGTTGGGTAGTGTCGTGTGAGGGCACCCAAGGAAACACGTTCAGGTTGGGTTGGGTTGGGTCATGTGAGGGAGGTCATATAAAAAATGCTAATTTGTGACCACCCCTATGCCTTGTTCACGTTCGTGTGACCCATTTTCCATTTTCTCCCTCGTGCCTTTGTTCGGACGAGTCAAGTCGGGTCGGGTTGGGTCATGCCCTGTTAGGGCACCCAAGGAAACATGTGGTTATGATAATGGGGCCCCTAATCACCTTATCAAAACTATTGGGGGGTCCCTTATCAATTTATCTTGATTCGCTCCCTCTAGGCCTTCCTCCCTTGATATGACCTCCCTCACACGATATGACCCAAACACGTCTCCTATGGCACCCTCACACGTCACAACTCGACCTGCCCGAACAAAGGCATGAGGGAGAAAATGGAAAACGGATCGTACAAACATGCACAAGGAACATAAGCAATCACAACTTAGCATTTTTTATATGACCACCCTCACACAATCCGACCCGACCAGACCCGACCTACCCGAATGCATTTCCTTGGGCGCCCTCACACAATCTAACCTGACCCTCACATGGTTTCATCACTATTCCAACATTTCCAATGACCTGACACGTTCGTCGCAAGTCTGATAAGTACTAAAAAATCAAACTTGTTGTCACATTATAAATATAATATAAAATAAGTACTATTATTTTTAAACAGTGGTTTAATTAATTAAAAAAAATCCCAAGCCAAAATTAAAAAAATAATTAAAAATCTAATCTAAATGGAAAACGGGTCACACGAGGTTGCAGGCACAACCTAACCCGCCCAAACAAAGGGTGCATGAGAAATCAAACAAAAAACAAATCGCACAAACATGCACAATGAACATGGGTGCCCTCACACGATCTGACACGAACTCACTAGGAAGCGTTCCTTGGGTGCCCTCACATGACCTGACCTGACTCGATTCGCCCGAACGTGTTTCCTTGGGCTCCTTTATAGTATGACACGACCTGATCCAACCCAAACTCATTTCCTTGGGCGCCATCACATGACCCGCCCAAACGTCGAAGGGCGCATGATGGAGCAAATGAAAAACGGGTCGTATGGACGTGCAGTACAAGGCACATGAGTGGTCACAACTTAACATTTTTGATACAGCCACCCTCACACGACCTGACCTGACTTGACTTGATCTGACCCACCCGAACACATTTCCTTGGGCACCCTCACATGACCCGACCCGACCCGACCTGACCGAACCCACCCCGACCCGCCCGAACGTGTTTCCTTGGGCACCCTCACACAACACAACTTGACCTGACCCACCTGAACGTGTTTCCTTAGTAGCCCTCACACGACCCGACCTAACCTACATGAATTCATTTCCTTGGGCACCCTCACACGACCTAACCCCAGCCGACCCACCCGAATGCATTTTCCTGGGCGCCCTCACATGACACGACCCCACTCGACCTGACCCGCCAGAACGCGTTTTCTTGGGCATCCTCACACGACATGACCAGAACCAACCCGACATGACACAGGCAGTCACATCTTAGCGTTTTTTATACAACCACCCTCACATGAACTAACCCCACCCGACTCGACCCGACCTGACCCGCCGAAACGTCGAAGGCATGAGGGAGAAAACGGAAAATGGGTCGCATGAATGTGTAGTACAAGGCACACAGGAAGTCAGTACAACTTAGCATTTTTTATACGGCCATCTTCACATGACCCGACCCGACCTAACCTAACATGCCCGAGCGCGTTTCCCTGGGTGCCCTCACATGACCTGATCCGGCCTGACCCGACCCGCCCGAACATGTTTCCTTGGGTGCTCTTATTGAATAATGGCTTCAATTCACTCAATTTCCTGCATGAATAGCTTAGGAATAACCTATTCATGGCAAGTAAAAGAATCTCTTTCTTGCATGTGGGCCTCAAATAAGAGGTTGAAGCTAAATTGTTGGATGCTGGAGTGGTAATAGAGGGGTGACCTCTACTTCTTCCTCAGCGAGGGGTGGTCTGTCTTCCACAAGTGATGATGTATCAAAGAAGCCTACTAGGGGAAGGGATGACATTTGGATGGGTAAGAGGATGATGATTTCCTAGTTGAGTTAACAAATTTTGAGGGGCGATGAAGAGGAAGTCAAAGAGGGGGATGAATTTGGCATTAGGGAAACTGGAAATAGGCAAGAGAGGAGAGGAAATTGGGATGTGAAGCTTGCAAAAACACTGAAGGGATGACATGCATGAATATGGGATAGGGTAATAGAAAGTTCGAGCATAAGGCTAGAGAGGGAGAGATATTGAAGGTAAATAATGGCTAGAAGGCCAAGTCCTTAAGGTAAAGAGGCCTTCGCTGAGAAGTTGAATCACCAAGTTTACGACACAGATTGCAACTTGCACCGAATGATATGATCTAGCCAAAAGGGATGTTGATCTTAAATAACTTTTCATGGTCATGGTAAAAGCACATGAGAGTATTGGAATGCATAATATTTCTGAGATTGAGGGAGATCACATTACCATTATTCGGGCACACTATGCATGATTTAAGGGTGTTGCACTCTACTTGGAGTTGTGATGGAGATTGTGCTACGTGCCAATGCTCTTGTTACACAAGGTTTCCATGGTGGCTGCTTCCTTAGGGAAGTGATTAGGGGTGTTTTTACAATGAATGACATCCATCATATTAACATTATGATACAAGGTCTTCACCATCAACCATGACATGGTTATGTGCAAGGTTATATTGGTTTGGTACAAAAAGTAACGTTGAAGGAAAAATGTCATGTTGAAGTGAATTTCCAAGGTGACACGCAGGTTAGTCACTAGGCGAGTGACATTCATGTTGCAACTCTTGAAAGTGTGATTTGTCACCATGTCAAAGCAGGTGGGGAGGGCCCACATTGGGGTACGATTTGTGGGGTAATCACAATATAAATATTGTAATGAAAAAGTGGTAAATATTCTTCAATACACACGACATTATATTTTTAAAAAGTTGTAATAAAACTTCTAATTTAGTCATTCATTAAATTTAAAGATATAATTTTTTAAATATATTAATAATATATATATTCATTTCTAAGATTAAACATGTTATAAGTTAAAGAGAAATTAATAACAATTAAATTTAACAAATATATTATTATTTTTGTTAGCTTGAGCTAAACTTTAAAATTTATAGTTTTCATAACACTTTAGAAATAGTAATAACTAACATAATAATGGTCAGTTAAATCACCCTAATAAACAAATAACAAATATATTATTATAATCGTATTAAAATTAATAAAATAAAAAAGCAATATTACAAAATATTATGCCGTTACAAAATTTTTATTCCGTCGTCACTATTCTGACATTTGTGAACCAAAACGTCGCAATACCGACACTTTTCTCCAAACTGTTTCAATACTGACACTTGTCTCCAAAACGTCGCAATTAATGGACACTTGTCTCCAAACCATCACAATACCGACACTTGTCTCCAAACGTCGCAATACCGACACTTGTCTCCAAATGTCGCAAAACTGACACTTGTATCTAAACCATCGCAATACTGACACTTGTCTCCAAATCGTCACAATACCGACACTTGTCTCCAAACGTTAGAATACCGACACTTGTCTCCAAATGTCACAATACTGACACTTGTCTCTGAAACGTCGCAATTCCGACGCTTTGTCGCGAAAAGTCAGTATTCCAATGATTTTCCTAACTGTCGCAATTCCGACGATTTTCCTAAATGTCGCTAGAGGGACGCTTGTTAGCAGGATTAAAAAAAATGAGAAAAATTGGGGAACTTTTCGACAATATGTCAAAAGTGTAGAAAATAAAGTGTCATAAAATTGACCATATGTACTAGTGAGGTACATAAAAATTACATTCCAAAGCAAAAGATACCCTCATCTACTTTAGAATTAAAAGAAGTTTAGTTTCAAAAGATTCTGCTGAAAAATATCAAGTTGAAATTACTTCCCTAGAAAATAAAGTAGATGATGTTAACCTAGGCTCAGCTGAAATTTTATCTCACTCATCATTTAGTAAATTAGAGATAAGTAATATTCCAGTTAAAGAAGAAAAAATAGAGGTTTTAAGTGTCAATAAGGAATCAAAAGAATTTTTGCTGACAAAAGGGGAGTTAGAACAAGTATTGGCAATTACACCTTTTCTAGATATGGATGTTTTGACTGAAGAAGATTTTAAACCATTCTAAATTTTATTCAGACTCATCCTAAATATCAGTTCTTTTATACCCCTCAGCAAGAGTATTTTCCTTTGTCTCGAAATCCAACTATTGGTTCATCCTCTTCTCATCCACTAGAAGGGAATGTTCCTAAAGGCTCGACTTTTAGTTTATTTGACTTTCTAGCTTAGCAAAACAAAGTTGAAGTTACTTCATCCCTTCAAGAGACAAAATTTGAATTTGATTCTTCTATATAAGGCGAAACTAATACCTCCTATGTTCATCTCTATGAAAATCTATTGTTTTCAATCCCAAAACTTGAAGAACCAACCCAAGAATTCCAATTTTTTTTTGTCCCAAATCAAACTCAAATTCCACATATTGTAATTCCTAGTTCCGAAAAAGCTACATCAACCAGTCATCCATCAATTGTACATCGACAAGCCATGGCTAAAATTTTCCTTACAAGGATGCAGAAGATAGTTGCTGCAAGATACGCACCACTTGCTCTTGCTCAACCTTTACATCCCTCAAGGGGATTATCTAAAATACCTTCCAAAATACATAGGAGATGGAGGAGGATTTTCTGTTGAGGAACATTTGGTTTCTTTCTATATTTATGCTAATAATCATAACATTGAACATGAAGATTTATGGTCAAGACTTTTTGTTCAGAGCTTGGATGGAGAAGCTCATAAATGGTTTAGAAGTCTGCCACCAAACTCAATAACATGAATAGATGAATTGGAGGAAGTATTTTTGAAATAATGGGGTGATAGAAAATACTATGTGTACTACCTTACAGAGTTTTGAACTCTAAAAAAGAAGACAGATGACTCATTGGCTGATTTTACAAAGAGGTTTAATAAAATTTATCAAAAAATTCCTGAAGAAATTAAGCCTCCTGAAACCACAACTATGATAACTTTTTCCAATGCTTTAGATTCTGAGTTTTCCTTATGGTTAAGGGTTTAGAAAGCACAAACATTGATGGATATGCAAGAGGCTACAATTGGAGTGCAGTCTAATCTTATGGCTTCAAATAAAATTAAAATGGAAGAGGAGAAAGCAGCAAAGGACAAAAAGAAAATTAAAGAAGAAAAACCTTCTTCCTCCAAAACTCTTATAGCAGAAGAAAATATTGAGAAAATTTCCAATTTGATCAAATAACTTGCCTCTAAGATAAAAAAAATGGAGTTAGATAACAAACCAACTGCTACAGCCAATCAAAATGAATCCAATAGAAATCAGGCTCCCTTCAAAAGACCTTTTCAGCCTCAACAAATCTTACAGTGCCCAAGGAGGAATGTTGATGATCAAAATGTTCAACCTCCTTTGAATAATTTTGCTGAAGAAGAGCAGCAAGAACATGAGGAATAAAATGAAGTCATAAACCTTGTAGGAGAAACATCACATTCAAATTTTTTGACTTTGTAATAATATGAATACCAATCAAGGATATATCTATTTTCAGATGATGAGAATTCTCAAATTCATGCACAAAATGATAAAAAACAAGAAAATCAAAATAGAAATTATCCTCTGAGGTCCAAAGGTCCTATCCAGAAACATGAACAAAAATCAAATTTTGACAAACAAGCTGCTAAACAAAAGGTGAAAGTCAGTGATGTCCCTCCACCTCATAATTCTGCCCCAATCATAAAAAATTCTGCAGAAAATAAATAATTAGCTCATCTTTATTTCAGTTTCAAATCAAAACTGAATAAAATCAAGATACCTATCCCAATTCTTGAATTGTTGAAAAATCCAGCATACGAAGAGTTTTTTAAAATCTTGTTACAACCATCACTCATTCATGATTCAGTCAATCTTGAGGATGAACATCCTACTATTTACTTAGGATGCCATTTCCAAGATCAAAATGATGACAGTTCACCACCTTTCTATCTTTCACTCAATATAGATGACAAATATTTGCATAATTGTTTATTATATTCTAGGGCTTCTCACAATTTAACGCCAAAGAAAGTGATGGATGAATTAGGATTAGAAATCACCAAGAAATACCATGACCTATACAATTTTGATTCCAAAAAATTCAAATGTTTAGGAGTGATTGAATACTTGGTTGTTTCTCTTACCTAGCTTCCTATGAAAATTTTAGTGATGGACATAGTAGTTGCAGACATACCTTCTAGATTTGGAATGCTGCTTTCCAGATCTTGGTTTAAAAAATTGGGAGGCACCCTTCAGATGGATATGTCATATGCCACAATCCCAGTGTTTGGAGGAGAATTCAGGAGGTTGTATAGGGAAACCCAAATGGGCTATATCATCAGTGATCAACATAATCCCTCAAATCATCCTATATATGCTGAGGAGAAGGAATTGGGTTCATCCATATTACACCTTGCTGCTGATGATAACAATTTTCGGCCTAAAATCAGTGAAAAACAACATTTGTAAGATATAAATGAGAAAAATTTAGAGGGAGGATAGATCTAGAAATTATGCTTTGGTGGAGCCTCATCAAGAGAAGGATTGGGAGCTGGTGTAGTTCTCATTTCTCCCGCTCAGCAAAGGGTAAATTTATCATATAAACTGCAATTTTCTACTACTAATAACACTGCTGAATATGAGGCGCTTGTTTTGGATATGAAGGCTGTGAAAGATTTGGGAGTTGAATAGCTAGTTGCTTTTGGTGATTCAGAATTGGTGATAAGTCAGGTGAGAAACAACTATGAAGTGAAAAATTCCAAATTGAAGAATTATAGTAATGAAGTGTGGTACTTGATTGAACATTATTTTTCAATATTCAATGTAAATTTTGTCACTAGAGAGGAAAATCAAATGGTTGATTCACTAGATATAGCTGCTAGTAATTTTAAAGTTCCTCTTTATGTGAAGGCAACGTATGATGTTGAAACAAAAAAATAGACCTTCTATTCCTGATAATATCAAATACTAGCAAGTATTTGAAGATGACAAATAAATTCAGAAATTTTTGGAGTATGTTGAAGAGTTTGTAGACATTCAAATTGATGATGAGCAGGAAATTGTTGAAAATCAAAACAGTAAGTCATTCAAAAAGACCATGGCTGGGAAAGACATTATTGATCTGAAAACTAACTACATTCCTAAAGGCCTAGTTCCTTTAAAGAATTTGTTTGACAATAATGATGTCTTTTTAAATCCTAAAAATAAAGCAGATGGAGAGAGTACAATTGACTACAATATTGGTTCAGAATATCAGCCTAAATTAGTTAAAGTCCCTAAATTTCTTTCTCTAGAAACTAGAACTAAATATGTAAAGATGTTGAAACAATATGGAGACATTTTTTCATGGTCCTACAATGAGTTGAAGACCTATCATAGAGGTATAATGGAGCACAAAATTCCCCTAAAAGCAGAAGCAAAGCCTGTAGCATAGAAGATAAGGCATATCAATCCCATGTTGCTCCCTATCATTGCAAAAGAGATCAGAAAATTATGGGAAGCAAAAATAATTTTTCCTTTAAGATTTTCTAATTGGTTAGCTAATATAGTCTCGGTTCGAAAGAAGAATGGTGAAATTAGAAATTGTGTTGATTTTCGGAATTCGAACCGATGTTCATTGAAGGATAACTATCCATTACCCAAGATGGATTATATTTTGCAGAAAGTTGTAGGCTCCAAGAGATTGTCAATGATAGATGGAATTTCAAGGTATAATAAAATCCCAGTTGATAAACAAGACAGAGAGAAGACAACATTTACCACACCCTAGGGAACATTCATGCACAAAAAAATGCCATTTGGTCTAATGAATGCAGACGTAACAATTCAATAGGAAATGGATATTTCCTTTGCAGGAGAAAAAGATAGATTTGTAGTCATTTAGTTAGATTCCATTATAGTCTTTTCAAAATCCGATGAAGATCATTTGAAACGTCATTTGAAACAAGTTTTTGACAAATGCAGAAAATTTGGTTTGTCCTTGAACCGAAAGGAGTCATGCTTTGTTTTTCAAGAAGGAAAAGTATTGGGACACATTTTGACTGAAAGTGGTATCTGTATTGATCCAGGGAGAGTTGAGGCTATTCAGAAGATTGGTTTTCCAAGGAATAAAAAATAATTTCAGTCATTTTCGGGGAAAATTAATTTTCTGAGGTGCTTTGTCCCAAATTTTGCAGAGCTGATAAAACACATAAATGTTTTGCTAAAAAAAGATGCAGAATTCAAGTGGCGAGATGAAGAAAAAAATTCCTTTTCAGCAATCAAGTCTACCTTGACTAAAGCTCCAGTTTTAATCAGCCTTGATTTTGAAAAAGCTTTTATGATTTTTTCGTATGCTTCATAAGAGAAAATTGCAGTTGTTTTATTACAAAGGAATAAAGAAGCTTTAGAAAAGCCTATTTCATTTTTTAGTCGTGCTTTAAGAGATGTTGACTTAATGTACATCTTGACTAAAAAATAAGCATATGCACTAGTTAAGGCTTTAAAGTCTTTTCAAGTTTATGTGTTACATTCAAAAATTGTTGCTTTTGTACCAAATATTACTATCAAAGATGTATTGTTGCATCCAAACATAGATGGAAGGAGGGGAAGATGGTTAACCAAGATTCTGGAATTTGATATTGAGATCAAACCTACTAAATTGATAAAAGTACAAGGCTTAGATCACTTGATGGTTGAATCTAATTGCAAGGCTCTAGATCTGAATAGGAGGTATCTGAGGAAAAAGATGTAGAAGGTATATCTTATTATCCTGAAATATTTCATTCAAATTGGTATAAGGATATAGTATACTTTTTGTTAAATTTCAATTTCCCCCCTAAAATGGAGAAGTAAAAAAGGATAGCTTTTAAATTGAAATATGTTAGGTATTTCATTTTGGAAGACCATATTTACTGGAAAGACCCTGTGGGAGTCTTATTAAGATGTGTAGATAAAGTTGAGTCATAGGATATTATGTCAGAGATACATGTTGGGGTGTGTGGCGGGCATTTGTATTGGAAAGCTACTGCAAACAAAATCTTAAGATCTGGATATTATTGGCCAACTCTTTTCTCTGATGGTTTTGTTAAAGTCAGGACTTGTGTTGAATGTCAAAAGTTTGTTGGTAAGTAGAAGCTACTTCCATTACCTCTTATTTCTATTTCAGCAAACGTTCCTTTCTAGCAGTGAGGGTTAGACTTCATCGGTGAAATTCATCTGCCTTAATTAGGTCAGCATAGATGGATTCTTATAGCTACATACTAATTTACTAAATGGATCGAAGTTTTTCCAACCAGAAATGACACTGACATGGTAATAATCAAATTTTTGCTGGAAAACATTATGTCTAGATTTGGTTGTCCTAAGAAATTAGTGACTGATAATGCAATGGATTTTACGTCTACTAAGATGAATAGCTACTGTCAGAAATATGGTATTGAATTGACTCATTCTACACCTTATTACCCTCAAGGTAATGGGTTAGCTGAGTCATCCAATAAAATCTTGTTGAAAATAATTAAGAAGATGTCGCCTTAAAAAAAGAGAAATTGGGACACTCATCTAGTTCATTCTCTTTGGGCAAACAGGGTAAGTGGCAAAAGATCAATTGGAATGTCTCCCTTTCAACTTGTCTATGGTACTGGTGATGTAATGCCATTGTAATTATCTCTTCTTGTTATGAAGTTTATACAAGATGAAATTGATGATGAAAATCCTATTCAAAGGAGAATTCTGCAGCTGATAGAAGCTCATCAAATTAGAGAATCACTGATGGAAAAAGTACAGAAATATCAGACCAAATTAAAATCTGTTTTTGACAAAAGAGAAAATAAGAAATTATTTCAAAAAAATGATTTGGTGTTGCGCTGGGATGTTAGGAGGGAAGACCATGGAAAGCATGGTAATTTTCACAATTTATGGTTTGGGCCATTTAGAATTGCTCAAGTTTTGGAAAACAACACATTTCTGCTCAAGCATCTAGATGATGATCAACTGACTGGAGGTCCAGTTAATTGTCATTTTCTTAAAAAATTTTATGTTTGATAAGTTATTTAGTCATTCCATTGTAAATATTCAGAGTGATGTTTCAATAAAACTCCATGACCAATGGTACTTGTGTTTGTAAATATGGTCAATATTGAGTCCAGTCAATCTGAGGTCAGTGCTAGTCATAAGTTCCGAAAGTTCTTTGAGTCCTGAAAGTTTTAAGGCACTTATTATACAGTCCTTGAAGCCTCACAGGGATGAATTCATCCCCAATAGGACTCAGGAGCCACTATAATCACTATAAATGTTAATAGTCCGACCGCCACTATATCATTGTTTTAGAATTTTTCTTGTTCCCTAGCCTATGTCAAAGTCCTAGTCATTTTCAATCAAATCCAAAAAGAGTCTCAAAATCAAAAAAGATTTTTTAAGTTTTATAGATGGTATTGTGTCTTAGGTTCATAAAAGAAGTTGAAACCACTATTTTAACTTAGGTTAGTGTCAAAAGTTATTGGTCATTTTAGTAATAAAATAATAGTTTCTCTTTCTGGGATAACAGTTACCCTATTAAGGCTACATGGGTGACAGAGAGAAAAGGGCAGCTATTTCTCCGAATTTTGGTTTCATTAAGTGACACAAAGAAAATGGAAGCTATTTCTCTAAATTTTGGTTACATTGCAACACAGAGATAAAGGCAACTATTTCTCTGAAACTGCATAAGGAGCTGCAAGGAGTATTTTTAGGGAAAAGATCATTCTCCTTTGAAATCAATTGAATATCTTCTATGTTATGATATGTTATTCTTTTTAAAAGGGTAATTATTTTTGGTTTAGAAGAAATTTTATAGGGGAATGATTATATTATTGATGGAGCTAACCTATAGCTACCTTATTAAGGCTGAAGCAGAAATTAAGGTACAAAGGTATCAATTTATTAAATGATGCAGGGCAGTGTTATGTGTTATGGGGTGACTTGGTGCTCGTAGTTGAATCATTTTAAATCATGCCATTAAACCATACCATGATTAAAGGCACAAATTCCAGAGAGTTAGGTTCACTATTCTCATGACCAAGGTTCTCTGTGAAGGTTACAGCTAACAAATTTACATCCTCTAGCAACCAGTTTATCATCCCAAAGCAAAAATCAGGGTTGTGTGTATGGTTCTACCTCCAGGTTAAATAGTTGTGCGTAAAGAATGATCTTAGGTGTTTAAATAATGGGAAAAGGTGGGAAATTTAACCAGTCTAAGCCAGAAAATACCAGGTTTGTTGATGCTAGATCAAATCCCCAATTTAAGAAAGTAGGCTGGTATAAGCTTTTGTAGAATTTTTCTGGAGAAAATGTAGCTCTTGCACATGCCTTTTCTGAGAGTTTTGATGGGGATAAAGTAAAGCTTGGCAGAAATACTTTCAAAATCTATGAAATAATCATAACTAGAGCTACTGAAACTTCAGCCACTAGAGAACGTTGGTTCAAGAAGAAGATGCTGCAAGAAAAAGTAAGTCCCTTCCTCAAACCTGAGCATGTGAATATCAAATGGACTCCAAATGTACATATTTCCTATTTTAGGGCAGAATGGAAACATGTAATAACCACTGCGCAAATCTATATCACTTGCGAAGGTATATTTTCCTCTATTAACCAATACTAAATGAGATTTCTCTCTCACGTCTCAGGTGCCAAACCTTTGAATTTTCATTTATTTCTATACAAATCCTTGCTTAAAATGTCTTTGAAGTTGCAGAAAATCCCTAACTATTCCCTGCATAATCTCTATCATAAGGGTTTAATCAAGATGTTGATTGTCTATCACCTTAAGAAGAAAAGGACTACCTGGGATAAATTCCTAACAAAGGAGGGATTTGGTAGTATCAACTCTAGGAGGAGGGTAGGGAAACCTAAGAAGAAAAATTCACAAGAAAAATCTAGCACAACACCTATGCCAAATAGTTCACAACCAGCTTAGTCCATCCCATCAACTAGTAGACAAAATAGAAGTTCAGCTAAGAGAGCTAGAACTGAACCTATCACTGCCATACTAATGGTACCGCCAACAGAAAGGGTTTATACAAGGATATGTCCAAAGGAACCCCAAAATTTAGCAACATTCATCAGAGAACATTCCATGAGATTCAAGCAAGGGAAAAATCAACCTAGCAAAGGAATTAAGTCTACAGGTGAAGAAAATAGAGCTTCTTCCTCAAGATGTAGAGGCATAAGAAAGTTGATCCTAGGAGAAGAAACATCAGAGGAAGCCAACCCCGAAGTACCAGTTCAACACCCTATACCAGTTCAACACTCCATTCCAGCAATTGCAGAAGAGCAATAAGAAAACAGGGACACCCCTTCAGTAGAGGAACCAACACTAGCTTAGTTTTTTTCTTCTCTCAAGACATCCAAGACATCTACCAAGAAAAAGATTAAAAATGTCATTCACTCCTATTCATCCTTTGAAGAAGACAATGCTGATGAAGATTTCTCAGAGACAAAGTATGAAGAAGGTCAGTCTAGTATTATGATGCAGAAGAGAAGAAGGGTTTCCAACATTCCCAACCCATACCTCAAAAGGCCTCACACTAGGCCTAAAAACAAGCTTAGACTAAATAGCAAACTCATTGTTAATCCTAGACTGAGAGATGAAATCATTAATGTTGATGAAAGGCCAGGAAAGGAAGACAAGAAGACCAAAGCTCAGAAACATAAGCATACAGTAAAAATAACTAAAAGGCTCACTAAGTCAGAGTATCTCAAAAATCTTTGCTTCAATACTTGATTTTATTTAATCCTTTCAAGCAAGTCAAAGAAGGAGAGGTACACACATTTTGGGCTTAATCTGAAAATGCAGCTATTTATAGAATTTCTGGTAATAGCTACCTAATTCTGAAAAGGGCAGCTATTATTTCCTGAGTTTTTATATGAAGGAAGTGGAGTTAGTTTTTGTTCAAGTCTCAAAGGGTGCTACTAAGGAGTAATTACATTCATGCATTATCAATAGAAGAAGTTGTTGCAAGGTGTCAATTAATAAAGTTCCCTTCCAAATTTTAGAATTTTTTTTTCACTTTTTTGGGAAACAACCAGATGTCATGTTTAGCTGTTAGTTGCAATTTTTTAGGAACTGGTTGTACTAGAAAAGAGGAGCATCCTGCCAACAACTTGCTACATCATTCCAGCCACTTCGAACTACAGGCCATCATGCTATTTATTTTTATTATTTTGCACTACTGTGTATTAAGGATAAGGATAAGCCTCACCTTATGTGTAAGAATGTTATAAATTCTTTAGAACAGATTCACACTTTTTGTGGAAATGTCAGCATAATATCTCTTGTATATATATGATGAAACTCAATGGAGAAAATTTTCATGGTTTGTGAATCTTATACTCATATTATCAGTGTACTATTTTCAGTTAATGATATTGAGAAGAATTTTGAGGACTTATTATCAACTTGATATGTGCATTTTTTTTCTTTCTTATGTGTTCCCACACCTAAATCTCTTCAGTTGCAGTTTGTAATTTTAAATGTTGTTGTGTGTTTTTGTGAGCCTCTTTTTATGTTTATATATCTTATAAACTTTTATCAGTCTTACTCAGTGAGATTTCTTGATGAGATATTCATAATGATTGTTTAAAGAGCATTCCTTATGACAATGAATTTTCATGATATTCAATAAGAATGTTGTAAGTCTTAATATAGCCTTCTCTTGTTGATATATTGTCAAACTATTTCTTGTGTTAGTTTTCATCAAAGCAGTGGATTTATGCCTTGTAGACCCGCCATCCTTTCTACTATTCCACACTTTCTTCCTTCCATAGGTTACAAACTTATCTTTCGCTACCATATTAGGTCTCAATACCTTCATTAGTATAACAGTCAAATTGACTGAAATCCATTTTCAGTGATTGAGAACTTAAACCACCTACCAATTATATAATCCAAATCATTAAGTTGCCCTAGAGATTAGGATGTGACTGGTCAAGCACTTGAAGTTTCCAAGGTATGATTCCAGTTCTAACATACCCCATTCCAAATAATCCTCTTCTTCAGTTAATATGATGCTCGCAAGGTAGATCCTATCTCTATATATATCCCACTCATCTACAAATAATTATGGGTAACTAAGATCTCACGAGATCAATTAGCACCAGGATGAGTGCATAGAATGTATTTTTCCCACAAGTTGGTTGAGCGTGAAGATTCCACTATTACATATGGTCAATTTTCCAACACTTTAGTTCTGACAGTTTTGACGTATTGTCGGAAAGTTCCCCAATTTTTCTCATTTTTTTTAATCCCACCTATTTCATGCATATATTTGAGTTAGATGATATGGAGGAATCAATTCAGCCTTATGGCCTTGTCTTGAAGATGAATCTTTCCATTCGGGAGTTTCTAGAAATGGCAGTATCACTGGAAAATACAGATTCTTCCAAAATTCTCTCATCCGCAGGAAAATATGTCTTTTCTGACGAATTTCCTTACACAAAAATCAAAGATATATAGTTTCAAATAGAACTTTCTCAAAGACCAAAGTTTTCTCATCTACTGGGCGGTGCTAGCTTTGTATTTCCAAGCCCAAAGATGAGGAAGAAGGTTGTATATAACTCGATTAGTTTAAAAATTTGAAATTGTATCACTATTTGATGATTTTGAATTCATATATTTAATTTAATTGTTGATTATTTGTCGAAATTTATAATTTTTACAAAGTAGAGAACTTAAGGATCGCCTAGAAAGGCTTCAGGAAATGGGATATAGGAAGGATATGATGCACTAGTTAGATATGTCAGCTTAAAGAAGGAATATTAGTAATATTTTTCGTCTTCCCAAGACCAACTTGGATATGGTAATATCCTCTTGAAATTATTTTTCTCTTTTAGCAGAAACTTAGTTTCTGTTCTAAAGAAGAGAAATTATTTTATATACCAATCCATTTGGCTTCTTAAATTTTTAACAGGCCATGCATAAGTTACTTATGTCAGATTTGCCTCTAAATTCTAGACAAGAATTAACGTGTTAAAGAGGCATTATGGATATATTAATTCAATTTTAGTTAGTTGCATTTTTTGTTGTTGCCCTTGAGGCGGCTGTGATGTATGCCTTTCTCTCATTATTGTCCCTTGAAGGGAAAGTGAAATCAACAAAGCCAACAGTGCAGAAAGTAGTACAAGCCAGTAGCTAATACAGGGAAATAATTCGGCGCAAACAAGAAAAACCAATCTCATAGCCCATTTTTTACCATTGATGTTACAATGAAGGTAAACTGTGAGGAATTTGTCAAGGCCATTAATCTCAGCCTAGATAAAAATGGAAGTCAAATTAGGGAAAAGAAGGTGCAAATCATATCAGTTCCCCATCAACTCTTGGTTCAACAAGGTATCCGAGGAAGCTAAATGAAACTACACAAATGTTGCAACTAGCATAAAGGCATACAAGCAGGCTGTAAGGAACCAAAAATGAATATTTGTGAAAGAAAGCTAGGACGCCTTGCTGGTCATGGAGAGAAACAACCTTAAGGTATTTGGGAAGAAATTTCAAGCCAAAAATCAGAGGCAGTAAGGTGATATATTGAAAGTGCAGTGGTTTTTTGCACATGTAAAACTTATAAGAAGAAAGCAACGAGAGGAAAGCCCTTGGAAATCAC
Source organism: Pinus albicaulis (assembly GCA_034641835.2). Classification (NCBI taxonomy): domain Eukaryota; kingdom Viridiplantae; phylum Streptophyta; class Pinopsida; order Pinales; family Pinaceae; genus Pinus; species Pinus albicaulis. The sequence goes on along the minus strand of CM076578.1, from coordinate 1,730,988,331 downwards.
CAATGAAGTGGAGGTATTCACTAAGGAAAAGGTATAAGAGGGCATAAAAAAGCTAGTTGAGGGAAGGCTAAGGACATTGAGGGCATTTAAGTGGAGCATCTCAAATGGGGACAAGAATACATTAATCGACGCATAGCAACAATATCCAATACTCTTGGAAGGTTTTCTGAATTGTTGGGCAACCACTCCAATCCTTCCTATTTTTGAAAAGAATTGAAAACAACAACTCTAGTAACTACTGAACCTTAATGATGAGCTTAGTTTTCACTAAAATAATTGGGAATTGTTACTGCCTAAAAATATATGGTTTAATTTTCATTCCAGAGGCATTATTTTTAGCACCATTGGACCAGCTGAAAGAAGAGACCATCCTAGGATGGATATTCTCTTGCGGAACAAATTTCAATTCATCAATATGTGCCTTGAACAATTTTTATGAGGAAGGACACTCCTACTTCAACTCAATGATGTCATTTTTAACATTTGATAGTTTACGCAATGTGTGGAGATGATCAAGAACAAATTCATATAGATGCATGGTAGTAGTGAGTAGTGTCCTTGAAATTTGAATTTTTTTGAGTCTCTAGAATAGAGCCTCTCTCGATATTAAGTCAAATGCCACTTAAAGGTAAAAAAAGTAGCATAAGGGTTTTAAAGTGATTTTCCTCCTCTATGATGTATCAGAGTGTGAGAACTAAGTCACAGGGTTCGTCAAACCTAGAAAAAAAAATGAAATTCGTTGAGGTTTGACGAACCTCAAAATCAAGCCTCATATTTGAATCCGAACCCAACTCAATTTACATCACAAGACGAACCTGAATCCAAACCAAATTGAACCAAAACTTAAATTTTAAGGAAAAAGGATGAAGGTCAACCAAGTTCGAATTAGGTATAAGGTGGACCCATTAGCTGTTACAACATGAAATTCTGGTTTCTAAAGCTCGAACCTAATATCGTATTTTCATTCGTGTTCTGGAGATTCGAGATTGGAGTCTATTTATTTCCCTGATGAATCATGAGTTATCGCTGGAGTCTAGATGAGTTCAGAGTGCACTCTAGTTAAAAACTTTGGAGGAAAACAATAATGAACAATGCACCGTCCCTAAGAATTTGTAATCGTCCATGCTTAAAAAACTACTGCCTGCAATCTGAACAATGGAGCCTTTACTACTAATGACATTAAGGCACACCTAACAGTAGTGAAAATATCATCAAGCTATTCTTGAAATACATTTGTATAAGAACATATGAGTTATAATCCTAGGTGTGGATGTGTCATAATCCCTGGTGTAGATGTGTTCATATGTATAGTGATATATCGACAATGCAGTTGCTATCATATCTCCACTAAAAGTGGCATCATATGCTCCATTTATCACGTGTGGAGCTTCTTGTAGTAGCATATTTTCAAATATAAACCTTTATTTTTCTAAAAAATCAACTCCAAAACAAAGAAACAAAGTCTTAGGCACTGCATAAGAATGTAGTGTGGCCAAAATGCATAACAGTTTCTGCTATGTGTAGGAATATGATGTCTACTAAGTTAGATGATATCTACATAACAAAATCTAACATTTATTGTCTCAATTCATACCTTCAACGAAATTAAGATCCATTTTACAAGAATTACAATCTAGGAAGACTAGCTAAAAATTGCAGATTTTACAAAAATATTCTAAGCACAAACACAAAAAATTCTAAGCCAAATTAATCATCAATCTATTGGTGATTAAACAAGAAAATAACTTTGCATCTGAAAGGCTCTCTTCGACAACATCCATATTTCCCATCCAGCCAAAATGTATATTGCAATGATGCACTTCCACATGCACATAGAAGATAAGAGACAAGAATCATATCAAATGCAAGAATACAGAAGAAAAACCTAGGTCATACAATTGATGTGCAAGAAAAACTTTTAGATATGGTTTGAAAAATCTTGTACACTCTCTTCATGTTGAAGATGAAACTATTTGCATGCTTACTAGAGTACATGTTATTTAAATTAACTATTCATAAGAATAAATGCATTTGAAACATTTCCAACAACCAGGCTATGAACATTAGAAATCCATGTTACGGGAGCATCTGAAGTCATCCTGGAAAATAAAAGCTTTCCATTTCAAATGAAACTATAAGTACTTAAAAAACAAATAACTTCCTAAACTCAGATAATATAGCAAGCCACACTGTTTTGGGTCAATTGCAACTTATGAAATCAACTCCGTCATATAATAAGATCAAATTTATCATTACTCGAAACAACAAGGTTAATAGTATAATTAGCTCTACCTCTTGCGTAAAATCCTTTCCAAAAAATGCATATTGTGATGCATCAAACTAGTCAATAAGGGCACACTTTTCCACTGAATTCTTTGGATCCTTTGTGTCCTCTGTCAGATTAGATGATTGAATTCCTTCGATGTCTTCGAATTCATTCATCTTGATTTATTTTAGCTTATAATAGCACTATTTGACACCAATAGCCCAATAACTACTACTAAACGTCAATAAACCTATACTTAAGGATTTAAATCCTTACAATCCCAATCTAAATTCTTACCAAATATGCCCTAAATAAATCTCAAAGTCTCAGATCGCGCGGATACAAAAATATTGAACCATAAGAAACTTCAAAACTGCACCAAATGGCTTAAACCTTTACAAACAAGAGAATCTATATTCTGGAAATACAATACAAAATTATACAACAGACTGCACGACGAAAACATGAATATTCCCGCACAATACCATGAAGGAGTTTTGGAGAAGAAGAGTTTCCTTGTAAGTTACACTAAAATGCAAAATATACAGAATCTTCGGTCATGCAGAGCTCTTCACATCAATCCAACGCCTAAAACTCCCTTCGATTTGAATCTTGGACCTATGGCCTCAACTAGCAGCAGGGAATAAGTAAAGAAACTACAAGGTGTGCCAGGGAGTGCCTAGAAGTAGGGTATTTTGAGTCTTAGGTTCCAGCAATACTTTTAAGTCAAAGGCCTCTAGAGTTTAAATATTTCCAGCAATAAGTTGACAGGACACAGACACATCAAATATGGGGTCTAGACCAAAAAATACTAAGATAGGTTAGACACTACTACAAATGCAACAAATGCAACATGAAACTTAGATTCAACACATTGAAATCAAACAAGCTCAATAAATTCGCTTCAAAGGCATTAAAATATGGGGTTTTGACAAGCTAAATGCAATCTAAAAATAGAAAAATATTCAACTTGGTCATTTCTCCTGGTTCATTTTATAAATACCTGATGGCAGGTTGTCGGTGAAGGTGAGCAACATCTTACTTCCCCCTCAGAGGCTAATCCAGCATGCATCTCCATAGCTATGGATTTAACCAACTATCTCAAAATATACAAAGGAGTAGAGCATCCCTCCTCTAAATCCTGCAAAATGGCCACCACACAGTTCCACTTGCTCCGACTCCTGAAGGGTTTATTTTTTGCAGGCGGGAATAGGGAGGTTGGTGTAAAGGGTGAAATTTTTTCGAGGTGGGAATTGGAATTAAAATTAAAAATTAAAAGTTAAATTTAAATACTAATACCTAAAATATATATATATATATATATATATAGTATTAAATTAAAAATTGAATATAAATAAATAAGATATTAAGGTGTATATAAATTATTTAATATGTAAAACTTACAAACACAATTAGTAGTTTTATGCAGTGATATTTATGTGTGTTAAGAGTATAACCTTTTTGAATTTTTAACTATTTATGTGGTCATATTTAAATTAAAAGAATTAAAATTATGTGGTTTCTTCTTGTTTTAATATAGACATCAAAAGGTATGATAACATGGCCTTTCCTAAGGTTTGAAAATTATTAATTTTTTTTTACCAAGCTTCCACCTATCACAATGTCGACAATTGCCCAGATTGAGCATTGTGAGAGTGTTGTAGCTGCTATAACACCACCCAAAATTTTGGGCATATTCAAATTTTGGGTTCCCCCCATTTTTCTTTCTCAACCCATTAGGGTTTCGATCACACTCTTATCCGGTTACTCTCCTCTCCCCCCTTCTGTCGAACTCTGATGTTGTCCCCATTCACTCTTTACATGTCCCCCCCCACTCATCATGTGTTGCCTCAAGTGTTGACCTTATAACTACATTAGGGTTTCAAAGGTGTGTCACTTCGGTGACATGCCAAGGGACTCCCATGACTTCAAAACTTATATTTCCCTAATATGTATCACATCCAGCAGAAACACTGCATGTGGACAAGTAGGATTTCATTTTTGGCTCCCCTTATGTTGACTATACTAGGGTTGGGAGAAACCCTAATTTGGCAAGAAAGTGACCCCCTTTCTGTTTTTACCTATGCCTCTAAGGTAACAGTGTCATCGACATCACATGACATCATGGTGAGATTTATTACATAGCTTGTCACCCTAGGCCCTTGACTAGTCCTATGCCTCAACATGTGCATTAGGGTTTGAAAGAATTATATATTTTCCTCGACATCCTTGAAACCCTAGGCGTTGGTGATTGAAGGTCCAACCCTGTCGTTAATTAATCCTTACTCTTGAGGGTGCTTTTCATCTTCAGCTTCTCATCATATCTCGAAACTATATCAATCATATGCATTAGGGTTTACAACATACCTCATATAGCATTATTCCTCATTCCCTCTCATTTCATTAGGGTTTGGGCAGGTAGTAGTTGTCCTGTTTGGGCAGGTTTGGGTTGGATTGTTTGGTTAACAACTCACTATATGACTAAATTAACTTTTGAAGTCAGCAACCTAGGAAATTTGAAAAGCAAGGCAACTAGACAAGAATATTCACAAGTTTCCATTTGAAAACCTGAAAACTTGGTAACAAAAAATTTTATTTATGCTCAATTCCTAAGCTAGGGACAAATCAAGTCTTTAAGATGTCACATATAAGCAACTAACATGAATAAAAAACACAGTTTCAATAAATTAAAGAAAATAGATAATTTTTATGCATCTCATGAGTCCATAGGTGATAACCCAGTCCCAAAAAGAATATCAAAATTGACAATCACTCCATGACAAATATAAACCAGGTAGTAGGAGTCCACTCCAGAGACAAATCCAACCCAAAAAGCCAAAATTAAATTTTATGAGGGCTGAAAATGGCACCAAACACACCACAAAAGGTGTCAAAGAAATTAAGAGACATCTTCAAAATATTTATTAACCTTTGTCAACCATCTAAAATCATAATAATGTCGATATTCCTTACAATGAAATTTTCCTCCAACAAGTAACCCAAGGCATCAACAATGTTAGGTCCCTATATTACCAGTATAGTCCCTTATTTTTGTTAGTGTAACCCCTTTATTGTTATTATTGTACCCTTGTAACCCCCATTTTGTTATTATTGTGCCCTTAAATTATTATTGTTAGGTTGACTAGGATTACATTGTGGCCCACTAGGATTACATTATGGCCCCATGGACTCCTATATATAGAAAGGAGGTTTTGTAAATTGTATCATCCAAGAATTGTTCATTTATGTAATGTATTGGAAGTTTCCCCCTCGAAGTGGCTTATTTCTAAGGCGTTGATATCTCTTTTCTTCTATTTTTGGAGCTGGTTACACAACATTTGGTATCGGAGCTTTGGATTCTAGGGTTTCGCTGCTCCAAACAGGTCATCATGGAATTTTCGCTATAACTTGTTTTCTACGAAGTTTCAGAAGCTGAAATTTTTAGGGTGCGAAGCTGAAATCCTGAGGAATATTTTCTAAAAATTTCAGAGCTTGGTTCGCAATATTTTCGGAGATATCATCTGTGGAAGTTAGGTATTTGTTCAAGCTCCTAAACAGGTCATCGTGGAATTTGCGCTATAAATTTTTTTCTACGAAGGTTAAGAATTTGAAATTTTTAGGGTACGAAGCTGAAATCCGGAGGAAACATGTAAAGAAATTTCAGATCTTGATTCGCAATATTTTTGAAGATATGATCTGTGGAAAGTGGTGCTTTTTCAGGCTTCTGAATTTCATCTCAAAGAGGTGATCGTGGGAAAAGTTCAATAACTCTCTCTCTGAGCATCGGATTGGAGTGACGTAAAAAGTGGTCGCAAGTACACAGACTTTAGTTTATTGGCTATCAATTTCAGAGACAAAGAATGAAACAGTGACACGTGGCAAGTAGTACAAGTTCGCTCTACTGAACCAGTCCATAATTAGGTCATTGTGGGAGATTGGACATAGCTTTTTCTTGGAGAATCCAAATCAGGTTAGACCTATGGAATTCAAAAGAGAATTCATACTACTACTTTAGTGCTGAATTTCAAATATTGAAGAGCTGCAATCACAGAGATAATAAAATTTCAATATCGAGCTTCTCAAAATCAAGAAAAAGGTGTGTATTTTTTTTTGAATTGCATAAGTCTTTCTTGAAAATTCAATTTGAATTGATTCCAAGGGCATATTCTAGAATATATATCAGTATTGGGTTCTAAAAAATTCCTCGTAAAAATAATTCAACACCGATTAAGCCTTCAGAAGGCTCTACTATGACACATGAAGATGAAGCATTGCAACATGATATATCAAAATTACAAGAGAAAATGCACCAAATTTCGCTCTTGCAAAGAGCAGCAAAAAATGAAATGGAAGTTTTGAAGAAAGGCGTGGAAGCAAAGATGGATGGTGTGAAGAATAACATGGATGGTTTGAAGAAAGACGTGGAATCTGAGATAGATGACATGGAAGCTAATATCGATGAAAAAATGGAAAACATGAAGAATGATCTAAAAGTAGACATCGAAGGTTTGGAAAAGTTGATAAAAGAAATGTTTCCTAATGGCGAAAAGATAGTAGAGGAAACTCATGATGAGAACAAAACAAATGTTAATCGTGATTTCATAAACTCTAATGTTGGATGGAAGAACCACCATATTCCAAAGATGGATATGAGGAATTTTGATGGCAAGGATCCTGTAACATGGATACTACAGATGGAACAATATTTTGATCTCAATAATGTGAAAAACACACAAAAGGTACGCATTGCAACTTTACATTTAGAACAAAATACATTTGTATGGTATAGATGGCTTTTCTCTCGTAAAAAAATTATCGCTTGGTCAATTTTTATGGAGGAAATGATAGCACATTATGAGGATACAAAAATCAACACCTTCTTTGGCCAATTGATAAATCTTAAACAAAAGGGTTCAGTGGTGGAGCATATTGAGGACTTCCAAAAACTGAATATAAGGGTAACTGATATTCCAGAGGAACACCAGATTGATGTCTTCATAGGGACTTCTAAGGATAACATCCAACATGAAGTTCGTGTTTGGGAATCTTATTCATTGGAAAAGGCATTCGGGTTGGCAAGAAAAATTGAATGTAAAATTATGGTGACAAGGAAGCCTACCACTCACTTCTATAAAGAAGGAAGTGCTTCTACGCCTAGATTTCCACAACCTACAAGGTTGACACCACAAAAATTTGAAGAAAAAAGAGCAAAAGGGCTTTGCTATAGTTGTGATAGAAAATACACTAAAGGTCATAAGTGTGCTTAGAAGAAATTATTTTACATAAATTGTGAAGAAGAAGAAGAAGAAAATGAACAAGAAGAGGATATACATCAGGAACCAGCCCTAGAAGAGGAAGAAATGAATCCGACCATATCGTGTAATGCACTGGTAGGCATTACCACTCCTCAAACTCTCAATATAGAAGGACATATCAAGAATAAGAAGGTAATAGTGTTGATTGATTCAGGTAGTACCCATAATTTTATTCATTGCAAGGTAGCCAAGGAATTAAATTGTTTCCTATACCCAGCACCAGAATGTCAAGTGATGGTGGCAAATGGAGGAACTATAAATTACTCTGAAAAATGCCATAATATTAAGCTAACCATGGGTGAATATGTATTGACTATTCCAATGCTTTCCATTCCTATGGGAGGTGCTGATGTTGTACTAGGAGTACAATGGTTACAATCTTTGGGGACGGTAGCTTTTAATTTTCAAGAATTTTTCTTGAAATTTTTTTTCGAAAGGAAAGGAAGTCGAATTACGAGGTATTGCCGGGAAGCCGGGAAAGATAATAAGCTCTAATGTCATGACAAAGCTTCTAAAGAAAGAACAACGAGGTGTAATTGCATAATTATGCTCACTAGAAGTTCAACATCAAAATCATCTGTTAACGAGATATCAACAAGTCTTAGACAATCATTCCAAGGTGTTTGAAACTCCCAAAGGACTCCCACCTATTCGTGATCATGATCATGCTATTCATTTGATTCCAGGAAGTGTTCCTCCAAATATCAGGCGTTATAAATATCCTTATGTCCAAAAAAACGAAATTGAACATATGATTGCAGAAATGATAGAGGCAGGTATAATTCAACCTAGTCAAAGCTCTTTCTCTACTCCTGTAGTATTGGTACAAAAGAAGGATGGAGCATGGTGCATGTGTCCAGATTATAGGGAGCTCAATAAGCTCACCATTAAAGATAAATTTCCCATTCCTGTGATTGATGAATTATTGGATGAATTACATGGAGCAATTTATTTTACCAAGTTGGATCTTCATTCGGGATATCATCAAATTAGAATGAAGACTGAAGATATTCCAAAAAAGGCATTTCAAACTCATGAGGGTCATTATGAATTTTGGGTCATGCCTTTTGGCCTTACCAATGCACCTTCTACATTTCAAGGGTTGATGAATTCCATTTTCAAACCCTTCCTTAGAAAATTTGTGCTAGTATTTTTTGATGATATACTAATCTACAGCAGGTCTTGGAAGGATCATGTTGAACATGTTGTCAGGGTGCTCAAACTATTGCAGGAGAAACAATTATATGCAAAAACATCCAAATGTTTCTTTGGAGTACAAGAGGTGGAATATCTGGGTCATATTGTATCTCGCGAGGGTGTTAAAGTAGACCCTAACAAAATTAAAGCCATTAAGGAATGGAAAGTCCCCACAACCATAAAGCAGTTGCGAGGATTTCTTGGGTTAACAGTGTATTATCGCACGTTTGTTAAGAATTATGGGAGAATAGCAACACCTCTAACAACATTATTGAATAAAGATGCATTTTCATGGACTCCTGAAGCAACTAAGGCCTTTGAACATCTTAAACAGGCAATGTGCCTAGCACCGGTCTTAGCTACGCCAGACTTCACAAAAACCTTTATTGTGGAATGTGATGCCTCAGGAAATGGAATTGGTGCAGTTTTAATGCGGGAAGGAAGACCCATTGCTTTTGAAAGTCGTCCAATCAAAGGAAAGTATTTACAGAAACCTATTTATGAGAAGGAAATGTTAGCAATATTGCATGCACTAAAGAAATGGCGAACTTACCTAATGGGAAGACACTTCAAGGTAAAAAGCGATCATGATAGTCTTAAACACTTTTTGGAACAAAGACTATCGTCAGAAGAGCAACAAAAATGGGTCACAAAGATGTTGGGTTATGACTTTGAAATAATCTACAAAAAGGAAAGCTTAATGTTGTTGCAGATGCACTCTCAAGAAAGAATGAAGAGGTGGAAGCATTGCTTTGTGCCATTTCTATTATCCAACCAGATTGGATAACCGAAGAAAGAGATGAATGGAAGAAGGACAAAGATGTATGGGCACTCATTCAAAATTTGCAGCAAGATCCTAGTACATCTAATACATTTAGTTGGAAAAATGATTCCTTATGGTACAAAGATCGCTTATATCTTTGTAATAATTCCGAACTAAAACAAAATATTCTTCTGGAATTGCACACTTCTCCTTTAGGAGGACACTCAGGATTTTTAAAAACTTACCACAGGGTGAAGAAAGATTTTTTTTGGGATGGCCTTAAATCTGATATTCGAAATTTTGTGGCGGAATGTTTGGTTTGCCAACAGAATAAAGTTGAGACAATTAAGACCCCGAGACTTATAAAACCTTTATCCATCCCAAGTCAACGTTGGGAGGAGATTTCAATGGATTTTATCACAGGTTTACCTAAGTCTGAAGGAAAGAGTGTTATCATGGTGGTAGTTGATAGACTTACCAAGTATGCACACTTTTGTGCATTATCTCATCCATTTAAAGCAAGTACAGTTGCTACTACATTTATTGACAGAATTCAAAAGCTACATGGAAGCCCAAGGGTTATTGTGAGCGACAGAGATCCCATTTTTACTGGAAATTTTTGGACGGAGTTATTTTCTTGTTTGGGTACTCAATTAGCTCATAGCTCATCTTATCATCCTCAATCTGATGGTCAAATTGAGATAGTAAATAAATGTTTGGAATGATATCTTCGTTGTTTTGTATCTGATAAACAAACACAATGGGTCAAGTGGTTACCTCTCGCTGAATGGTGGTATAACACTTCCTTCCATACTGCAGCAAAGATGACCCCATTTATGGCACTTTATGGATATCATCCACCATCTATCACATCATCTTTAAGGGAAAATTCGAAGGTTCAAGCAGTGGAAGATCACATCGAGCATCAGCAAGAAGTTCTCCAACTCTTAAAGGATAACCTGAATTTGGCACAAAATCGAATGAAACAACAGGCAGATCAACATCGCAGCGAGAGAAGTTTTGATGCAGGAGATTGGGTATTTTTACGGCTACAACCATACAAACAAATGTCCCTCAAGCAAGCTAAGAAGGATAATAAATTATCGCCAAAGTACTATGGTCCTTACAAGGTGTTGCAAAAGATTGGTACTATGGCATACAAATTGGAGCTTCGTGCTTCTTCGCGAGTGCATCCAGTTTTCCATGTTTCATGCTTAAAGAAGGTTATAGGTGAAAATCTTCCAGTTCAAACAATATTGCCAGAACTTGATGAGGAAGGAAAAGTCATATTGGAACCTGAAGCGGTCACGGAAACAAGAACTCGACAACTACGAAATCGATCAATTTCAGAGTATCTCATCAAGTGGAAGAACTTACCCACTGAAGATTCTACATGGGAGGATGAGAATTTTATACAGAAGCACCCAGAGCTACTCAAGCGTTGAGGACAACACTTTTTTGAATGAGAGGGGCATGTTAGGTCCCTATATCACTAGTATAGTCCCTTATTATTGTTAGTGTAAACCCCTTATTGTTATTATTGTACCCTTGTAACCCCCATTTTGTTATTATTGTGCCCTTAAATTATTATTGTTAGGTCGGCTAGGATTACATTGTGTCCCACTAGGATTACATTATGGCCACATGGACTCCTATATATAGAAAGGAGGTTTTGTAAATTGTATCATCCAATAATTTTTCATTCATGTAATGTATTGGAGGTTTCCCCCTCGAAGTGGCTTATTTATAAGGCGTTGATATCTCTTTTCTTCTATTTTTGGAGCTGGTTACACAACAAAAAATGCATAAATATAGATAATACACCAAAAGATGGCCCTATTGAATCAACCAATGTAACATTATCCATAGGGATAAGGCTTTGTAACAAAAAGGAAGGCCAAGGGATTGGTGAAAAGATCACTCATTATACCCACACACCGTGAATCATAACCTAAGAACATCAACATATCTTAAAGATGAAAGAAAAACCAATTATATCATAGGAATTTCCAAGTCCATATTCAACTTAAGGCATTGTTTCCCTATCTCTCTGGCCCACTCCATTGCCTCCTAGGCTGACCATACCCCTCGACAAACCTAGTCCACTCCGGTCGCACTAAATACTTGGCAACTGACCATATCCTCAAAGCCAAAGCCTTCACCACAAGTTTGTAAGCAATGGTAAGAAAAGTAATAAGCTTCCAACCACCTATACAGTCTCTCATTTCATTATGAGGAATAGGGTTCATCAAGCCTTAATCTAGACTTGAGAAACTCAAAGAGGAACCTAGAAAAAAAATTATGCATCTAAAAAACAAATATGATCCCCAAGAAATTCCCACGTGAACTTAGAGACTTCATAAGACAAACCATCCAATATTGAGGACTTTCCAATTTGAATAGAATTAAATGAAGCACATAAATCATCTCTCATAATATCCTAAACCAGCATATCATTGTTTCCAATAGTGACCTTGCAAACGATTATCATGCAACAAGAATATTGGGCAACACCCAAACTATTTTTCAAAGCAAGGAGAGAAAATATAGACAAAGGGATACCACTGCTACATATGTATAATATAAAAAGTCCATATACCAAACCCCACATCCACATTTGTCTCCTTCGCACTCAAACATGGTGAGTGTTGAGTCCCAAATTTGCATTTTTTCCATACATTTTTCCATACCTTTTTCACTCACCTAAACCTCCCAGATTGTCAATATCATGTGCAAAAGGGCATCTAACATGGTTTTTAATTATATTTTTGTGTTTGCTATTTGATCTAGATTTTACACACTCAACAAGTGAATCTTGCCACTTCTCTGCAATACTGCCGCAACTTTCCGCACCCATTTTATGGAACCTCTATGCTGCTGGAACAATTCTTAAGGAAAGTTCCCCCTTAAAGATTCATTAATTTGTCAACAAATAAGAGGTCATCCAATTCCACAACTATGCTTTCTCAAAGCTAAGGATAGGGGCATACAAAAAAAAAATGTATCACATGGTACTAAATCAAGGGGATGACCCAAACATGCATGCCTATTAAATCCAAACCACAAGCAATCACATGATTCTGAAAAGACAAAGAAAGAGAAATCATTATGCCTCCACTCCCTTGAAAATGCTTAAAACTCCCAAAATGGGTCATTCCAAAAGTTGCTCATTTGCTTTTGAAGCTCAAAACCAAATCCCCCTAGGTTAAACAAACAAGTATATTCAACATGTTTACAAGGGATATCATTCACAAATGTGGGGAAGCATCCCTTAATGGATTTCCCCATGATATTTTCCTTGGAAAAAATAGTAATAATGAATTCACATTGCATGTATAACTTGTTGGATTTGCAACACACATTGGGGTCATATGTTAAAGTTATAAAACTATTAATTTAACCAAGAATTATAAGTACATACACTAACCTAAAAATAATAGTCTAAATTTTAATGGAACATTATTTAATTCAATTTGTACAACATATTTAAATCCTAAAAATTCAAATCACCAATAACAAAACAAAGAAAAGCATTACCTTATGTTCAATGTTAGACTCGACCAATGCTTTGACCCCAACAAGTGCTTATAAGGAAATCCCTACAAAAATTCAAAGCCACATGTCAACATGTTCAAATGAAATGGAAACCATGCTCCATAATATTTATCTGTAGAAAATAGCTGATAGTTAAGATGAGCTAAATTGAAATCAATCTTATTATAATCACCCATAATTTGGTAAAATGTATGCCAAAACTAGTATGGTTAGTTAATTCTACCATATTTTAGTAATTAATAAATAGAATGATTCCAAAACATGAACATGATCATAGTGAGGTACATTAACACATAATTAGTTTTTAGAATATTAAGATTCCAAGTGGATGATGGTAATGGTAATTTCTCGACAACGAGCGAAAATGTCCCCATCGGGGTCGCAAGAGCGACACCACATGGCGGGATTAAAAAAATTAAGAAAAATTGGGGAACTTTTCGACAATATGTCAAAAGTATCATAACTAAAGTGTGGAAAATTGACCATATGTACTAGTGTAGGGGTTAGGGGTTAATGGGGTTAGGGTTTAGGGGGTTAAATGGGTTAGGGTTTTAGGGGTTTAGGAGGTTAAATGGGTTAGGGGTCAAGAATTATGGTTTAAGGGGTTAGGGGTTAAGGGTTTAGAGGTTTAAGGTTTAGGGGATTAAATGGGTTAGGGGTTTAGGGAATTAAATGGGTTAGGGGTTAAGGGTTTAGAGGTTTAGGGTTTAGGGGTTAAATGGGTTATGGGTTTAGAGGTTTAGGGGGTTAAATGGGTTAGTGGTTGGGAATTATTGTTTAAGGGATTAGGGGTTAAGGGTTTAGACGTTTAGGGCTTAGGGGGTTAAATGGGTTAGGGGTTTAGGTTTATACGGGGTTAAATGGGTTAAGGGTTGAGATTTAGGGGATTAAGGACTATAGATTTGTCGAAAAAAATCTTTACAATGTGCCCTATATATTTAAAATAAACTGTCGCTATTGTGACGCTTGTTGACCAAGTCAACTTTGACTTTGTCAAAGGGAAAGTGACTGGTCTTTTCATATCCATCGGTATACCAATGCACATAACATGGATGTTGCTATAGTGATGTTGTATTCTATTACTGTCTCTATTGCAACACCCTAGCCGGGTGCATCACAATAGCCACACTTTTTCATAGTGTCGGAAGAGCAACAATTTCGCCATCGACGTCGGAAGAGCGACACTGCATGGCCGGATTAAAAAAATTGAGAAAAAATGGGGAAATTTCCGACAATACTTCAAAACTGCCAAAAATAAAGTGTCAGAAGATTGACCATATGTACTAATGTGGAGAAAAACAAAGATACACATATTTTTTTAAATAATATACAGATTTATTTTCATGGGGATATCAAGATTTAACAGTTTACGACAAATCCATAATTTAGAATACCATACCCATCAAAGAGGATAAAAAACCTTTTAAACGAAAATTAAGGAGAGTTAATCCCATTCCACTTCCTTTGATAGATAAAGAGGTTAAAAAATTGTTTTATGTAAATATTATAGTACCACACAGATTTTCTAAGTGGGTGGAGAATCTGGTACTAGTAAGGAAAAATTCTGGTGAAATAAGGTCGTGTGTCGATTTTAGAAACCTGAATAAATTCTCTCTCAAAGATAACTACCCCTTACCAAAAATGGAGCATATACTTTAGAGGGTAGTTGGATCATGTAGGATCTCATTACTGGATGGTTTTTCTGGTTCCTACTATAGTTTAGTACATCCAGATGACAAAGATAAGACAACTTTTACAACACCTTGGGGAAATTTTATGTATGTCAAAATTCCTTTTGGATTGATGAATTTAGGGGCTACTTTCCAAAGAGAAATGGATATAGATTTTGTAGATGAAAGAGACAGATTCATTGTGATATATTTACATTACTTAATTATTTTCTTCAAAGTGGATGATGATTATTTACATCATTTGAATTTTTTTTTGAAAGAAATAGGAAATATGGCATATCCTTGAATCCAAATAAATATATTTTTGGTTTAGAAGAAAGAAAATTGCTAGGCCATATAATCTCGAAATATGGTATTAAAATTGACCCCACTAGAATTGAATCAATTATGAAAATTGATCCTCCAAGAAACAAAAAGGAAGTGCAATCTTTCATTGGTAGGATAAATTTCCTAAGGAGATTTATACCTAATTTAGCTAAAATTCTAAGGGCCATAACTAATATGCTGAGAAAAGAAACTGAATTAAAATGGAACCTAGAAGCAAAATAATCATTTGATTATGTAAAACAACCATTGACACAAGCTCCTCTGTTAACTAGCCCTGACTTTACAAAGGATTTCATGATTATTTTTTTTGCATATGAACACACCATTGTAGCAGTTTTGTTGCAGAAAACCAGTGAAGGCCCATATGAACAAGATATTGCTTTCTTCAACAAATATTTGAGGGATGCCTCATTAAAATACAATATCATGGAAAAAAAAGCCTTTGTTATAGTAAAAGCAATCAATTTTTCCAAACTTTACATTCTACATTCCCATGTCATTACATTTGCCCCAAATATTGTGACAGAATATATCCTTACACAAATTGATCCGGATGGGAAAAGAGGCAAATGGATTGCAATTATTCTAGAATATGACATTAAGATAAAACCCACTAATCTTTTCAAATTTAAAGGATTATCCAAACTAATAGTTGAGTCAAATTTTCATGCACTATACATAAATTTTATAGTTGATCTTAATGAATAGGAAGAGTAGGAAACTCCACATGTATCAAAAGAATTTTCTACCTCTACTTGGTATGTATATATTGTTTTTGTATTACACAATTTACAAGCTCCTCCGAGTTTAACTGTGACAAAAGCTATATTCTCAAGTTAAAAGCTATGAAAATTTTCATTTTAGATCAGAATGTGTATTGGAAAGATGTTGTAGGTGTTTTTCTAAATTGTTTATTGCACAATGAAGCTAACAAATTCATACAAGAATTCCATCAAGGTGACTGTGGAGGAAATTTATACTGGAAAACCACAACTAACAAAATCCTATGGGCTGGTTTTTACTTTCCTACCCTGTTTGCATATGTTCATAAGAAAGTTACAACATGCCACCAGTGCCAAATTTTTGAAGGCAAGAGAAAACATTTTCCCTTTCCATTGAAACCAATTTCAGGTGAGGTTCCTTTTGAATAGTGGGGCTTGGATTTTATTGGAGAAATCCATCCAAGCTCTTCAACTCAACATAAATGGATTTTAACAGATACTGACTACTTTACCAAGTGGATTGAGGCTATTCCAACTAGACAAGCTACAACCACGATAATAATTCAATTTTTAGAAGGTAATATTATTTCCTTATTCGGTCATCCAAATAAGATCATTATCAACAATGTTGTTGCTTTCAAATAAAAAAGAATGATTGAATTTTGTCACAAATACAACATAAAATTAGGACACCCTACTGCTTATTACCCACAATGGAATGGGTTATTTGAGTCATCTAATATGAGTTTAGGCAACATCGTAAAGAAACTATTGCAGTAAAATAAAAAGTCCTGGCATAAGAAGTTGATTATTTCCCTATGGGCTGACAAAACTAGCACAAAGAAATCTACTGGAATGTCTCCTTTCCAATTGGTATATGGAGTGGATATAATTTTTCCTACCTCCCTAGGAATCCTTGTGCTAAAATTGTTGTAGGAAACACAAGTAGAGGTAGATAAGGATAAATCAAACCATACAGTTGAAGCAGTATAGGGAGGATGTCTACAACAAAACTCAAGTAATTCGGGACAAAATAAAGAATACCTTTCACAAAAGGACCAAAACAGATGATTTTAAATTAAATGATCTTGTTTTGAAGTGGGATGCCATGAATGAAGACAAAGGAAAGAATGGTAAATTTGACAGTCTATGGAAAGGACCCTTCCAAATAGAAGCCTACCGGGGAAATAATGCATTATTTTTGAAGGAATTAACAGGAGAAGAACTACCAAGTGGACCTGTCAATGGTAGACTCCTTAAACACTATTTTTCTCAAAAATAGATTAGTTTTCGTTCAAGTAATTTTGAATATCATTTTATTTTTTCAACTTCAAGTGTGGGTGGCTAACATCATAGATTAAAGCTCGAAGAGAAGGCCCTAAGCTTATGATGAGTTGTTTCCATATTCATAATAACAACGGTGGATCAATTTAGTTGTAGAATAGATACAATATGACCAATGGATTAGTCTACTAGTCTATAGTGTTCTTGGCACCTCACAAGGAGGATGCCATCCCCATTGGAGCCAGTGTTAGGATATTATATTTTATAAGAAAGATTGATAAATATATGTTGATTTGTATAAACATGTTGTAAATAATATTTCATATTTCAACTTATTTCCAAGAAAAATAAAATAAAATAAAATAAAAATTAGAAAAAGAAAAGAAAAAGGGGATAGAAAATATACATTTTTGAAAGAAAACAATAAAATAAAAATATGAAAAAATGAAGAAAATCCCCAAATAAGTGAGCTAGTCTAAATTTCACTCAAACAAATAAAAAATGATAGATAAATTTAGAAAAATAAATAAGGCTTTCTAGTCTAAGTGCAACATTAGAGATAAGTTAAAGAGTTTAATTAGACTAATCAAACCATTTAAGCGTGATTAATTTGTGTAATAAAGTGAGGTTTTAGTTTTTTGATTAAGATTGGATTAATTGTTTTAATAAATCCTTTAATTATGATCAATTTTATGTAATAAATTATTTTGAAACGATGTTTTGTCATTATGTGATAAGTTGTGCGCTAGATCTGATGATGAAGATCTAACCCACCCAATCAAATGGCGGGCCAACAACTTCAGAGCCCCCCAATGCATCTGATGGTTAAATATGGGGGAGAGGGTTCGAAAAGGTGGTTTATGCGACCACGCTACCTATATGTGGTGTTCTTTCACACTTTCACACCCCCCCTCCCCCTGCCTAGAACCACTTACCACCCTACACCCCCCCTCCCAAATCCACTCCATCCTGATCCCGCCAAAAGAATTAGCCATTGGGCATTCACCCCTACTCCATCCCATTTCCCTCCATGTATATCCTCACCACCACTCCCCTACCCCCACATATGTGTTCCGCTCAACCTCGCTCCCCTTATTGTTTCAATCCTTACCCTACCAAATTCTGCCACATGGCCTATCCATTATTTTATCTAACAGATCCCCTCTGATAACATTCAAAATAACAATGGTAGCCCATTTTCCTGTATAAAATATTATCCTTTTCTAGTGGCGCCTTATTCTCACTGTTATGACTGTTAAGCAGACTAATTCACCACAGCAAACCAGGCAACTGTTAAACTTGCCACCATGACCCAACTCAACAAAACCACAATATGTGCCATCATCGTGTCATCAAGATTACCTTTCACCATCTACAAATTATTGAGCCTGACCTCCAGTCAACCAAATTCCTGGGTAATTGCATCAATCCTAATATTTTCCTTTTATCATGTCCCCTAAAGGGAAAACCCCCTAAGGGAAATGATAATAAAACTGATGAAAAACCTATGTTACCTCCTACTATTGATTTATACCAACTTCCCTTGGTAGATCAAGAGTATAAAATCCTTCAAACTAGATGTGAATTAGACCTTTACAAACTTCACAACTGGTTAAAACAAAATTTCATTAACAAGAGTGATGAATTCGGTTTGTGGGACTCCTTCTTGCCCCAATTCATCTTTCCCCAAACCCATCACTTTCCTGAATTTGTGGCATGGTGCCATTCCAGATGCATCCTAGCCAAAGAGACCTTGTAGCCCATAATGGTGACATTCTTGTCACCATGACCCCTCATTCAATTAATCAAATGTTGCAATTTCCTGAGTCAATTAATTTAATGTTAGAAAACGCAAACATTAAACCCCTAAAAGCATTCTCTAAAGAATCCCTCATGGATCTTTATAAGAACCTTACCTTTCCTAATAGAGCCAAATTTTTTGATATTTCCCTACTTGAGGATGCCCAATTATCTAAGAAAATTCCTCCATATCCATCCGTCATGTTCACTTAAATGACTAGATAGATCATCTCTATAGTTTCTTGCTTACAGGGCTATCAATTTGATTTTTGGGTTGATGAAGCCATAATGGTTTTTCTCTCAGTTTTCTCAAAGGATGAAAATTCCTAAAACATTTTCAATTATAGTGACTCCTTATCCAATTCCATTCATGAAAAATTATTGAAATTTTACACAAAAGGTAGTTTCAAATATGCTTCAATTTTAGTGTATTTATTTCTATTTCATCAGGAATACCATTTTCAGTGTGCATTAGAGAAATTGGATGATCAAGGAAATATTCAATCTATTATTCATTAGAATTCCTTGGTAAGGGAGCATACCAATGAATTTAACTACAGTGACTATGTTGACCAGCTTTTGTATGTAGCCTCGTGCCTATTGAACCATGATGTTGAACCAAGAATAGGGCTAGAGATGAGGAGATTTCTGCATCTCAGTGAGCAAACTAAAACAGGTTATTGGTAGTTGTACAAAAACTACATGGAAATCAAAGTGTATGGGTGTGAAATTCCTCCATATGGGTTACCTAATTATATTCCCATGAGGATTTTCTCAAATTTAGAATATATCATACGGATGATCAATATGGATTATCTGCATTTTGTTGCAGCAAAGAAGAAATATCAGTTTAAAATTAAAACATGGGTTGGTCATTTTATTTGTAACACCAGGGTAGTAGGCAAAGAATCTGATTCTATTTTAAAACACATGAATTTCAAGCTCAACTTCACCTAGTCATATGACCCCTTTGGAATCATCTCAAAGATCATAGTAGAGCAGAAGACTACTCTCTATACTCATACTCCAAGGCCTAAAATAGAGAAATTTATGAATCAAGAGCAGTAGGAGGAAAATACCCTAGAGGAGGCAGAAGAGAAGGTTATATCTACAGAAATTGCACATACTCCAAAGCCAAAAGAAAGACAGGATAAAAGGCCCATTCAAGATATTTTTCCTTCAGTCGTAGATATTGGTGCAAAATATTTCTTAATCTACAAAAAGAAGAAGAAGACTAGTACAACAACATATTTCCTGCATGAGTATGATACAAAATCCACTATAGTTTTGACAGGTCCTTGTACTTATATTTTTCAAAGAACTGAAGATATTTTAAAGAATCTCCATCCTCCTTGGCCTCTCAAGAGCCTCTAGAAGCATCTCAAATAGTAGAGTTGTTTCATGACCAAGTTGAAATAAACATATTTGCTATATACAAATAAATTAAGACAAAAAATGAGATGATCAAGGCTACAACTTATACAGAGTTTTGGAAACAAACAACAAATTCACAGAATAAGATTCTTTCTGCCTTTGACATAGAGAAAGTACAAATGCAAATTGCATTCCTCCAAGTAGCAGTTCCTGCTCCCAAGCTGCAGATGACTATAAGAAGTCTATATTTTCATTCGATGTTGATCAAATTCATCCTATTTATCAAATGGACCCGCACAAACAAATAGGTGGAATTTTGTATTCAACGTTGACCAACAAAGCAATGACAGCTTCAAGTCTACAAGCTTCAGTCAATAAAATGGAGTCTCAATTAAAACTTGAGAAGGCATCCTCTTTGGCTAAAGATACAAAGTTTAAATGAGTGGAGGATTTAGTGATAAAATTATGATATGATCCTAAAGATGTAAAGGTTGTAGAAAAAATTCTTAAGATAAATAATGCAAACCTTGCAAAATTGAGGAAGCAACCCAAGATTCCATCCACTCAAGATCCATGGGAAAAAGAAGTTGGAAACTTAGAGCAAGATAAAGAAGACATGTTCAAAATAATCATTGAACAAAATGTCAAAATTAAAAATATGGAAGTTGAGATGGATAAATTGTTAAAGGAAAAAGAATAATCCTCTCAGCTGGTAGTTATTCTACTTACACCAATTCCCATTGTAGGTACATCAACAGTAGAAGCATCCACTTCAACATCCATCACAACATGGGTATAGCCCAAAGATGCGTCAATAGAATTGATCAACACCATGGAATTCTTGTCCATTAAAGGGTAGGAAATTGAAAAATTGAAGGCTCGGCTTAAAACCCTCCATGAAAAGAAGTTAGAAGTCAACAATAAGTATGTAGCAGAGCTTCAAAAGAGTCACAGACATACCTGTAGAATTGAATAGCTAGAAAATGGGTGTGTTATGGCTCAAACAATTGCACATGCTAAGGAGAATATATGCATTGAAATAAATGAAGAAATCATTGAATTTTGGCCCTTTATTGAGATAATTTTTTATCAAGATGAACTAGTACAAAGATCAAAAGAGATCATTGCAAAGGTAAAGGACAATTTATGAACAATTATAGGTAAAGAAAATACATTGATCAATGTCCTGAATTCAAAAACTAAGGATGCATCAGAATAATTTGAGATCACAGAAATGATTGAAACCATCCTTGAAGTTAAAAGGGTCCTTACAAAAAATAATATAATGTTCCAGTTAGAAAATAAATGCCATAACTTGGAGGCTAACATCTAGAAATTTCACAAAAAATTCAATGTTTTGAATAAAAAAGGGTTGCTAGGACTAAAAGTAATTGGAGATAAGTTAGTTAAAATGGAGGATTATCAGCAGAAGTTGTACACCATAGCCAAGGACAAATCAAATTTTTTGACTATCAAAGGAACAATTACAGGAAAATCATTCATGAAAGGTTTGGAATTCGATTTTCTCATTGAACATGAACTAAAACATTTGTTCCTAGTCAAATTGACTTTTCAAAATTATACTGAGGTGGATGAAACTTACAGAAGTTGGCTAAAATTTCCATCACATATGAGGATAGATGGGATAACTTGTGTATAATTCTCGATTAAAAGGTAGTTTCACATCTTCAACAAAAAAGAAGCAAATTTTCAGGTCGAGTCATCACCAATAATCCTTGAAGATAGTGCCAACAACTTCAACAGTTTTTGTTATCCTATATTTCCGTACAATTTTTATATAAACAGTTTTGACATATTTTTTAATAAATCTTGATATTTTAAATCAAGATATTTTGTAAAAGATTGTATAAATACTTCATAATTTGAAGTATTATAGGTTGGGACTTGTATGAAGAAATAAGTTTTTTTGATGTAAAGTTGTTCATTGAGATAAAAGTGATCATTTTCAATAATACAAAAAAAATTTCCATGATTCATGTGTGAGGCGATTTGGTGATGTTTTTCATCTTGTGAAATTTTTATTTCTCTGTTTTTCCATATGTTATTCTCAACTGTGTTATTTAAAGAAAATTATGGGTTGAATTTTTTTAATTACAGTCTTCTCTAGCTTATAAACAATATCTGTGTTTTCAATCTGAAATTAAATATAGAATTCATTTTTAAATTCTCTATGTTTAATTGAATCTAAATATTTTCCTCCAATTCACCCCACAAAGCTCCAAATATATAATAGTGTGCCTTCCTTTCCCTGCTACACGTCATTGTGTTATTTCTACACTTGATTCAATTAAGGTTTTTGACTCCATTTCCTAATGGCTTATTCTTGAAATTTCAACATAATATTTCAAAAACCAACATTTGAACTCAATAACTAGACTAATACCTTTAAGTCAAAAAATATAAATCATAAAGAAAGATCCCACTCTGAAAATAGAAGGGATAGATCCCAGCTTCCAATGCGGTTTTGTGGTTACCTCTGGGTTTCTCTCGCATCCTTGGGAAATTATGAAGTGCTAACAATGTCATCTAGGAGGTTTAATCTCATATTAGTAGCCTCCCGTCACATGTTTACCTTGCTTGGCTGGCTACTTGGGTAGATGTTGGAAGAGGTTGTTATATATTGGCATTAGAGTAGGGTTCAACTCTCATACTATATGGGTAGTGTGTTGATCATGCATTTACATTGGTTGCATATGTGTTTAGTATGCTTTTTTTCTATATGTTCTTATTGAATTTGTGTTGTGTTCTCCATGGTGGCAGTGGTGTCGCCATTGAAGTGTTTATGGTATTGTTTTCAACATGTATTCATGAGCGTATGAATGGTTATGTGTTTCTCATGCTTGTGTATTACTCATGTATGCTTGCTTATTTGATGTCATATGTTGAACATGCATTGGTCATTCATGATTGGTTATGCAAGTCAAGTGGGTACATATGGTCAATTTTGCATTAGTTTGATTGAGGTTCTTATGCATAAGGAAATTTTATGCAATTAGGTCATCATTATTATATTGTTATGTTATGATACAAATGTGTTGGCTAAGATATAGTAGGAGATGCAGACCATTAAAGTGAAGTTGCAGCAATGGAATTTGTATTAAGAGAAGATAATCACACAAGGTTGTGTGCTTGGAATGCACGTATGTGATTCATTATTGTTGTAAGCATTAGGGTTACTTATATGTTTGTCATTTTATTGTTATTATGGTTAAATATGTGATAAATTCTAGTTGATCAGTGTAGTCATATGCATTATGGTTATGTTTCTGCCTTTCATTCTATTGATGTTATGGCTACGTAAATTATATATGTTAGTTGATTAGTGCAGTTATATGTACATGTGTCGGATAGTCATGAATGATAGCAACCTGTGGTGGTATGCATTGCTATTGTTTAATTTTATGTTACACAACTTTTATGTTGTTGATGAGCATATTATGGGTTAACTTGTTGTTGTTGTAAGATAGTTAGCTTGATGATTAGGTTACATGTTGTTTATGAGCATGGTATATAAGTTATTTTTGTTACATGCTATTGAGTTCAGTATTAGGGTTATTTCATTAACATATTGATGTTATATGTATTATGATAATTTGGATTGGCCTATGTAGATGGTTAGGGTTGACATTAAGGTATAATTCGTTTGTGACTTACTTTCTGTATTTTATTGAATGCATGAATGACAATTGGTTATGATCTTATGATGTGAACATGTTAGTTAGTTACTATTATGGATATCATGACCTTATTTAGGCTTGAGTTAATGTGTTGTGAAGCTATATTGTGCTAACCTAGATTGATTGTGCAGATGAGATAGCCTCCCTTGAGATATATTAAGGTATGAGTTTTCTTATGTCGTCTACTTTGTACTTTCTTGTGTTGTCTATGTTTGATTATGTCATCGATTTGGTGTTTGAGTGTTGGTGTCCATTATGTCAGCTATTTACTATTGAATGTTTCATTAATCGCACGTTATGAACATGTTTCTATAATATTACATGAAGTAATGATGTTTTTTTAAGATGATTGTACTAACATGTATGCATTGAGACAATTGATATCTACTTGAGTGTAACTATGTGCTAGATGGAGTAATATAATTTTGATTGTTGTTTGATTATGACATGGTTTTAGACTCGGTAAATATTGATTCCAAATTAATATATATGTTGTATTGATATTTGGGACATGTGACTCAGATGTGTGTGTTCAGTTACAAGGCAGCGTGATTGACCGAACAAGGTAAGGTAACTAGCTTTTTGTTATGTTTATTTATGCATTGAAAATTATGTGTTTACGATAGTATGATGCAAGGGATTACATGGAAAAAGAGATTTCCATGAAATCTTGAAGAAGACTAAGGTTGAGATTTTCTTTGGAAGTGTTGGGAAGCTATGGGGGATTGGGTCTTGGTGTTTGTTGCTAAGTCTTGTGCTTCTGGTCCTTTTGATTTGTTTGCGCTTGATTTTCGGTCTTATTTATGTCTAATTCATAGCTATGCCACTTTGTTTGTTGTGTCATGTTGTTATTGGTTTTCATGGTTTTCTTCTTGCTGTTTTTTGTTCTTGCCTTTTTTTAAGAGTCTGGGAATTGGTTGGGAATGAGGAAATTTAATGGAGCTCGGGGAGATTTGTATGTACCCAATTGGTAATGAAAGATAGATATGAAGCTTGGTGCATGAGTAAGCACAATGAAAGGTAATACTATGACAATCAGTTGGACTTGTTGGGTCCATTGGGGTAAATATATGATGGTAGTACATACATGAGAAAGGTAAAAAAATGTAAATTAAATGGATTTGAGGCGTGAGATTCCTTGGATAAAGTTTGGAAATTGTTTTCTCAATGATGTTCATGTTGTGCTTGGATAAAGGAAGTTCTCTTAACCTGGACCTTATGATATCTAGCAATTGTGTTGTGATCATGATTATGTTGATGTTTATATATGTATGTATCTATGTCATGTCTGACAGGGTTGTGATGGATCATGATTTTTTAATGTTGATGTTTATATATATATATATATATATCGTTTTATTACAGGATCATGATTGTTTTATGCTAATGATTATATATATGTCTATGTATGTATGTATCTATGTCACTATATGGCAGGGTTTTCAAGGATCATTGTTATGGATGAATGATTGCTTATGCAGGTGAATGATGTGAAGAGGTCCATGGATATGAGGAATCAAGTGGTAAAGTAACCTTGAAAGATCTATGAGGTCAGTGTCATGTGGATATGATTTAATTTTAAATGTTTTTTATTTATGTTATGGATAGGTAATGTTGAGGGGTACATCAGTGAAGTGAAAGCAGTGTGATCTATGAGATGCTAGGATAAGCATAGACAGTGGACATACACTAGAAAAAAGGTTGTTTGTGGGGTTAGTGTGTGGTCTATGGGTGTGTAGTACTATTATTGTGTATATGTTGGGCATGTTGTATATTCAGTGATTGCACTTATGTTGATGTATACATGTAACATATGTAGTTTTGTGTACATATGTTGATTGTATGCCTATTGTATATATATGGTGTTGTGTATATATTGCATATATAGGGCTAGGATGGTGCTATGTACATGTTGGATATATGGTGTCGTTTACATATCGTATTGTTCAAATGTTGGATATGTGGTGTTATGTGCATACAGTGTTGTGCACATGTTAGATATGCAGTGTTGTGTACATATGGTGCTATGTACATGTTAAATATACAGTGCTATGTACATATGGTGTTGCGTGTGTGATGTACATATGGTTTTGTATGCATGCTTGTACATGTGGTGTTGTGTGCATGTGGTGAGGTGTACATGTTGTACAAGTGGTGATGTGTGCAGGTGGTGTCGTGTACATGCCATGCATGTAGCACTGTGTACATGTGATGGCGTGCACATGTCATGCATGTGGTGTTGTGGACATGTGGTATTTTGTACACGTTATAGAGGTGGTGTGGTATAAATTTGGCGTTGCGTACACGTTGTGCAGGTGGTGTCATGTACATGTGATATTGTGCACATCTTGTGCATGTAATGTTGTGTATAGGTGGTACTGTGTACATGTTGTGAATATGGTAGTTATATGCTAAGAATATGAAATATTCTTCACAATTGATATAAAAAAATAAATAGGTACTCGTTGGCAATAATAGGGGAAAATTAAAAGTGGAACTTCCCATGTATTTTCAGGCAACATGCCGCCTTTGAACATGACACTGATATGCATTTCGTGTCGGGTTGGGGATATCCTTCATTCGTCATTTTCTGTCCTAGGTTTGGGAAATCCATTTTCCTCTCGTTCGATCATTATATTTTGTCACCATGACCTCTTATCCCTTTTTTTAGTCAAATTTTGCCACACTTTGGAGTCGTGTTGTCGATATGTTCAAGAGAAGTCCTTGTTGTAGCAGTCAATCATCTTCTGCTTATTTGACCATCTTTGACACAATCCTGAATCACTCCTATCATCATGAGAAATCCTTTGTTTTGTGTCGATTATGTGGGAATCATTATGGCCCTCCCTCTACGGATAACTTACTATCAACTTCAGCTCATTATACAGGAAGATGATTTAGAAACTCATTTTCAGTACCTTGGAGATTGCATACCTCAATGGCAAGTTCTTTGCGTTCAACAACAGGTTCACATCACTAGCCTTTAATCGAATGATTCTGCTGGTGTTCAAATTCAACTGATTCATTCACACTTGTAGATTTTGTTGTCGTACCTTGAGGGCCATCATCATCATTGGTGGTTTCCCTCGTTCTTGTTATTGGTTTACATTTTTTACCGATAATTAGGTGCTTTATACCACGTTCCACTTCGGTAAATTTATTCACATGATTATATTCATACAATGGGTAGATCAAGATAGAGATGAAGACCCTAGATCACATCTGTTATTATTCAGGTTGTGTGGAGATATTGAGTATTCATGATTTTACACATGATCCTTTCTATATGGATGGTTGCGACCATACCATGGATCCATTTCCATGATCTCTTTTAAAAAAATGGTTGCAACCATGTCGTGGGTTCATGTGTTATTTTATTCTTATTGAAAGATATGTTATTAGGCATGGTTATATCAGAGATGTCACATATTTTATTGTGATTGATTTGGCAGGTCTCTTGGCGGTATTTCAAGTCATTTCCTTGGTTCGTAAAGCATTTCACAAATCACTCCTTATTATGCCTTCATGCTTTAGGGGGCATATGTTACACAGTAATTTATCACCCTGTTCACTTCCCGTCCCTGATCCTGAAGTTCCTTAAGATGAAAAATGTGCAATATATCCACCATGGAGAATACATCAAGATATCTCTTGAAGAGCAATAGAAAGTTTCCTTGAATAATTTATGGAGAAGCTCAACTCAAAACCTAAATTTCTGGGTCAGTGCTATTTGCGAGTTTCCTACCCGTGATGTTGGCATGTTTCCACACTTTGACCTAGTACTGCCAGCAATATTTTTATGGGAAAAAACACGTTGAACCCCTTCTTGCAGTTTCTCATCAAATGGAGAGGAAGCTTCGTGCACTAGAAGCTTCCATAACGACGACCTAGATATGGTTCAATGGATATATCATCAATCTCTCTCATTTGGTTCTCTCGATCCTATCATTAGGAAAGTTTCCCTTGAGAAGTGGGACTTCCTCCTTCCTTTATGGATTCATAAATCCTTCTCCCTACCTATAAATTGAGTCCCATCCTTCCACTACTGGTTTGTCTTACCTGATCATTAAACCTTTGCATCCCTACACTGTGATTATGCCTAATTTTCCACTTTGGAGAAGGATTTCTTAAAGAGCCTTCGTTTGGACTTGGACATCACCAAAGGGAGGTCTCCAACATCAAGGCCATGATTGTATGCTTCCTCTTTCTATGATTATTAATACAATTGATGTTTCACTTTCAATATTTGTCTATATATATATATATGCAAGTAGCCTAATTCTCCTTGATATGTTAGGTAGTGTCTATTCAATGTATGTTATGTATCTTGTCATGTTTCTTGTTGTTGTCTCTTAATATCTCTTACAAGTATTTGAATGCCACAATATGCGAGGAGTGAGCCTGAAGGATCTTGGAATCAAGGTCTTAATCAAAGGATTGGATGATAAAATGAGGAAGAGGTACGTTCTTCTTCTTCTTATTCTGCTTTGAATACAAATTAGGAAAGAGTTCATTAGATAGTATCGTGCATTGCTAGACCCAATCTAGGGCTAGAGAGACCGCCTCTGCCCGCAAAGGGGATTGTCTTCACAACATCAAGTAATTGAAGATCTATCTGAATTAAAAGTTTATTGGGAATACACTAGCTTCCTTAATAATAGTCTCGTGCATACGTTAGTTGGCTTCAGTAAAGTTGTGTACAAAATTCAGTAAACAAAAATAAAATTTTGTGTAAACTTTTAAAATACTCATTCACCTCCCCTGCCCCTCTTAGTATTTTTCCCAACAATTGGTATCAGAGCAGGTCCTTCTGAAGAAGCTTGATCACTTGAAGGAGATCCGTCACAATGGGAAGTCATGAAGGGGTATTTTCTATCAGGCCACCATTGTTCAATGGAATTAATCTAATCTTCTGGAAGATACAAACAAGAGCTTATCTGCAAAGTCTTGGAGTGGATGTATGGGGAATAGTGGAAGGAGGTTATCAATATCCAACAGTCATTCCTACAAATGTAGCAGGAAAGAAGAGATATGGAACCAATGAAAAAAATTTCAATTCCTTATTGGGAAGCCTAACATAATAAAAATTTGTCAAAGTCATGCAGCGAATTTCAACAAAGGAAATATGGGACAAGATCATCTAGATCTATGAAGGTGATGCCAAGGTAAAAAGTGCTAAGCTTCAAACTCTTAGAATTAAATATGAAACTCTTAGAATGCATGATGATGAAAGTATTGCAGGTTTATTTCTAAGAGTGGACGAGATTGTGAATTCTATGAGAAATTTGGGTGAAGATATAAATGATTCAACTTTAGTAGAGAAAATATTGAGATCTCTAACTCCAAAATTCAAGTAAAAAATGTCTGCCATTGAAGAAAAGAAGGATTTGCAGATCCTTAATGTTGTACAACTCCACGGGATTCTAAATAACTTTGAAACGAGAAAAGGAGGTCCTTCAAATATCAGAGAATATGCATTTAAGGAACATGAAAGAGTAAAAGAAAAGGTAGTTCTTAAGGAATCAAGTTACATATCATAAGAAGATGAGGAAAATTTTGTGAGGAAACTTCAACCAAGAACTGGAAGGTTTAGAGGTAAGATTCCCTTCAAGTGTTTTTCTTGTGGTAGAGTTATTAATTACTCTACTAAGTGTTCTTATAAATAAATCATGAAAAACAGAAACAGTTTGAAAATATGAGAATATTTTATACAAATGAAGATAGTGATGGTTTATAAATTGGAGAAGAGGGAGAGTTTGATCAAGTTCTGCAAGTACTTATGGCATTTAGTATTAATGAATATGATAAAAATTCCCTAGAAGAGAAGAATATTTTTATTGAAGAATCTACTAGATCAGGGCGGAAAGGATGGTTTCATGGATGTTGTTTCTCTTGTAACTCTATTGGACATAAGGCCACTGATTGTAGGTTAAGTATGTTGAACATAAATAATAGATTGGATAAGTTCTGACACATAATAAGAAATTTCAAGAAAATATGGAGAAAGAAGTAACACCGATCAGAAATGTAGGGAACGTTGACCCTACTGCAGTCATGTATTTCTAAATTCTATTTCTCTTAGTGATTGCAGAATTGATGTCAGATATATTATCAGGGATCAATAATGCATCATCATTGGGGGAGCAATATATGGTGATTCCCATAGTTGGTTTCGTAATTCTTCTTGTTTATATTTCTGACAATGCATCTGATGTGTCAAAAAAAGACAGGGACAAAATGAACAAGCTCAGGGGGATTTAAAGCAGTGAAATTTTCAATATTTCAAATTCTGTACACAGATCTGATGAAATAAAGCCGTGTATGTACATGAGTTCCTTTGCAGATAGTCGTGTATGTTTTTCTCTAATATAAAAACAATAGGAAAGACTGAAGAACATATTTTGACATACTGCTGAAAGTTATGATTTAATTTTCTTGGTATGATGTTGATGGTTACAGTCTGCTGATGAGATAGCATAGGTACAGGGGGAGCATTATCCTTGCAAACTATAATGCATTGTTGGCATTATGTTGGTAATGATTACTGAATTATGAGGTTTTTTGGTCTTTGTTATAAAATTTGTATCTATAAATTGATGCAAAGGTCATTTTAAGACCTATGATTGAACAATTGTCATATTTAGTCATGTTTGGACTATTGAAGGTCAAGTAATAAATGTATGTAATCCCATGATGGGAAGATGATGTTATGTAACCCCACTTGGTTGGGTGATTGACGTAAGTATGAGTCCTTGGTGAGAAGGAAGGTCATACTCTATTGACTTATAGAGTCATGTAATTCATAAAAAATATTTCTGAAGATTCAGCATGTGCTCAAGGGGAGCATGGTCAGTATAGTGCAGATCATATCTATAGAGCTCTTGTATCTACAAGGAAATATAAACCTTGTTTTAGCACTGGTCTTCCATTTTCCCTTGATGTAAAATGGGGAGAGTAACTTGGTGTTTGAATAATGCTTATAATAGTGTGCCTAACACGTATCTTCAGGTTATGGTGATCAAACATTGTTGTCTCGAGGGGTCCTAACCCAAGTTCAGAGTTCAAGGTTTGCCAACAAACCCCTATACTACTGGCCCTTTCGGTAGTGACCCACTTGCGTAGGTCAAAGTATCACCTAAAGTAGTATGGGTGGGTGCTGAAACCAGGTTTCCGCACCCTGAGAAAGGGTAGGTAAGGAAAGAAAAGATGCATACAGCCCTGTGATACCCAGATCGCCTCTTTCTACGCAGGTTCTACAGGTTTATTTTCGCATCCACGTGCGTAAGGTCTACAGTGTTTGATAAGTATATACTTCTATGAAAGAAGCACAATATTGCATGAAACAAAACATAACAGTTCCAGATACAGTAAACACACTTACACATAACTTTTGCAGCTTTAATATAGAATGCGCATAATACAACAATTACCAATGATTCGCACAAATAGTACACAGATTCAGTTCTCAAGCAACCTTCCTTACTCATAAATTCATCAATTCCCTCTTACAATACCCGTCCCAGCCTACGCACACAGCAGGACTCTGGATCTCTATGCACATAGCCAGCAAGATCCTTTCCCCAAAAACCCAAACAGATTTACTAAACCACAGTTCGCATCAATAGCTCCTTATTTTTCTACCTTACAATTAAAAATTTTCCTCTATTTATAATAATCTAGACTAAACTTTCCTATGGTCCACAAACCATGGTTTTTAGACCCTAGGTTTACCCTTTGACCCATTACAATGCTTTTGGGGCTTTGACCCACCCCAAAACCCCTGTGCTAACCTAATTATAATCAAAATAATACAAAATCGGACCAATTTCATAGCTCGTAGGAGACCCTGTTCCAATAGTCCCCCAACACAATATTGTGACTCGTCCTGAGTCACTATGGTGGTGCGGTCTCTATCTGCGCATGTAAGGTATTGAAGGCGATGATCAATGGAGGTAACACTTCCTGACTCTGGGTAGCAGCACTTTGTGCGATATCGACAAGCTTCAGGGAGGTAGGTCCTTCACGGGCTGTGGTAACCCGTTCCAAAATTTGGTTGAGCCGTGTAATGGCGTTGTGAGCATCCTGAGATATCTGGAATGAAACATCACCCCATGGCTTCAAGCACTTTCTAATGGCATGCTTGGCGCACTGGAGATCCGCAATCGTGTCTTGGAGAGCATTGCTAGTTTTCAAGAGTGCCAGACGCTGCTCAGGGGCGAGGGAAGGCAAGGTAGCTTCGATCTGATCGAAAGCAGCTTCGTTCTGGCATAAGTCTTCTCTGACACACTGAAGCATCGAGTTGAACTGGACCGCTATCTAGAGCTGCATGGATGCTTCGAGCAACTAAGTACCCAAAGTAAGTTGTCCTTTAATAATGTTTGTAGCGTCGGTTATCAACGCAACCTATTATGCCTGTACCTCTGAGGATATGGTAGGTTGTGCTTGGGCCTAGTACGCTGTGAGTTGGTGGGTCATTTGGGTCTTGAGGGCCTACAATTTGGTTGAGGACACCCTGAGTGTTGCAACCAAGCCTTCTAGTGTAGGCCAGAGTGGAGCTGACACCGGGAGTTCATCAGGGATCTCTATGTTGAGCCGGTGAACCACTATTTCGAGTTGCGCCATAAGAGAGATATCTTCGGTCTGGTGTGTGAGGAGCAATGTGGCCACATTGAGGAGTTGCTGTGCAGTCTGGTCGCGATGATGGATCTCTTACAGCATGGCGGTGTGTAATCCCAGCAATGCCTCACAGGGCAACTGTGCCAAATCCACTTGTAGTTCTGTAGTTGTTGTGAGGTGGTCGCCGACCAAGACAGTGCTAGGTAGTGAACAAATATGGCCTTCATTGGTAGGTAGCTTGGAATTGTGGAGAAGTTGCAGCATGTCTCTATATCGCTTCGTACCCCGAGGGGATGGAGTATCCCTGTTGGTCAGCCCTTCTGTGCGCAAGACTAGTTGCGACTCGACTGCATCAATTCTCATGGTGCACTATGGTAGTTGCGTATCATCTCACATAGTATCTTCAGAGCCCATTCAGCTGGGGCCTGTGATCATCCCATGTGCGGGATGGGCGTGAAATTCCGTTGTGTAGTTGTGGTGCCATTTTGCACAGGGTTCAAAGTCAATTTGTCCTGCAGGGAGCCAGAGGGCAATCAGCTTATCAATCTTGGAGTCCCCAAACCCTCTTAACATAATGTCTGCAGGTGTTGGACTGGTGGGTGCCGAGGTGCTCGGAAAGTTAGGGGCTGCCATAACATCCAAAGGATAGGCTTCCAACGTTGGAAACTCGCAGACAATAATGGTAGGTTGATGGGGTATGACCCAAATACTATAGGTCCAGAAAATCAAGCAGTAGAATAACAAATGTACATAACAGAGACAATATGGAGCCTTGATCGGATTTATCCTTTCTTTCTTATAATGCCCGAGGTTATCCAACGGTAGAGTAAATCTAACTTGAAACATACCATCAATCATTCGGAAAAAACTCACCATAAATTGCCACATTGAAGGCTAGCCGCCTGTTTGCTATAACGGTAAGATTCCCTTTTAACCAAAATGCAGTGTTCTAACAGTCATTGCTCGCACCTGATGGCTTTTCCACAGATCTATTGACTTTGGATGAAGCGTCCGTGTTGTTCGCACATCCCGAATTAAAGCCGACATCGGATGTGTTGTAATTCGATTCAAGTACAACTCACGTAGCTTTTCATCCATACGTATCCTGTTCAGCACCGTGCTTGGGACAGTTCGGGGATCACTCGCTCCCTCCGTTGGGATAAGGCTCCAGTATTCCATCGTGTATGGTACCGGTGTCCCCCTTGATCCAGGTGAAATGTACAGGTGTGGTTTTCCCTTAGTCAGGATGTCCATGTTGTGCAGAGCTACGTCAAGCGCCCTCGTGCCATATTCCATCCTAAATGTTCGCAGAAACTCATCCCTCAAACTCTCCCAATGGCATGTGCACTGGTGTAGCTCTTCATCTAAATACCACATAGCTGGACGCAATCCTAGGCCATGGATAAATAGGTGAACTCGTTCATTTGGGGTCCTGTCACACCATTGTGTCTCCCAGGCAAGAAAATATCTGTGTGGGTCTTCTGATCCCATGAATTCTTGGATCCGTTTCCTGGCTGGAGATTTAAATCGCAGGATAATATTATCCCAACATTCCTCCCAATTGCGGAATACCTTCCCATGCATATTCCACCAGCACGCAGGTGAGCCGTGTAGGGCTAGCTTAAGGGCCCCTAGCCTGCATCCCTTGGGAAATTCCGCTTCGAATGCACATAAAAATTCCTTAATGTTACCAGAATCCCCAAAGTAGGGTAGGTCTCTTACCTCAGCAGAGATGCAATGGAATTTCCTTGTGACCCGAAGACATTGTAGCACCGAAACCTCATGCAACCGGCCCTACCAATTCTCTAGCTCCCCATCGGAGTCAGAAAGGCATTCACTATCCTTTTCCTAGCAGAGTACTCTCTCTACCATGGGGTTAATCCAATCTTCATCCTGCGAGGTGAGCTTGTAGATGTGATCCACTTCTTCCGTATCTTGCGCAGGCTTTGTGTACCGCGTGCCTTTCACGGGATCCAATGGTACTATTACTCGTGTGCCATTATGTTCAAACACCATGCCGCAATTTTTGAGATTGATAACACCCCCCATATCTATAGCCCAGTCCAGTCCTAGGAGTGTGGGGTAGGGATCCGCATCTTCCATGATTTCTATTACCTCAAAGTCGGCTTGGACCTTTACTCCTACAATATCTACCATGATTTTTGGCAGCCTTCCCAGAGGGGTGATCTTTTGTTGATTTTCCATGTGCAGATAGATGGTGGACCACTCCAACTTAGGTTCTCCCATTTTTTTCCATTTTTGCTTCGGTAATACGTTAACATCGGATCCAAGGTCCAAAATAACTTGATCCATCTCGTAGTCACCAATCTACCTAGTCAGTCGCATTTCTCTTCCGGTGCGTTTTTTATACCTGTATAGTTTGTGTACATCCTTGGTCCCGGGAGTTGGATCGGGTCGTTCTGCGCAACTATTCATTAATGCCTGAAGGTTCTCTAC
Organism: Pinus albicaulis; assembly: GCA_034641835.2. NCBI lineage: Eukaryota > Viridiplantae > Streptophyta > Pinopsida > Pinales > Pinaceae > Pinus > Pinus albicaulis. The sequence goes on along the minus strand of CM076578.1, from coordinate 1,730,953,266 downwards.
AGCCTTTGGGTTACGTAGTAGCTTCAGACATGCCTACAGAAAGGGTTCAACCCCCTCATCTGTCTTGAGGTGTGCTGGTACCTGCGTAGTAGATGTTATTGTTTCTTGTCCCTTGTTTATGTTCAATCCTTCTTGAGAGGTCAGAGGATCCCTGGTAGCCTCTTCCTTCGATATCTGGGTGACCATCCCACTACGTGTTATGACTTTCACACTCGGGTCTATGTTCCTTAGCTCGGATTTAACTCTTTGCACATTCTGCGTAGGGGTGGGCTGTTTTTCCTGCATTTTGGCTATTAAAATTGGGTAATCTTCAACCACATGGTCCAGCTATCTACAATATTTGCAATATTGCCTTGTGGGGTTTGGGCAGTCCCTGAAAAAGTGTCCTACCTCCCCATAGTTATAACAGATTAGCAGCCCACATCCTCGTCATGCGCTTCCTCCCCGACCTCCCCTGCCCCTTGTTGGAGAGCCACCAAAGCTCGCAGGAGATCTTGGCGATGCAGGGTCTGATTTTACCCTATACAAGTTCCCAAGATCTATCATCAAGTCATAAGTGTGACAGTTCTGCTCATCGTGTCCTACTGACCGGCAGAACTTGCACCATTGTTGCTTCAGTTCTGGGACATACGCACCTAGCCGAGGGCAATGGTTCGTATCATGTAGCCCCGTTAAATGACAGTCATCACACCATAGCATGGGTCCGCTTGAGCCTGGGCATGATAAGATGGGTTCCCCACTCACTCCTTGGCGGACCAGACTACGTCCTCCTACTTGCATGTAATCTGCCAATAGAGGGTGTTGATCCTTTGTATGGCCAGATACCTGACATCGTATGCACCATAGATCTGTGATGGCTCCTTTTCCTCGTTCCTTTCACAAGTTCTGAATTTCCATGTGCATAGCTCCGAGCTGCTCATAAATTTGTTGTACTCCTAACGAAGTATTTTCTCTGGGCACATCTTCTAGTTTCATAGCAACTTCCACAGCTTTGTCCTATAACTCAAAGGTTTGGTGACTCATTGGCGTACACAGGTGGGGCAACAACATAGCGATGAGCCATTCTGTATGTTGTCTACCATCATACTCAAATCCTCCTTCCCCGATTGCTTTCTTCAATCGCTAATTAGCCTCCCATACAGACTCAGACGCACCTTGCTTAAAGTCCTTCACTTCTGCTACCAACTGGGAGTAAGATTTTGGCTTTCGGAATTGTCACTTCAGAGCGTCCTTAATATCTTGAATAGATGCATTCCCATTCTAAGAAATGTATCGCATATACGCATCCAATGCTCTGTCCTCAAACACCAGGGATAGTTGCACCCTCTTCACCGTATCATTTGTCACATTTTGCGCAGTCCATATGGAATTTGCAACAAACCAAAATCGGTCCATATCCTCATCCCCTAACCCCTTGAAGGTGGGTAGTCTTAGGTGCGCAGCCATATCACTATTCGGTGGGGTTGGTGGTATTGGTGAGTTCTTACCTTTGTGCGGCTTGGACGGTAGTGTAGCTGGGGGGTCTTGCGTAGCCATTTCTCGCAGAGGGTTATAGGTGAATATTCCCCTGTCGAGGTTGGTCCGATAGTATTTACCACTGCACGTCACGCTTCCATCGAGATCTGAGGTCATTTAGTTGGTATGACTACACATAATACTTTTCTCACACAGTAGTATCTTAATCAGCAATGGTAACGTCTTCAGGAACTTGCCCCGGAATCCTTAAAGAATCTCCGCTCGACCTCAGAGTAAGAGACGAACTGATCAATAGAAAATTTCGTCACAAATCCTCCTAGCACACTATTCACCCAGTGATCCACCGTGCGAGTGATGGTATTATCGGTTCTTTCCAGTTGCTGGATTAGCTCTGGAGTCCACTGAGTGACTCGTTCGTCCTTCCAACACTTCTGGAATTCTGCAAGCCTAGCTAGCCACTCCTGAAGCTCGATTGCAAATGTCACAAAGAAAATTTCATCGCTTTCTATAAGAATGTACCTATCTTTCCACTTTTCTGCTGTTAACTTCGTGCTGTGATTTTCTTTCACCGCAAACTCCTGAATCTTCTTTTCGAACCACTCCTCAATTTCCTTCCTTTCAGGCTTCTAGTACTCTCTTTTCATTACCCGATCCCTTCCTCAAAATGCTCCAAGTCCCGACAATGAAACCATTTGTTGGCTCGAGGGGTTCTGATCCAGGTTCGAAGTTCAAGGTTTGCCAACAAACCCCTATACTACTGGCCCTTTCGGCAGTGACCCGCTTGCATAGGCCAAAGTCTCACCCGAAGTAGTATGGGTGGGTGCTGGAACTAGGTTTCTGCACCCTTAGAAAGGGTAGGTAAGGCAAGCAGAGTTGCGTCCTGCCCTGTGATACCCAAATCGCCTCTTTTTGTGCAGGGTCTACAGGTCTCTTTTCGCATCCACGTGCGCAAGGTCTACAGTGTTTTATAATTATATACTTCTATGACAGTAGCACAATATTGCATAAAATAGAACAGAACAAATCCAGATATAGTAAACATACTTACACAAAATTTTCGCAGCTTGAATATAGAATGCACATAATACAGCAATTACCAATGATTTGCACAAACAGTACACATAGATTCAGTTCTCAAACAACCTTCCTTACTCAAAAATTCATCAATTCCCTCTTACAGTACCTGTCCCAGCCTGCGCACACAGCAGCAGGGTCCGCACACAGCAGGAATCTGGATCTCTGCACACACAGCCAGCAGGAGTCCTTTCCCTAAAAACCCAAATAGATTTACTAAACCACAATTCGCATCAATATCTCCTTATTTTTCTACCTTACAATTCAAAATGTTCCTCTATTTATAATAATCTAGCCTAAAATTTCCTATGGTCCGCAAACCATGGTTTTCAGACCCTAGGTTTACCCTTTGAACCATTACAATGATTTCAGTGCTTTGACCCACCCCAAAACCCCTGTGCTAGCCTAATTATAATCAAAATTATACAAAATCGAACCAGTTTCGCAGCTCGTAGGAGACCCTGTTCCAAAAAGCACCAACATGATTTCCATCAAGTCCGAAGGGGGAGATTGTTGGCATTATGATGCATGTGTTGTCCTTGATGGAAACCCACTTGTAACAGAACAAGCATATGTTAACCGGATGAGTTCATAGATCAGTTCAAAGGTGACTGGGTAATAGAACAGAATGACCGAATGATGAGACAGAGGTTTGCAAGTCAGAGACATAATTTTATGAAAGTTAATATTTGAATAAATATATGCGGTTTAGGTGTTGCCAAGTCACGTACACACGCGGGTATGATGAAGCAAAGTCTCGTACATGCTGGTGCACTAATTTATTAATACAAAGGTTCTTTACTATGCTATTAGCCCAAAATATTCAGCCGAGTAAGAGTTATTTGATCTCATCCAAGATTACCCTCGGCACTAGTGTGGTTTTGGCTCATGGTATTGGCTAAGGCTTAAACTATATAAGGAGGTGAAGATCAAAGTGCTAAGTGTGCATGTATACGGGTTTTTTATGAATACTTCAATCTAAAGTACATTTTCATTGTAAGTACTATAGTTGACAAGTTGATCTGAAATAATGATGCACCGATGAATACAATGATGAATCAGGATCATTAGACCTGAAATGACTATGTATTTGCATGATCTATTTATGAGTTGTTTATATCTATGGTCTGGCACATGCTTGTTGAAGTGAAGGCTATGATCTGAGTATGTTTGAAGTTCTAAAGTGTTGCACATTCATAAATTGATTGCAAATCTGTACACGAGTTCGACACATGGAAGGTGTGTATACACACAGTTTTTGTTCTGCAATGTCGCGTATATATTCTGATGTTAAGATTTGTACGTGAGTTGGGTTTTGGATAAGCATGTACATATGTGGAAAAGCCTTATGGAATGTGTGTATGCAATTCAGGGTTTTTTTGAAAAACAAATATTATCATTCCATACAGTATTGTTGTGTTTCTATTGTCTCTCAATGTTGTCTTCATATAGATCTAGATTGTTTGAGTATTGATGATGCTACTAGTTGTATTTGATTTAAGATTAGTGATTAGTTGGTTGATTGGTGATTCAATTATTGATTTGGTACAGTGATATGTTTAAGTTTTGATGTTTATTATTTGGCTTAAATTAGTGTAGTGGATCCAGTGTGAAAATTTATGAAATGTGGTCCACGGATGGTCTGAGGGTTGGAGCCTTTAGTGAGGGGGTCATAGCTCCCTTCCAGTGGGTGCTAGTAAACGAGATGAGGGAGTCGTAGCTCCCTTCCAGTGAGTGCTAGTAAACGAGATCAAGGGGTTCGTAGCTCCCTTCCAATGGGTGTTTTTAAATGAGATCAGGGAGTGGTAGCTCCCTTCCAGTGGGTGTTGGTAAATGAGATCAGGGGGTCGTAGCTCCCTTCCATTGGATGTTGGTAAATGAGATTAGGGGGTTAGAGATTCCTTCTAGTGGGTGTTGGAGAATGAATGAAGGTTTCAGCCTTCTACATGTGGGTTCCTTCATGTTGGTATGATTATATCCCAGTAGAAGATTGTAAGCAGTTTTCTATATAATAAATATTAAAGACAAAGACGACATCAGCAATGGTTTTCTCCCACATTGGGTTTCCACCTTAAATCATGGTTTTCATGTGTGTGATGGTTTACTCTGTTCTTAATGCACATATTTACTGCTTATTAATTTTTTATGAATCAATGATGCACTGGTTTAAGTCAAGTAATTGAAGATCTGTCTAAATTATAACTTTACTGGGCATACACTAGATTCCTTAGTAACAATCGCATACATACACTAGTTGGCTTCAGTAAAGTCGTGTACAAAATTCAGTAAAGAAAAAGAAAATTTTGTGTGAGTTTTTAAATAATGATTCACCCCCCCCCCTCCCTCTCTGTATTTTTCCCAAAATATAACACTTCACATGGCTTAGCAAAAAGCGTTAGTCCCTAGGATAACGCTCTGTTTTTCCTAAAGGGAAGCGCTACTAGATATTTTTTGGATTCCAAAGGTCAAAATGAGAGTTGACTGACTGACACTCTGCTTTTCACTCAAATGTCTGATAAAAAAGGAGGAAACATCCACCTCCATCCTAACTAAGGACATTTCCAATCCTAGAAAAGCTTCAAGGGAAGGGAAAGATAAATAAAGTGACAACATCCAATATTTTTCCTCATTGGAATTCATGGAGAAATTGGCAAGGAGAGCCTCTCCTCATCTATAAATCAGAGGCTTAGCCATTGTAATGAGGATCAGAATATTGAGATTAGTATTGTTATGTTGTAGAAGAGTTGGGAGAGAGACATGGATAGGATCCAAGGAGCTAAAGGGAAGACTTGATTCAATAACCATGGTTGTAATCATTCTTCTCTCATGATATTCTCCTGTTTTTTCTACTTGATGATGTTGAGACTTCTTTTATGTATATGTTGATGTGATTTTTAGATTGATAGTCCTCTTAGATGCATGCTAGTTTTACATTCTCTTGTATGTTAATGATTTTAACTGTCAAGGTTACTTCTTGTCTTGTCTATGTGGAGGTATTGTTCTAGGAGCGGGCGAAGCGGTTATCCCTTTTTCACACTAATATATCTAACATAACTACACTAGATATTGAGAGGTAACTATTCTCTTTTACTTTGTCAATTCTATATTAACATGAATGTGTGCATGTGTTTTTGAGTAGTTGCAGATCATCTAATTTTGTATTTCTTGGGTCCTGGGAGACCCGAGAGGGTTTTTCTGTCCACAACCACCCATGAATTAATCCCTACAACAAATCCCATGGAATTATAGAAGAATACATAGTGCCAAATTCTCCATAATAGAATGGAATAGTTGAAAGGAAGAACATAACTTTAGTGGAATGTGCGAGGAGCACGATGAAAGGTGATTCGAATTTATGTAGGAACACAATAGAATAAACATATAACCATAAATACAGAGATGCAGCGGAAATAACACTTCATTTCATTAATATCAAAGAACTGAAATTTGCTTACAGACAATGGAAATAAAACTAGCTAGGGCGCTAGTAGCTATCTCTGAGAAGAGATGTGGGGGCTACAGGCCTCTGAACTGAGTTACAATGAGGCTCTAGGGCCTATTTATTATTGAGAAACAATGGAGAATCCTAAACATCCAAAAACCTAACCCTAGGAGGTGAAGCGCCAAAACTATGGGCCCCGTTTGGGTAAATTGGTGTTTCAACTTCCCAGGGATGTAACTTTGGCATACTATCTCCGTTTGACGCACATGATACATCATTAGAAAGCTCTATCCGAGGACTAAAAATTTCACCATGAATATGATTTTGGAACAGAATGATATTCACTAGAGGCGTGATGCCCAAAAAACGTCGTTTAGGGCCTCAAAACGGCTCCGGAAGTTTAGGACCCGAAAAAATGCTAAAAATAGTAAATTATGCCGAACTTGAAAAATTGAAAGAGACAATGGTGGGGGCCCAAGTGGAATAGGCGCGTGGCCACCAATATCCACCTGGATCATTCCTCCCCGCTTAGGAAGCAATGGTCCCCATTGCGTTAAGTTCCTCCATGAGATGAGGAAATTTCTGCTGAACTTGGTCCCTGGTGAACCACTTTCCTTGGTGCAGGAGTTGGCCAACTTTGACAACCCGATACAGTTGGATCTTATGTTGGCGAGTGTTCTTGATTTGCATGTCCATGATACAATCTGTGGTGGCCTGTTCCATGCAGTCTGGGTTTAACTCTGTTGGTGTGAGTTGTTCTGCAATGTCCGAGGTGTCCAGTAGAGGTGGAAAGTAAGGACGAAGGCGATCCACATTGAAGATTGGGTGCAGACCAAGGAATGGTGGAATACTAAGCTCGAAGGCATTGTTACCTACAGCCTTGGTGATGGTGTACGGCCCGTATCGGAGCGGGCGAAGCTTGCGGTGAGGTCCAGTGAGGCGCTCCTTCTGCAAATGTAGCCATACCTTGTCGCCCACCTGGAAGTGGTGTGGCACCCGGTGTTGATCATGGCGCTGCTTGTACTTCGCATTGGCTCTGTCCAATATATCATGAACCTGTTGGCGGATGTGTTGAATGCGCTCGATGAAGCTACTTGCTTTGTCAACTTCAGACTGGACATGAGCTAAATCAGCCTGAGCAGCTGCAAATGGCATGGCTACGTCAATGGGACATAGTGGCTAGAATCCCAAGCCCACCTGAAAGGGGCTATGGCCAATTGAACTGTGGAGAGCCCTGTTATAACTATGTTGTACATAGGGGAGGCTCTCGTCCAATGTGCGTGGATGCTTTGAATTGTACATGCACAGAATGTGTACAATCATTCTGTTGACGACCTCTGTCTGGCCATCTGTTTGGGGATGGAAAGCTGTGGACTTGGTGAGCTTTGTGTCCAAAATTGACCAGAGGCTGGACCAGAATGTGCTGAGGAAACTGCTATCTCGATCTGATATGATAGACTTTGGGATCCCAAAGTGCACCCACAGTTGTTCAAAGAAGAGTTTAGCAATGGCTTCTGCTGTGATATTCTTCTTACAGACCGCCATAATGGCCATCTTCGAGAATCTGTCAACGACCACGAAAACAGAGTCATTTCCATTCTTAGTAGAAGGCAGGCCCGACATGTAGTCCATGGAGATGGATTCCCAAGGTCAACTAGGGGTAGGTAGTGGAGTATATAGGCCTTGCTTCTTGATGGTCGGTTTGGCAATGGCACAAGCAATGCAGGATATGATGTGCTTCCTGACATCCTTTCGAAGGTTCGGCCAATAGAAATACTTTTGTAGTACTGCTACTATTTTCTTGACCCCGAAATGCCCAGTGACTCGACTGTAGTGTGCTTCCCATATCATCTTGGCACGCTCGCTTGAAGGAACAAAAAGGTGTCCTAGGTGACATAAAAGTGCATCTTGGAGGTGAAAATTTGGAACTTGCGTACCCCCCAAGAGTGTCTTGTAAGTGTGGCCGAATTCTGGGTCACTCTCATAGAGAAGCGGCCAATCAGAAGTCTCGTGCCCACAAGAGTTGAGCACGGTGGTGAGCGCCACGATCAGTGGTCGGCTGAGGCAGTCTGCAACATTATTGGTGCTACCCTTCTTGTACTTGATGTTCAAATGAAACTGTTGCAGATATGTGGACCACTTCTGATGGCGATCATTCTGCAACTTCCCTTGTGTCTGTATGAACTGCAGGGGCCGGTGGTCTGTGTGGATGATTGTTTCCTTCCCCAAAATGTAATGCTTCCATTGTCGACAGGCTTGCACAATGGAATACATTTCTTTTTCATAGGTGGGATACTTGCGAACTGTCTCAGACAATGTCTCACTGTGATATACCACTGGATGTCCCTGTTGAGTAAGAACTGCCCCAATAGCATAGTCAGAGGCATCTGTCTCGATCTCAAATGGCTGCTGCAAGTCTGGTAAGGTGAGCACTGGGGCAGAACAGAGGCGATTTTTCAATTCTTTGAACGCCTTCTGTTGAGGTTCCGACCAAAAGAATTTTGCTCTCGCTCCTCCTTTGGTGACTTGACTCAAGGGCCAAGTGATATGAGAGAATCCCAGCACGAATCTACGGGAGAAATTAGCAAGACCCAGAAAGCTGCGAAGCTCTGTTATAGTAGTCGGGGCTGGCCAATCCCGAATGACTTGGATCTTGGCTGGATCCACATGCACCCCCCTTTCATCAATAATGTATCCCAGATATTGAACCTGGGTCATGCCAACCGTGCACTTCTCCAAATTGGCACACAACTTGTGTTGCCGCAGTGTTTGGAGGACTTGTCGGATGTGATGAAGGTGCTCTTCCCAAGTCTTGCTGAAGATCAGAATGTCATCCAAGTACACCACTACGAATGAGTTGGTGAATGGCCGCAAGATGTCGTCCATCATCCTCATGAAGGTTGCGGGAGCATTCGTCAACTCGAAAGGCATGACTAGCCATTCAAAAAGGCCTTCCTTGGCTTTGAAGGCAGTCTTCCACACATCAGAGGGTTCAATTGGTACCTGGTGATACCCAGACTTCAGGTCAATCTTGCTGAAATATTTTACACCTTTGAGTTGGTCCATAAGGTCATCAATCTGTGGGATTGGGTACCTATTCCAGACAGTGATCTTGTTCAGTGCCCGATAGTCAATACAGAGTCTCCACGTCCCATCCTTCTTCTGTACCAACACGATCAGGCTCCCACAGGGCAATGAACTTGGTCTGATGTGACCTTTCTATCACTCTCCTGAATCTGCCTCTTGATTTCATCATTCTCCAATGCAGCTGATAGATCTGGCCCATTGCAGCGGCCATCGGGTCAAATCAATCAAAGCTTGACCCGATAAAGGCAGCAGGAACCCCCTCGTGGGGTGAGGGAAGACATGTCCTTATACTCCCCCACAACCTTATCCATTTGTTGTTGTTGTGCATAGGAGCCTTGTCTCGGAGGTCGTGGCTACGGGCTTTCTTCTTGCCCTCGGGCGGATCATCAGGAAAAATGGTTTGGGAAATGAGCTTACTGCATTGTTTTGCAGTAACCAAAGAGATAGTGGCAAGAGGTGGTACCTCTGGTATCCTGTACAACTTATTTCCCAAAGTAACAATAACAGCACGAGGTCAAGACTCATACGTAGCATGACGCTTCCACAAGTATGGTTGTCCTAATAATACATCAGAAACATCAATAGGATCAATGTCACATAATACCTCATCCATGAAGGGCTTGATGTTATAGGGAAGGTGACACTGCTGGCTGACGCGAAGATCTCGTCCTTGGTGAAGCCACCCGATGGTGTATGGATGTGGGTGAGCCGTGGTCGGCAAGCCCAACCGCTTCATGGTGTTCATCAAATGAGGTTCTTTGGCTTTTTGGCTCCCCATTGTCGACAATGAACTGTACGTGGGAGCCCTTTACCCACATCCTGGGAGTGGGGCAGAGACATTCCTCCTCCCTGGATCTTCCTGCCTCTCCTTCCGACTTTGTAGTGGCAACAGCGCATTAGGCTCTCGCATCAATAACTGCTTCCCTTTTCATTCCCCTTCGTGCTCCGATTCGAGCCTGAGCATGCATCCGACTCGGCCCTCATCTCGCCACTCAGCGATCGCTTGGCCCGACACTCACTTGTGTTGTGAGTGGAGCTCCTATGGAACTCACACCACTTTCCCGTGTCCTTCTTTGGCTTTGCAATGATGTTCTTTTCTTGTGGCTTCGATGGGTTGTCTTTAGCCGCCATGCCTTGGATCTGTCCTTTGTTCTGCGGTTTGGAAGCACCTTTCCTTTTTTTTTTGATTTGTAGATCCAAAGTATCGCTTCTTCTGTTTGAATTTCTGCTCAATCTTGGCAGCATACCGGTATGCCGTACCAAGCGAGGAGATGTCAAGGAACTCCATTTCCTCCTGAATGTATTTGTGCAGACAGCTGCGATACTTTAGCACCAGATGTTTCTCTGAATCTTTGATACCCAACTTTGTGCTCAGGGTATGGAACAGATTCGTCAGCTCATGCACATCTTGATCCCTTTGTTGTCGCAGCGTGGTCCATTGTATGTACTTGTCCTCATAGCTCCCCATGGGATAGTATTGTTCCTTGACAGTGTCTCGAAAAGAATTCCAAGTTGGTAAGGCCGAGAATAGAGAGGGTTTTGTCTGGTACTTTTTCTCACCGTAGGTTTCCCACCAGTCCTTAACATGGGAGGTAGCTTTGAGGAGTGCAAAAATAATCTTCTCTCGGTCTGAAAAGTAATGAAAAAAGAAATATCCTTCTAATAGATTCAACCATATATCTACGACATCTGCATCTATTTAACCCTCAAATATGGGAATGTCAAAATTTACTTGTACCTTAAAAGGAGTCGCACCTCCAGAGTGGCTGCTAGATGCAGATGCGCCGCCGGTGGGCAGCCGTTGAAGGATCTGAACAAAGTTATCCATCATCGCGTTCCTTTGTTTTTCGAGGGCCTCCTCGAGCAATATTTTGATAGGATCTCCTGCTCCCTCATCTTTCTTTTCGTCCCCCATGGCCATCCGTCGAGGTTTGCGAGGCCGATCTTGCAAAGGTTCCACCAGATCAAGCCCTAGCTCCTTATACCCCGACCTCGTTGGGGACATGCAAAGAAGGATCGAGAAAAAGCAGACCCCTCTGATACCACTGATCCGGATTTATGCAGGAACGCAACAGAATAAACATATAACCATAAATACAGAGATGCAATGGAAATAACACTTCATTTCATTAATATCAAAGAACTGAAATTTGCTTATAGACAGAATGGAAATAAAACTAGCTAGGGCGCTGGTAGCTATCTCTGAGAAGAGATGTGGTGGCTACAGGCCTCTGAACTGAGTTACAATGAGGCTCGAGGGCCTATTTATTATTGAGAAACAATGGAGAATCCTAAACATCCAAAAACCTAACCCTAGGAGATGAAGCGCCAAAACTATGGGCCCCGTTTGGGTAAATTGGTGTTTCAACTTCCCAGGGACGTAACTTTGGCATACTATCTCTGTTTGATGCACATGATACATCATTAGAAATATCTATCCGAGGACTAAAACTTTCACCAATAATATCATTTTGGAACGGAATGATATTCGCTGGAGGCGCGATGCCCAAAAAACGTCGTTTAGGGCCTCAAAACGGCTCCGGAAGTTCAAGACCCGAAAAACTGCTAAAAATTGTAAATTATGCCAAACCTGAAAAACTGAAAGAGACAATGGTGGGGGCCCAAGTGGAATAGGAGGGTGGCCACCAATATCCACCTGGATCAAAAGGTAAAAATATTAACAATTCTTTTTGGAATGAAGTTACTAGTACTATTATTTATTTAAAAAATTAAATTCCGACAAAAATTTTAAATCGTAAGACTCCCTTTGAAGCTCTTTATTGTTATAAACTAGTAGTAATCCATTTAAGAATATTTGGAGGCAATGCATTTTCTCATGTTCCTAAAGAAGATAGGAGAAAATTTGATGCCAAAGCTATTAAGTATATTTTCATTGGTTATTTTTCTGATGATAAAGAAAATAATATGTTTGATCCTTCTACACATAGAATATTTGTAAGTGAGATATGTTTTGTTTCATGAACATGCATATGAAGGCCATAGGGAAGATAGTTATGATGCATGACATATTACTCATAATTGTGTTGATGGCAAATATGAAGTTGATGAAAAACACGAGTAGAAGTAAGAGGAAGAAGTTTATATGCACACCTCAAGTACTAAAATAACATTTATAGGGGGAAATGAGTCACCAAAAATTAAGAGAAGGGATGAAATAAATGAACTACCAAGAATCTCATCACACCAAAAGAAACCATCAGTACGGTATATATAACCTTTTAATTTTGAAGAAGTTTATGAACATGCATAATGGATAAATGTAATGAAGGAGGAATATGTTTCTATTATAAAATATGGTGCATGAGAATTGGAAAATTTTCATAAGGATAAAGTTCCCATAGGCTCAAAATGGTTGTTTAAAACTAAATGTGTTAAACAATGCTATGTGAACACACACACATAGAAAATATAAGCCTGAGATAAATTTATATTAACCATAGATGTGTATTTATATTACATTGGCGTGACTCTTGGATTCCACATTCCAAGGTCACTTGGAATCCTCTTTGACTGTTCAACTTCCACACCTACCCATAGAGGATTAGATGTCCAACATTCCCCCCCTTAATCTGAAGGGGTATGTGTGATTCTAGGAAGAGAGTTGTAATAAAAATCTGCAAAGTATGCATGGAAACACTAGGCTGAATGAGCTCTCTGAAATGTTGGCATAATGAGGTGGTTTAAGGATGACCATCAACACTGTAACACTTAGTGCAATTCCTGGAACTCTTCCAAATATGGCAAGAATTTGAGGTCTTCTGCTATAGGAAGTGCTCCTCATATTTTGAAGAGGGAGACCTTCAACCTAGAAGAAGGGAGGTCTACAACCTGTGATGGTTTAAGGATGACCACCAACTCTAGAATGCTTAATGCATTTCCTGGAACACTTCCAAAATAGGCAAGAAGATGAAGTCTTTTGCTAGAGGAAGTGTCCCAAATTATTTGAAGAGGCAGAATATCAACCTCACATAGTTTAAGTCTGACCACCAACCAAAGGAATTCTCATGGGCATATGTGTCTCTGGCTACAACTCTAAATCTGGAATGACATATTGTGGCTCAGGCTCGCTTGAGCTGTTGTGTCTCTGGCTACAACTTTGAATATGGAATGACAAGTTGTGGCTTAGGCTAGCTTGATGTCGCTTTGAAGCTTGTAGATGACCATCATTTCCCCCCTTGTCAAATACAAGGTGAGATGATGGAAAAAATTCAACTGCAAGATTGTTCAATATTCTAGAACAAGTTCTGAAATATGACTTAAAAATATTCTTGCATGTTGATGCCCATTTCCAAGAAGCGATCCATAAAGATGAATCTTTGTTCTTGCAGGAGGCTTGTTTCTAAATCATATGTGTGAAGAATGGGTGTGCCGACCACAGTCTTTGCATGGGTGAAGATCAAAACAGTGATCTTTCATATGGACAACAAGATCACAGTGCTCGAATTTTACAATCTGTTTTTGCTGTTGTGGAAGAGGAATGGGATTTGGAATAGCTGAAGGTGAGCTATCATGAATAAATACGGATCTCTGAAATTTGATGGGCTTGGAATAGTCCAAAATATGAAAGGAAAACTCCTTGTCATATCCAAGACCTGTTCTGTGCTTGTTATGGACAAACTCTTCCAAAGTTATGATGATGGCCTTGGGAGGTGAAGGCTGGATGTTTGTTTCTGCATGAAAATATTCTCTTGTACAAGGAAAATGATGGGAGTCAACCTCAATGTTACTGAATTGGCCATTTTCTCGTTGTTTATGGGTGTTATGATGCTTATGCTATTGTAACTCATCTTCCTGAAGCTGAGACTCAATCTACAAAAAATCTATCTTTTATTTTTCCTTTTGCAGACATATTTGAATATCATAAATAGAGTCCTTGCTTATGTTTACCATCCTATCCACAGTGGACTATATCAAAGTTTTTTTTTTTTTTTTTTAATGACCACTTTATGTTTGGGTTAATAAGTTGATGAACCACTAAGGATACATCACTCACTTATGCAAGCTCACCCACACACACTTCTCTTAGTTGCTTACAACAACACTCTTACAAGGAAAAAGCAAACCCATTTCCTAAATTTCAACATGAAACAACCACCCACATACGACTTGTCAAAACGTTACGGTAAAAAACCACATAAATTAAGACTGGGTAGGGCCATTTTTTTTTCAATTTGTGGGATTAAGCTGGACCCTTTGAGTGGTACTCTGTGGAACGAGCCTGGGAACTCTTTTTTTTTTGGTCTAAGGCTCTTCCTTTGTCTTTGGCACAAGGCAGTCATGCTTCCCATATGATGCCATCTTCTTCCTGATTACAAATATATTCTTTCGAAATATTTCAAGGTTACACAGAGAATCAAAACAATACCTACTTTTATATTAAAAACCATCAAAACACAAACCATGTTCTTCAAATGACAGCATATATGTGCTCATATATCTAGCAAGCCAGACTAGTGGGTTGAGTGCGGGCCAGAGTCGGGAAGGCCAAGCATTCCCAAGGAGGAGAGAAACCACAGAGGCACAATATATCTGACAGAGACCGAGGATGAGTATTAATAGAAACTGAGAGTCCTCTTGGTGATTTGCAGGGGCCTGGTTGTAGGAATTTCAAAAGTGTGGAGAAATTATGTGATTGTGAATTACACACACAAAACCAGTCTCACGACGCACAATATAAAATAAATCCCAACAAATTTACACACAAAAAAAATGAGGCTCTAGCCGTGGTGACACATTCAATCTTGGAAAGCAGTAAATTTCTTCATCATTAGGGAAGTGATCCAATAATAAAACATCTGGATGATCATTAAGCTCATCAACGAATCCAAACCAATAAATAACCAACCCAGAACCAAATATGTTCACGTACCTTTGAAATTGTTGAATTCCTTGGACCATGTGGTTGTATTATCCCCAAAGGAAGCTTTGTTTCCAATCCAGTTAACTATGCATCCACAAACACAAATAGGAAGCTCCAATTTAACATCTGGTTTCTTACTAAACCCCGCTGCATGTAAGGCTTCTTCTAACTGGAAAGGAATCTCCAACTTTTGTAGCCTCCCCCTCAGTAAAAACTCATATTCTATTCCAGTAACTCGGCGAATCATCTCAAACCATGGCAAAGAAACCTGGTTGGACTCCACGCATTTCTTATCATCATGAATAAATTTGGTGATGGTTATGGAGTAACCGAGCTGTGGGACCGTTGATATGGAGAGGTTTTATCGATTGTGAGGGCCGAGGGAGTCATATACCAGTGATGTAGGTATATGGAATCGAGCACAGCACAGAGCCACGGAAAATCACACTGGAGCCACGATTCGGAATCCCATCATAGAACTGGATACAACGATATAGTCAAGCCCGACACAGCGCTAAACCACGATTTGGATAGGTGGTTTGGAGATCCATGAATGGAAGTTCCAGGCCACAACACTTTCGCTTTAACAGAGCTGACAATGCACAAGCTACGAGAGAAAGGCTTGTGCATATATGAGAGTGATCGGTAACATGTCTTTGCTTTGATCCATGCAATGCTACAGATTGACTCCAAGCTCAGACCGTGAGAGGATCTAAGCCCGTCGGTCAGGCGCGAAGTAGGAGGAGTAGTGGGTAGTTTTAGCCATGTCGACCCCTACGAGGAAGAGGCTGATGAGGGATTTCAAGTGTCTGCAACAAGATCCGTCAGCGGGCATCAGTGGAGCACCTCAGGACAATAATATTATGCTTTGGAATGTTGTATGGAGAGTGCAGGTGTATGGAGGCTGTGTATTGAGAGCGTAGGTGGAGAGTCTGTGAGGAGACTAGAGCCGAGGGGCTAAGAGGAAATGGAGCAACATATTGAGGTAGCTTTGGTGCTAAGGTTTCATACGCTACGTATGGGAGCGAAGGTTTTTTCTGTAGATACCAAATACACACAAAATTCAATACTTCACATACAGTTTATGCTAATACAAACTTGAATGGAAAGGTTGTTGGTAAAGAGTAGGGGCAGAAATGTTATGGCAGTGACTATTAGAAACCCTTGAGAAAGCTAGAGCGTAGATCATACCAATGCTATTCAAGGAGAAGTGTGAGGGAATGCGAAGGGATCGTTATGGACTGACAAGATTAGAGAACACAACTAGAATTTAACTGATTGGAGCAGGGCCAACAATCGCCCGCTCTAATGCCATGTTAACAATGCTATGTGAACACACACACATAGGAAAGATAAGTGTGAGATGCATTTATATTAACCATAGATGTGTATTTATATTACATTGGCGTGACTCTTGGATTCCACATTCCAAGGTAACTTGGACTCCTCTTTGACTGTTCAACTTCCACACCTATCCATAGAGGATTAGGCGTCCAAACAAAATTTAATGCTGATGGAACTATTGATAAATATAAATCTAGATTGGTTGAAAAGGATTAATGACAAAAATAAAGAAGGGATAGATTACAAACAAACATTTTCACCTATAGCTAAAATGAACACCATTAGAATGATGATTGCATTGGAAACTAAGCATAATTGGAAGCTCAATCAATTATATGTCGAGTCAACATTCCTAAATGGAGAATTAAAAGAATAATTCTATGCTATTCAGCCATAAGGTTTTGTAAATAAGGAGAAGAACGTATTTTTTGCAGGTTAAAAAAATAGTATATGCACTCAAACAAGTGCCTATGTCTTGGTATGTGAAGATTGATAAATTTTTCTCTCAACAGTGTTTTACTAAAATTAAAGGATATCCAAATATATATGTTAAGAAGGATGAAAAAGGACACATCCTTTTTATTTCTATATATTTTGATGATCTTATCATAACAAGAAATGTTACTAGGATAATTAAAATAGATCAACAACAGATTGTCACAAGAATTTGAAGTCAAGGAGCTTGGAGAGTTGCATTAATTTTAAGGCCTTGAAGCTTGGAGAGATAATGGTAGAAAATTTTCCACACAAAGTAAATACACACAAGAATTAATAAGGAGATTCAAAATGAGTGGATGTAAAGGATTACCTACACCACTAGAATAGAATGTTAAAAACAACATTGATTATGAAACAAAAGAAGTGAATGACACATTGTTTAAACAATTGGTGGGAAGTATAAATTACTTAACTAAAACCAAACTAAATATTGCACATTCAGTGAGTATACTTAGTCAATTCATGGATAAGTCACATGAAAATCACTTGAAAGCACCAAAGAGATTCCTTTGATATTTGAAGGAGACCAAAAATTTTGGTATTGAGCATACTAATGATTTGAATGTTGATTTGACAAGTTATTGATATTTAGATTGGGTCGAAGATCTAGGTGATAGGAATTCCACCTCTAGTTATACATTAAGTATTGGGTATGTTATTGTGTCATGGAGCAGAAAGAAAAATTGAACTATTTATCTGTCTTCCATTGAAGTTGGGTACAAGGCCTTATGCAGTGCACATTGTGAAGCAATTTGGCTAAGAAGAATCCTTGAAGACATGGGAGAAAATCAAGAAGGACCAAGAATATTCAAGTGACAGCCAAAGCTCTATCAAACTAGGAAACAACCCAATCTATCATGCAAAATCAAAACACATTGAAACATAACGTCATTTTTTATGAGAAAACATGTAGTCCAAGGAAATTAATTTGATCCATTTTAATACAAATGAAAATGTGGTAGAAATATTCACTAAGCCTCTATGAAAATATAGTTTTATGTTTTGTAGATACAATTTAGGTTTGATAAATAAATATGAGTCACTTGTAGTTGAGTAGGATTTATTATACTATATAATAGGACACTATCATGTATTTTGTATGATTGTTTGGGCATGGGACTAATTTATTAAAAGCTTCATTCTATCGATTGTATTTGGTCCTTATTTCTTTATTTATGAGAACCCTTATTGAACTCGTTCCTTTATACTGACACCTCAAATCAACAATTCATTGGTGCTTTGTTTATCCTAGGTAAATTAGGTTTCTAATTTTACTAATCAGACTAGGTCGTGAGTGAGATGTTCTAGATGATGAGGGTTACAATTAAAGTCTAAATTTGTCTATGATGTTGAAATTACTAAATCCACAATAAAGCAATTAATATTTTATATATTTTAAATTCTATGAAATATATATATATACATATAAGTTCATAATAAAGATCACAATTTAGAAAAACCTCTAATAACATTGAATGGCTCATGGTTAATCAAGACCAAATTAAAGATTTAGACTATAATTCACTACTCTTTTGAATAAAATATGAAGACTTCCAAACTGCTATTGATTTTATACATTTGGATTTCCTATTTGTATTGTGATGTTGTGATCCAGGTGGCTCCATACACTCTCAGGAGATCAAGAGGGCTAAAAAATGGTCAAAATTCGAAGTGGTCAGATGACTCTCGAACTAGGTTCAGATTGAAGTACTCGTCGCCCTAATTCCAACAGTGCGAATAGATCTCCAATGTGAGCCCATATGGAGAAGTTAGAGCAAGTCAAAGTTGGGTAGTGGCCCAGGATTAAGTGTCCCACAAATTCACCATCAACCAGGGATCCCAGCTCCCGAAAAAGGGCGAAATTGTGGCCTCGTTAATTTTCCCAATAACCCCTATTTTCATTAAAATGAAAAATGTATAAATACTTTTAAAATACCAAAAAAATGTATAAAAAAAATGGAGTGGCAGGCCATGACCGGCACCACCGTCATTAATCTAAAGATTAAGTTTGAGTCGGTGGTTCACCACCCCCGTTGAACCCCCATAACTATTTAACACCATATACATTACAATGTATTGAATGGGTTGGGTTGGGGCCGTGGGTTGCGAACCCCGCCCACCCAAAAATTTTCTCTATATTTAAATGTAGACCCCGAAAATCTGGGCTGGCGGGATTTGAACCTGCTCCGGACAGGAGGGCCGGCCCGCCCAAAGTGGCGGCCCAATGCCCAAACAAACAACGAATCATATTTAAATACATTTCAAACCATTTTAAAAAATGCGGCAACAAATATAATGCCAAAATTACACGGTTAATACTATTTGGAGTGGGCGGGGTTTGACCCCAACCCACCTCCACACTATTCTCGTCTGCCACCAAAAAACCACAACCGTGGTTCTTGTTAACTTTACCACAACGCAGCTACTTAACCCTCCCTCATTTCATTTGTAAAGGAAAGGGTAGCCCAAGAGAAAGGGAGGATTTGGAGAGCCATGTTATGGTGGAACTCAGAGATTGAGCAGTGGAACGCTAAGCCTAAACCAAGGGCAGAACCATGAGTGCATCCACAAAGGTGGAACCATGCTAGCATGCTTTTCGAGACAAATTTTTTTACAAAGAATATTCCTTTGATTCCTGAAAGATTCTCTGGAGGTAAAATTTTCATTTTGTCAAAATGATATAAAGCTTACATACATTTTAACCATAATTTTGCAAGGAACATGATGGTAAAGTCAGAATGGCCATATGAGTAGCTGATTTGGAGATTCCCTGCAGAACAAAATCTTAGGAAATCTTGAGGGCATCAAAAATATTCCTTGAGGCCCAAAACTTGTCGGAGCCCATTTTCAACAAAATTTATGTCGATTTTACACCTCTCAGTGACATGAATCCAATGGTGATGTCTGTTTTAGCAGAAAAAATTCCCATTTCTCGGCCATTTTCTAGATTGGAGTGATAGTGTCTGATTCTCAAGTGTGGACATTTGATTATATGCCCCTCTACGCCACGAATTTGACGATACAGCTAGATTTAGAAGTTGATCATCCAATTCTTAAACCAGCTTCATGTTGGGTATACGACCAAAGTCCCACATTGAATAGAAGTGGGGAGGATCATGGGTATATAAGGATGGACAAATATCTCCATTGGTATGAGGCCTTTTGGGGTAAAGCCCATAAGCAAAGCCATGAGGGCTTAGGCCCAAAGTGGACAATATCATACCATTGTGGAGATATGTGGTGTCCAGAATCCTACAAGTGGTATCAGAGCCATGCCCCGAAGTTAGCGAAGTGGATGAATCCTCGAATGCCGAACGAAGGTGGTGGGCCCCGGTAATATCACGATGGGATCTGTGGATGAGCTCGGTTAGACAGGCGGTATGCTCCGGATTCTTCATGGACGTGTCCTGGTCCCAACACGGTGAAGAGGAGTTGACCTGGGATAGAGCAAGCTCTCGAGGTAGGTGGTGCTCCATGTAAGGCGTGTGCTTCCAACGCATTGGAGCGGAGAATCCTGGTTGGTAGAGAGTGGACGGATGGATAATCGTTTGAGGGGAGGCTCGATGGTCCTTTGTTCGAGAGGAGGATTGTTGGGTATACGACCAAAGTCCCACATTGACTAGAAGTGGGGAGGATCATGGGTATATAAGGATGGACAAATATCTCCATTGGTATGAGGCCTTTTGGGGTAAAGCCCATAAGCAAAGCCATGAGGGCTTAGGCCCAAAGTGGACAATATCATACCATTATGGAGATATGTGGTGTCCAGAATCCTTACACTTTAGGGGGTTAAGGTATATGTAGTTTGATCATGTGCCTCTTTTTGATGTGAGATGTATTATGATTTCTAGATCCCTGCTTGATGCATGTTGTGGGATCTTGTCTTTTGCTTCATGTGAGATTATGTCATGTTGATACAAGGTCCATTGTGAGTGAGAGTTCTTGTAGCGAAACGTCTCGTGGAGAGACAAGCCACTTATGTTGAGGTCACATCCTTGTATGAACATCATCCATGTACATATTCCCATTTCTAGCACTATATGAAGTGGCCTACCCCATTTTTACATCGGGCCCGAAGACGTAGCCCACACTAGGTGAACTCCATTATCAACGTCTCGTGATTTTATGTTGTTGATGGTGGCCTTGTTTCCTCTTCTTTGTAGTATGCATATGTGTTCTTTTATGCTATTTTAAAATGCAATTCTAACAACATCATAGAAGTAAAATATTATGGGCAAATCCGATAGCCGACGGACCTAGATCAAGTGTTATCAGAGCGATCTTCTTGTTGATACGAATTGCGAGCGTGAACAATGATTGAACGTGCAACAATGGAGGATGGTAAATACATGTACGAGGCCATGATTAGGATGTCTAAAATGGTGGACATGATGTATGAAGCTTATGAAAGATGGGAGAAAAAAGAAGCAGAAAGTGATGCTTCATCCACATCTTCCAATAAATATTCATCACCTTCATCGTCTTCTCATCATTCGAATGAGGAGATAAATCATGGCCTTCAAGTAGATAACGTTGAATTGAAAGTACTTTTACGAGAGGAGAAACAGGATAATAAGAGAGTGCAGCTTCAATTGCAAGCCGTAGAGGTAGCCTTGGAAGAACTGAAGCGCAACGACTAGAGCCTTCAAGCAAAGGATGTTGAATTAAGGAGGCTTCTACAAGAAGAGAAAGAGGATAAGTAGAGACTTCAGCTTCAGATACAAGCCACAAAAGAGGCCTTGGAGGAGTTGAAGTGCAAAAAAGGCTTGAAGAAGCCATCATCACTTGTTTTGGAATCGACATATAAGGTAAACAATGTTGATGTTTCTTTAGTTTCATCTTCACATGCTACCATTTTTGTGGGAAATGTGGAGATACCCATTACAGAAACTAGCATGAGACTCCTTACCAAAATTGGGTACAAAGGAGGATGAAATGGCATTAATGGCCAAGGCATGATTCAACCATTGGAGGTCATGGAAAGACCTCGATTAGCAGGTTTGGGATACACTGAAGGAAAATGCTTGAAGGTGTCATAAGTTCCCAATGCAGGGTTGAAACCATTGGGGAAAGAGAATTATGGGAACACTTCACCGTCATCCTATGACAACACACATGGAAGTGAAAGAGCTGAGGCAAGCTCTCATCACCATGATCACACCAGAGACAACCGAGAAAGGTATAAGAAGTCTCGATATTATAGAGTTCATTTTGATTATAAGCATGTTGCTAGCAATGAACATATATCATGGCATTAGAAAACATGTAGTTTTTGTGGATTACATAACCATGTATTTTCTAAGTGTTGAAAAATAATGGCAGCACAAAAGAGGATGAAGCGTGAAAGGCCATCTCCATCCCAGGAAAATAAGAAGTTAAAGTAGGTCTAGAGGATGAGGACTCATTGCATTGATTGTGACAGAAGTGGCCATCAAAGAGCCACATGTTGGAGGCTCCATCTAGAGCAGCACCTTAAGGACAAAGTGTACATACATGAACCAGTTGAAACAATTGTTCAACAAGAAAATGTGCCACAGAGAGATGACCCATTCACTTTTGTAAGTGAGAGATGGTTTTTTTAGATGTGTCATCTTGTTTTGGCCTTACTTTGTAAATCATGTGTTGAAATTTAAAATATAAAAGTGATGATGTGTTTTCCATCACTTATGAAGCAACAATGATATTTTGGCCTTGTATAGATAGTTGGGGTATTGATTCCATTCGATGTAAAATTGACCACCGAGTATGTGTTATAAACTCATGGAAAGTATGGGATGCTTGGGTTATAATTGGTTATGTAATTGAGAATGTAATTTACAGAAGAATGTACTGCAGATTTGCAGAGGATGCAGGTGTTAGCTCATCACTTATGCCTCTGAAGGACAAAGGTGAAGGAGAATGAAGGGTGACCTTTCAGGATGCTTGCGGTGCAGACAAGGTACAAAGTAGTTGTAGATTATGTTCATGATTTTAGTGTACCAAAAGCTTCTGAGTGGGGAGGATTGATCCAGGTGGCTCCAGACACCCTCATGAGATCAAGAGGGCTCATAAATGGTCAAAGTTCAAAGTGGTTGGATTACTCTCGAACTAGGTTCAGATTGAAGTACCCGTCTCCTTGATTCCAATGGTGTGAACAGATCTCCAATCCAAGCCCGTATAGAGAAGTTAGATAGAGTCAAATTTTTGGTCAAAGTTGGGTAGTGGGCGAGGATTAAGTATCCCACAAATTAACCATCAACTGGCAAGGAACCTAGCTCCCAAAAATGGGCAAAATTGTGGCCTCATTAATTTTCCCAATGAACCTTATTTTCATTAAAAGGAAAAATTTCTAAATAATTTTAAAATACCCAAAAAATATATATAAAAAAATGGAGTGGCGAGCCATGACCCCCTCCACCCCTATTGGGCACGTTAATCCAAACATTGAGTCTGGGTCGGCGGGTCACCACCCTCGCAGAACCCTTGTAAATATTTAACACCATATATGTTACAACATATTGAATGAGTTGGTTCGGGGTCGTGGGTTGAGGACCTCGCCCACCCAACAAACCAATGTATCTATATTTAAGTGTAGACCCCGAAAATTTAGGACGACAGGATTTTTACCCGTGCTGGCCGGGAGCGTCGGCCCACCCAATGTGGCGACCCAACGGCCAAAAAAATAAAGAACCATATTTAAATACATTTCAAATAATTTTTAAAAATGCGCCAACAAATATAATGCCAATATTACATGATTAATACTATTTGGAGTGGGCAGGATTTGAACCCAACCCACCTCCACACTATTCTCCTCCACCACCAACAAACCACAACCATGGTTCTTGTTAACTCTGTGGGAGTGTGGTGTTGGTAGGCTAAAATGCTTCATTTTTTACCCACTTCCTACTTCAAAACCACAACCTTAGACCTATATTTTATCCTTGCAAATCTCCTTATTTGTGCACTATTCCAAGAATCATGTCTATGCCTGCACTAGCTTTATATTTCATATTTAAGGTTTACAAAGCACTTAATTAATCATTTTAATAGATTTTATGCCTTTAATATTTATTGCAACTAATACTTTCTCCCCTAAAGTATTTGACATGAAAATTTATTAATCGTTTCATTAGCATGGTCGAGTGCATGTAGGATTCATGCACTGCTGGCAATCGCTCGCTCCTAAACTCCCATGACAGCTCACTACCTAATGCGGGAATATCGTTCCAATTTGTCTTGTTCAATTGCAGTCATATCGAGTTGGACTCAGAGCGGAGGAAAGTCAGGGATATGGTCGAGATTAGGTCATTGACCAATGATTTGATTAGCACTTCATTACAGGCGCAGGCTTATTTTGTAATGCTATTTTTATTTTGTTTCAGCCAAAAGGCTTGGATTAGAAAGACTGTATGTAATTTCATTATGGCCATAGGCCTAAGGGTTGTATAAAATGTAGATTTCAGATAGGAATTAGCTAGCGATACAATTCTACTGTAACTTTGGTGAAAATGTGATTTTGTTGTTGTCGCCCTCGTTCTGGGTTGGATTTGACCTCATGATGTACATTTTCTGATTTTAAATTAATATAAAGGAGCTACGCCATGTTATTTTCATCATGCATTTCAATTATTTATTGATGCGTCACTTAGTGCTGAAGTTTCAAGTTTCCTAAAACGGGAAACGAGTTGGTTGGCTAGGGCCCAGCCAACCCAGCTTTTTCTCCCTTTCTCTTTGGTTTCATCAAAGTTGTGTGTTGATTTCGTTTAAATGCAAAGCGTGGATTAAGATTATGTTTCATTCTTTCAAAAGAGTTCTAGTTCTATTTCATTGATAGTCAATGTCTGACAGATCCATGGTGTGAATGTTAATTAAGTTTGATTTACCTTCAGTAATTTCCTTTTCCAAATCTTAGTTTACTTCTGCCTAGATCATGCAAGCACGTATCCTTCACTAGTGCATTTACAATTCTGCAACTTGATTTTGTTGGTTCATCATAGAAAAGTTTTTTCATTCCTTTCTTTCACATAGATTTGATACATTTATGCAAGTAAGTGTTCATTATTAGATAGAAGTATTTTTAATATAAAGAGTTAAAATCTTAGGGATTAAATATGCTTTGGTAATTAAGGAATGAACGTTGTTACAATGCATTGATATGTACCTACACTTTACACTTTTAAGGAAATGAATCAAACTCATTTTGAATTATTAAATTGAACCTTTCTGAGTTAAAAAAAATGAAAGGTAGATCTGATTTATGTGGGTAACTATTACAAGGATAAATCCTACTTTCATACTTAGGTAATTTCTTTGACTGCATGAAAGAATTCCTTGATTGAAGAAAGTGTGTTTTGGCTTCTGAAGTTCATTTTATTTCGAAGTCTATTTTCATTTCAAAGTTCAGTTTGGTTAAAGCATTCTTTTCTTTGTGGAAGTTATTTTAGAGTTCTGTTCATCTTTGCAAATTATTTCATAGTTAGCATACTCTTTAATTTTTCCTGAAATTAATTGGAAAACTTGGTGCAAGAACCTTTGTTCCGATACAGGAACCAATATCCTGATACAGTAACAGAGTGCTCTAGTCCTAAGGCTAAGAGCCCCTGCATAAAGACATAAATCTCCAGTATAAGTGTAAAAGATAGTTCCAGCACATAAGCCTTGTGCCTGTACTAGTGTAAGCAATTTGCAAGAGTACAAAAATAGTAACTTAGTGCAGCAAGGAAAACCCTTAAAGAAGGCAGATCTCTTCAAGGGCCCAATTTTTAATCTGTCAAAAAATATACTGAAGATAAACATAGAATTTTACTTCAGTAATTAGGATTGTTTGTAGCAGTTTGAAAGTTCCTTTCATTGGTTTCTTTGCAAAGTACTTTCTTTCATATTACAACACTAGAATTTCTTTGGTGTAATTTTTGTGTGATCTTTCTTTTCGATTCTGCAAGATTGAAATTAGATTAGGAATATATATAGTAAAATTTCATACCATTTCTAGCATTTCCTATGCTTCATCTCTTAGTTTATGAAATCCCCAGGGTGACAATTAAGCATTGAAGGAGTTTGCTTAACTGCAATTCCTGCACCCAAGATTTTGGAGTCGTTGTTGGGTAAGCAATTTGAATTGGTAAGAATTTTCCGTTTTCTACAATAGGGGTAAGTCTTATATTATTTTCTCTACATTGTGCTTCTATTGTTTGAAAGAATTTATAGGTGCTGTGTTATTTTAAATTTGCATCATTTTATTGAAATTTTGTTTTGTCATTTTTTTTAAATGAATTCCTAAAAGTGGTAGGGGTCCGAAGCCCAATAAGGGTCGAGGAAATACTGATAAATCTGAAAGTATTTCTCATATTGGGCATTCTTTTGCAGGCAGAAAGTCCAAGAAGACGCAGACCCATCACGCAGGAACTATGTACTTGGACTCTAGTAACATTAGTACGGGTGTGACACAACCCACGAAGGGGAATAAGGGGACTATTGGAACCCATAGTCAACCTTCTCAGCGTGTTGAGAGAATTTCACTTGGAGGAAAAAAATGGCAGACCACGAAGACCATGCAGGGGGAACTGGCAAGAACCAAGTAAATGAGGAACAATCCACCTTTGGATTTCTAATTGTGGATCCTGACATAGTTTTGAAAATGAAGAATATTCTAGCATCAAATCTTTCTCATTTCTATGGTAAGGTACACGAAGATCCAGAATATTTTGTATTTGAGTTTGATATTTTGTGTAGGAGCTATGATTACTCATTTAATGCTCAGAAGTTAAAGTTTTTTCTTGAAACTCTCAAGGACGAAAAATTACGTTGGTTCATGGGACTAGGAGGAAACACTATAGCTTCTTGGGAGAAAATGAATGATTAGGAGCTCAAATCTGAGCTTGGGAAAAAGCTCAAAACTTAAAGTGCTCAAATTGAATTGGAACCTGAGTGACCGGATAGCCCTCGGTGATACGATCTCAATGTCGTGAACGACACTGAAAACCGACGTTGTATGAAGAAGTTATTCAACTTTGAAGTTCTTCAATTTCAGTAAAAAAAAAGGCCAGTTTGACTTTAGAAATTGGAAAATATTAAAAAAGTAATATTCCGCGAATATTCCTCGAAATATTCTGGAAATATTCCTTAGAATATTCCATGGAATATTCCTTGCAGACCATTCGTTTTGCGACAAGTGGCAATCTGTCATTTGATACAGGTTTGAATTTTCATAATTTTTAACCAATTACGGGCTGCCATGTGGTAGGCATGGAGGGCGCCACATGGCACCCTGGTCATAATGGTGGTCGTTTAAAATCTTTGACAAACCTGTGAATCAAACTCGTGACCTGCGGTCCACAAGTGCAATGCTTTACCAATACACCTCTTCCAAGCAAAAATTCCGCATAATGACAAGTTTGAGTAAGGTCATTTTAATTAAGTCTAAGTGTTTAATTCTATTATTTCTTTAGGTAGAGTCTGTAAGAGGGCCAGGTAGCTTCTGGATTCATCCTTTCTTTCAAAGGTGACATATCCGGTAAATGCCCCTACAGTCTATCTCTGTATTAGAAATAAGAAGTTCTCACATTTTCATATTTAAAATTTGGAGTATTTGCACTGATTTACATAAATGAAAATGGATACCTTGCACCCTTTTCAAGTAAAATCACATTTTCAGATCAGAATTTTTTTTTTTTTAATATAGGAGTTCACCCCAACTCTTGGGCTACATCTCCCTTGAGCTTCGTCAACATGACTAGACTCTTTGGGATTAAGGTACTTAAATTATTTTACAAGCTCCACACTTAACCACAATGAATATGAAAATGATTCAAAGGGCTGAGAATACCATTTTAAATCCCTTTAATGGCTGTCCAATTCCTGCAAACAGCTTTAGGCTTCCATGGACACACATCCTCTTGTCGATGAACTAAGATTCTCTGAGCTTATAAATGGCACAAACTCCATCATATTTCTATTTCTGCCCCTGATACCACTACTAATGCATCAAATAATGATCATACATCAAATATCAACTGATAAATTGCTTACATTAAGCACAACATCCCCAAAAATGGCTCTCCTCCACGGTTTTCCTAGGGCTTCCCACGACTTCATATCAACTTCTCGAGTTGTAGAAGTACTCAAAATGATCTGAAACTACTTCCATTGGTTCCAAAATGACTGAAATAGTCAAGATAGATTTTTGTTTCATCAAAAACGGCCTCTTGCTGCTCCGGTTTCGCCTACACACTCTGTTTGGAAAATGGCCTCTAGAACTTAAATGAAGCTTTTCAGCTTTCTCAAGTTCTTAATAGGCTCTGAAAACCATCTAAACAGATTCAAAAGGCATTAAATAGCTAAGAATTCCTATTCATTTACCTTAAACAGAGAAACACAGTCCAATACACAACCTTCTCCTTCCAGGCCCTGATGGCTTCTTCATCTTCTTCGATGCTTAAAACTCTGAAGATGACCTCTATTAGATTTCAGACCTGCTGCCTAACATTGGGAAAAATACAGTTTGGAGCATATATTTCACATGGGAGATCCTTTTGGAGTGAATTTTTTTATATATTTTGGGTCTCTTTGACCTTCTGGACTCATTGGAGTAGGTCTGAAATCTAACAGAGGTCATCTTCAGAGGTTTAAGCATCGAAGAAGATGAAGGAGCCATCAGGGCCTGGAAGGAGAAGGCTGTGTATTGGACTGTGTTTCTCTGTTTAAGGTAAATGAATATGCATTATTAGCTATTTCATGCCTTTTGGATCTGTTTATATGGTTTGCAGAGCCTGTTAAGAACTTTAGAAAGCCAAAAAGCTTCATTTAAGTTCTAGAGGCCATTTTCCAAATAGAGTGTGTAGACGAAACCAGAGCATCTAGAGACCATTTTTGATGAAAAAAAACTCTATATTGACTATTTCAGTAATTCTGGAACCAATGGAAGTGGTTTAAGATCATTTTGAGTACTTCTATTGCTCGAGAAGTTGATATGAAGTCGTGGGCAGCCCTGGGAAAACCGTGGAGGAGAGCCATTTTTGGGGATTTTTTGCTTAATGTAAGAAATTTATCAGTTGGTATTGGATGTATGATCATTATTGGATGCAGAAGTAGTGGTTTTAGTAGCAGAAATAGAAATATGATGGATTTTGTGCCATTTAGAAGCTCAGAGAAGCTTAGTGCACCGACAGAAGGATGTGTGTCCATGGAAGCCTAAAGTTGTTTGCAGGAATTGGACAGCCATTAAAAGGATTTAAAATGGTATTCTCAGCCCTTTGAATCATTTTTTTATTCATTTTTGTTAAGTGTGGAGCTTGTTAAAGAATTTAGGTACCTTAATCCCAAAGAGTCTAGTCATGTTGATGAAGCTCAAAGGAGATGTAGCCCAAGAGTTGGGGTGAACTCCTATATTATATTGCTGTTGTGTTTTGTTATTATATGGCTGAATTATGTTGTTGATATACATGTTAAGTTTCATCAAAAACAAATAAACTTAAAACACATAAACAGAAGAAAAGACATACACCTCTTCCAAGCAAAAATTCTGCATAATGTCAAGTTTGAGTAAGGTAATTTTAATTAAGTCTGAGTGTTTACTTTGTTTTTAGGAAGATTAAGCAAGAGAGCTGGGCGCTTAAGTTCATCCTTTCTTTGAGAGTGACATGTCAGGTAAATGCCTAGTTGGATCTACGTATTAGAAGCAAAGGTTCTCACATTTGATTTCAATTTTGGAGTATTTTATGCTCATGGGTAAATGAAAATGGATATGTGCACCCTTTTTCGGTACATTCCATTTTCGATTAAAATGATGTCAGCTTCACAAACGGTGCTCGTAGCCAAGACCAATATTCTTGGGAGGCTCCAAAAACACAAATAGGCTCAACAATGCCTTGTGCATGTACCCAAACCTTTAACCTTCTTAAGTAGCCATTTTCAACATCAATTTGGACCCAATACCTCATGTATGCTTGAGAATATGCCTTTTCAATACAGAAGCACAGACAAATCGGGATTGGCCTCAAGATTGGTTACATCCTGAAGATGAGGTATTTTCTTGGACAAAGCTTCTTGAGCTTGAAGAATCTGCAACTCCATATCATGCAATCTTCGAAGAATGGCTTCTTTCTCTTCCTGCATAGCTATCAATTGTGCGTGAAGTTTAACGCTTTCTCTTTGATCCTCAATGAGAATCTGCACCATGTCCTTCACCTTAAAGAACTCATTCTTCATGTCATCATTGAAGAATCTCGTGAAGGAGGAAACTTCACTTGTAGAAGAAGTTGACATTATGTAAATGGTCAAAACAACCAAAAGGAACTTCCAAAGAAAATTCCTCAAATCTTTAAAACGAACGACAAGCTTTTAACCAAATGTCAGTAAAGACCCGTTCTCATTCAAGCAGCCATAAAACACAAACTATTGGAGTTTGTTTTCCAAAGATAATCTTGAGGTAAATTGGGTAAGGAAAATAGTCTTCAATCCTTTCCAAGACTCAACTAACAACAACTATCCTTCCAACTCAATAAAACTCATACATGCAACCATTTCGCAACCAATAAAACAGTAAATATCTTACACTGTTTTAAAACCTTTTGCACAATAACAAATGCTCAACCCGATCTCTGATACCATTCTGATCTGAAAATGGAATGTACTTGAAAAGGGTGCAAGGTATCCATTTTCATTTATGTAAATGAGTGCAAATACCCCCAATTTTAAATCTGAAAATGTGAGAACTTCTTATTTCTAATATAGAGATAGACTGTAGGGGCATTTACCGGATATGTCACCTTTAAAATAAAGGATGAATCTAGAAGCTACCTAGCCCTCTTATCGACTCTACCTAAATAAATAATAGAAGTAAACACGCAGACTTAATTAAAATGACCTTACTCAAACTTGACATTATGTAAAAAAATTTCTTGGAAGAGGTGTATGTCTTTTCTTCTGTTTATGTGTTTTAAGTTTATTTGTTTTTGCTGAAACTTAACATGTATATCAGCAACATAATTCAGCCATAGAATAACAAAACACAACAGCAATATATATAGGATTTCACCCCAAATCTTGGGCTACATCTCCTTTGAGCTTCGTCAACATGACTAGACTCTTTGGGATTAAGGTACTTAAATTATTTTACAAGCTCCACACTTAACCACAATGAATATGAAAATGATTCAAAGAGTTGAGAATACCATTTTAAATCCCTTTAATGGCTATCCAATTCCTGCAAACAACTTTAGGCTTCCATGGACACACATCCTTCTGTCGGTGCACTAAGCTTCTCTGAGCTTCTAAATGGCACAAAATCCCTCAGATTTCTATTTCTGCTCCTGAAACCACTACTGTTGCATCCAATAATGATCAAACATCAAATACCAACTGATAGATTTCTTACATTAAGCACAACATCCCCAAAAATGGCTCTCCTCCACGGTTTGCCCAAGGCTCCCCATGACTTCATATCAACTTCTCGAGCTGTAGAAGTACTCAAAATGATCTAAAACCACTTCCATTGGTACCTAAATGACTGAAATATTCAAGATAGAGTTTTGTTCCATAAAAAATGGCCTCCGGCTGCTTCGGTTTCGCCTACACACTCTGTTTGGAAAATGGCCTCTAGAACTTAAATGAAGCTTTTCGGGTTTCTAATGTTCTTAACAGGCTATGAAAACCATTTAAAAAGATTCAAAAGGCATGAAATAGCTAACAATTCCTATTCTTTTACCTTAAACAGAGAAACACAGTCCAATACGCAACCTTCTCCTTCAAGCGCTGATGGCTCCTTCATCTTCTTCGATGCTTAAATCTCTGAAGATGACCTCTATTAGATTTCAGACCTACTCCATTGAGTCCAAAAGGTCGAAGATACCCAAAAAAAAAAAGAAAAATCACTCCAAAATGATCTCCCATGTGAAAGATATCATCAAAACAGTCTTTGCCCAATGTTAGGCAAAAATCCCACTAATTGTGGGCCAACTGTAGTTAACTGCGGATAAACTTGGAGTTCCGCATAAAATGGAGGAACCAGAGATAAATTCAGCGGAGCATTTTCTATTAGCATTAAATTTTGAGGGTGACCACATGTATTCTTATCCATAACATTAAATTATATAACTGTTTGCTGTTAGTTCTTTCCACCACAAAGCTTTACAAACATAAAATAAATATGTTTTGCAAATTAATTAGGAAGCAAGCCTGTGGGCCAACGGTAAACCATTGTGCTGTTTGCCAAAAGGTCTTGGGTTAGATTTACAGTTTTGTCAAAAATTTTAAATTACCACCATTTCATCGAACAGGGTGCCACGTGGCGCCCTCTGGGCCTGCCATGTGGCAGCCTCTGATTGGTCTGCCATTACACAGTCAACTACCTAGCCAATTGCAGAGGGACACTTGTCACAAAACGACTAGTCCACAGGGAATATTTTGTGGAATATTCCAAAGAGTATTTCAAAATATTTCGAGGAATATTCCCGGAATATTCTTTTTTTAATATTTTCCAATTTCTAAAGTCAAACTGGCCTTTTTTTTTTACTGAAATTGAAGAACTTCAAAGTTGAATAACTTCTTCATACATCGTCAGTTTTCAGTGCCGTTCACGGCGTTGGGATCGTATTTCCGAGGCCTACCCCATCTCTTAGGTTCCAAATCAATTTGAGCACTTTCATTTTTGAGCTTTTTCCCAAGCTCAGATTTGAGCTCCTGATCACACCTCCCAAATGAGAGGCTTTTGGTCCCCAAAAGCTTACTGAAATGAAGAACTAAACTGTAGTGCATCAAATGAGAGAATTAAAATCCTCTTCTCTTCAGCCCTTAAAAAAAAATTTCCTTGAAAAGCAAATGAAATTGAACTGCAAATGAAAAGAATTTGACATTTCCCTTCCTGAATGCGCTTGTCCACAACTATCTTTCTTGAACTCACACAGAAATATTCTAGCAAGAAATTTACAGAATGAAACTGTACAAAGCTACCTTGATCAATGATCTAAGGTGGCTCAAAACAAGCAATATATTACAGCATAAAATACATGCATACATCCGAAATTTGCATATGTACAAAAGGAGTACATCTTACTGTGTCAAGAAGTCCATCCACTTCTCACCAAGACACTTCCATGGCGACTTTTGCTGCTGCAAATTTTCCTCATGTGAAACTTTCTTTTCCACATCAATAATGGACTATGAGGTTCCACCTTCGCCAATATTTTTTTCCTCTTGCTGCATGTGCGTGGGACGACGAGTTGGATGCAAAGTCCAACAATGAGAGACAACATGTCCCTTCTTTTGGAAAAAAGTGCAAATCATATGCACCTTCTTTGAAGGTATTCTTTGCTTCATCTGCTTCTTGTGTGCCTTCTTCCTCATCCAGCATCTCAAAACATGATGGTTAAATCAACCACAAAATGTGCAACAAAACTTCTTTTCATTTGAACAAGAAAAATTATCATTCTTTGTTGAAACATAATCAAATTGATCATGTGAATGATTATACCTCTTTTGCTGTATGGAATGTACATCTTCTTGCTGCAATGACGACTTAAAACAATGGTAAGGAAGATTTCCATCATGACATTGATGTAATTGAGAACTTGGGAGAAATGTTCCCTTCAAATTTGCATCACATTCTTGAATGCATGTGCTCAAAGCTTCGCCATTAAGCTGCTCATATCCAAGACCAATATTCTTGGGACGCTCCACAACACAAATAGGCTCAAAAATGCCTTGCGCATACTTGACCAAACCTTTTCCTTCTTGATAGCCCATTTTCAACATCAATTTGGACCCAATACCTCTTGTATGCCTTTCAAAAGAACCAACACACTTTTCAATAGAGGAAACTGAAGACAAATCAGAATGATTTACCTCATGATTTACACCCTGAAGATGAGGTATTTTCTTGGACAAAGCTTCTTGAGCTTGAAGAAGCTGCAACTCCATATCATGCAGTCTTTGAAGAATGACTTCTTTCTCTTCCTGCATAGCTAGCAATTGTGCACGAAGTTGAACACTTTCCCTTTGATCCTCAAGGATAATCTGCACCATGTCCTTCACCTTAAATAACTCATTCTTCATGTCATCATTGAAGAATCTTGTGAAGGAGGAAACTTCACTTGTATAAGAAGTTTACATTATGTAAATGGTCAAAACAACCAAAAGGAACTTCCAATGAAAAGTCCTCAAAGCTTTCAAACAAACGACAAGATTTTAGCCAAATGTCAGTAAAGACCCGTTCTCATTCAAGCAGCCATAAAACACAAACTATTGGAGTTTGTTTTCCAAAGATAATCTTGAGGTAAATTGGGTAAGGAAAATAGTCTTCAATCCTTTCCAAAACTTAGCTAACAATAACTATCCTTCTAACTCAAGAAAACTCATACATGCAACCATTTAACAACCAATAAAACAATAAATCTCTTACACTGTTTTAAAACCTTTTGCACAATAACAAATGCTCAACCCGAGCTCTGATACCATTCTGATCTGAAAATGGATTGTACTTGAAAAGGGTGCAAGGTATCCATTTTCATTTATGTAAATGAGTGCAATTACTCCCAATTTTAAATCTGAAAATGTGAGAACTTTTTATTTCTAATACAGAGATAGACTGTAGGGGAATTTACCAGATATGTCACCTTTCAAAGAAAGGATGAATCTAGAAGCTACCTGGCCCTCTTACAGACTCTGCCTAAAGAAATAATAGAAGTAAACACTCAGACTTAATTAAAATGACCTTACTCAAACTTGACATTATGCAGAATTTTTGCTTGGAAGAGGTGTATGTCTTTTCTTTCGTTTATGTGTTTTAAATTTATTTGTTTTTGCTGAAACTTAACATGTATATCAGCAACATAATTCAGCCATAGAATAACAAAACACAAATATTTGGGATTAAGCTACTTAAATTCTTTTACAAGCTCCACACTTAACCACAATGAATATGAAAATGATTCAAAGGGTTGAGAATACCATTTTAAATCCCTTTAATGGCTGTCCAATTCCTGCAAACATCTTTAGGCTTCCATGGACACACATCCTTCTGTCGGTGCACTAAGCTTCTCTGAGCTTTTAAATGGCACAAAATCCCTCAGATTTATATTTCTACTCCTGAAACCACTACTTCTTCATTCCAATAATGATCATACATCAAATACCAACTGATAAATTTCTTACATTAAGCACAACATCCCCAAAAATGGCTCTCCTTCACGGCTTGCCCAGGGCTGCCCACGACTTAATATCAACTTCTCAAGTTGTATAAGTACTGAAAATGATCCAAAACCACTTCCATTGGTTCCATAATTACTAAAATATTCAAGATAGAATTTTGTTTCATCAAAAATGGCCTCCAGCTGCTCTGGTTTCGCCTAAACACTCTGTTTGGAAAATGGCCTCTAGAACTTAAATGAAGCTTTTCGGCTTTCTAATGTTCTTAACAGGCTCTGAAAACCATCTAAATAGATTCAAAAGGCATGAAATAGCTAATAATTCCTATTCTTTTACCTTAAATAGAGAAACACAGTCCAATACACAACCTTCTCCTTCCAGGCCCTGATGGCTCCTTCATCTTCTTCGATGCTTAAACCTCTAAAGATGACCTCTGTTAGATTTCAGACCTGCTCCATTGAGTCTAGAAGGTCGAAGAGACTCGCAATAAAAAAAAAAAAAATTCACTCCAAAATGATCTCCCATGTGAAATATATCATCGAAATAGTCTTTGCCCAATGTTAGGCAAAAATCCCACTAATTGTGGGCCAACTGTAGTTAACTGCGGATAAACTTGGAGTTCCACCTAAAATGGAGGAACCAGCACTAAATTCGGCGGAACATTTTCTGTTAGCATTAAATTTTTAGGGTGACCACATGTAGTCTTATCCGTAACATTAAATTATATAACCATTTGTTGTTAGTTCTTTCTGCCACAAAGCTTTACAAACATAAAACAAATATGTTTTGCAAATTAATTAAGAAGCAAGCCCGTGGGCCAACAGTAAACCATTTTTATCTTTTCCAAAAGGTCTTGGGTTCAATTCACAGGTTTTTCAAAAAATTTAAATGACCACCATTTCATCGAGCAGGGTGCCATGTGGCGCCCTCTGGGCCTGCCACATGGCAGCCTCTGATTGGTCTGCCATTACACAGTCAACTACCCAGCCAATTACAGAGGGACACTTGTCACAAAACGACTGGTCCACAGGGAATATTTTGTGGAATATTCCAAATAATATTCTCAAAATATTCTAAATAATATTCTCAGAATATTTCGAGGAATATTCCCAGAATATTCTTTTTTAAATATTTGCCAATTTCTAAAGTCAAACTCGCCTTTTTTTTTTTTTACTGAAATTGAAGAACTTCAAAGTTGAATAACTTCTTCGTACAACATTAGTTTTCAGTGCCGTTTATGGTGTTGGGATCGTATCGCCGACGCCTACCCCGTCGCTCAGGTTCCAAATAAATTTGAGCACTTTCATTTTTGAGCTTTTTCCCAAGCTCAGATTTGAGCTCCTGATCACACCTCCCCAATGAGAGGCTTTTGGTCCCCAAAAGCTTACTGAAATGAAGAAATGAACTGTAGTGCATCAAATGAGAGAATAAAAATCCTCTTCTCTTCAGCCCTTAAAAAAAAAATTCCTTGAAAAGCAAATGAAATTGAACCACAAATGGAAATAATTTGACATTTCCCTTCCTGAATGCGCTTGTCCACAACTGTCCACAACTGTCTTTCTTGAACTCACACAGAAATTTCTGGCGAGATATTTACAAAATGAAACTATACAATGCTACCTTGATCAATGATCCAAGGTGGCTCAAAACAAACAAGATATTACAGCACAAAATACATGCATACATCCGAAATTTTCATATGTACAAAAGGAGTACGTCTTACTGTGTCAAGAAGTCCATCCACTTCTCACCCAGCCACTTCCATGGCGACTTTTTCTGCTGCAACTTTTCCTCATGTGAAACTTCCCTTTCCACATCAATAATGGAATATGAGGTTCCACCTTCGCCAATATTTTTTTCCTCTTGCTGCATGTGTGTGGGACGATGAGTTGGATGCAAAGTCCAACAATGAGAGACAAAATGTCCCTTCTTTTGGAAAAAAGTGCAAATCATATGCACCTTCTTTGAAGGTATTCTTTGCTTCATCTGCTTCTTATGTGCCTTCTTCCTCATCCAGCATCTCGAAACATGATGGTTAAATCAACCACAAAATGTGCAACAAAACTTCTTTTCATTTGAACAAGAAAAATTATCATTCTTTGTTGAAACATAATCAAATTGATCATGTGGTGAATTATGCCTCTTTCTTATTAGAATATGTCCATCTTCTTGCTGCAACAAAGGCTTAAAAAAATGGTAAGGAATATTGCCATCATGAAATTGGTGTAATTGAGAACTTGGGAGAAATGTTCTCTTCAAATTTTCATCACATTCTTGAATGCATGTGCTCAAAGCTTCGCCATTAATTTTCTCATAGCCAAGACCAATATTCTTGGGATGCTCCACAACACAAATAGGTTCAACAATGCCTTGTGCATGCTTTCCCAAACCTTTTCCTTCTTGATAGCCCATTTTCAACATCAATTTGGACCCAATACCTCTTGTATGCCTTTCAAAAGAACCAACACACTTTTCAATAGAGGAAACTGAAGACAAATCAGAATGATTTACCTCATGATTTACATCCTGAAGATGAGGTATTTTCTTGGAAAAAGCTTCTTGAGCTTGAAGAAGCTGCAACTCCGTATCATGCAGTCTTTGAAGAATGGCTTCTTTCTCTTCCTGCATAGCTAGCAATTGTGCACGAAGTTGAACACTTTCGCTTTGATCCTTAAGGAGAATCTGTACCATGTCCTTCACCTTAAAGAACTCATTCTTCATGTCATCATTGAAGAATCTCGTGAAGGAGGAAACTTCACTTGTAGAAGAAGTTGACATTATGTAAATGGTCAAAACAACCAAAAGTAACTTCCAAAGAAAAGTCCTCAAAGCTTTCAAACAAACGACAAGATTTTAGCCAAATGTCAGTAAAGACCCCTTCTCATTCAAGCAACCATAAAACACAAACTATTGGAGTTTGTTTTCCAAAGATAATCTTGAGGTAAAATGGGTAATGAAAATAGTCTTCAATCCTTTCCAAGACTCAGATAACAACAACTATCCTTCCAACTCAAGAAAACTCATACATGCAACCATTTAACAACCAATAAAACAGTAAATCTCTTACATTGTTTTAAAACCTTTTGCACAATAACAAATTCTCAACTCGAGCTTTGATACCATTCTGATTTGTCTTCAGTTTCCTTTATTGAAAAGTGTGTTGGTAAGTTTTTAAAGGCATACAATATGTATTGGGTCCAAATTGATGTTGAAAATGGTCTATCAAGAAGGCAAAGGTTTGGGAAAGCATGCACAAGGCATTGTTGAGCCTATTTGTGTTGTGGAGCGTCCCAAGAATATTGGTCTTGGCTATGAGAAACTTAATAGTGAAGCTTTGAGCACATGCATTCAAGAATGTGATGCAAATTTGAAGAGAACATTTCTCCCAAGTTCTCAATTACATCAATGTCATGATGGCAATCTTCCTTACCATTGTTTTAAGCCATCATTGCAGCAAGAAGATGGACATTCCATGCAGCAAAAGAGGTATAATCATTCACATGATCAATTTGATTATGTTTCAACAAAGAATGATAATTTTTCTTGTTCAAATGAAAAGAAGTTTTTTTGCACATTTTGTGGTCGATTTAACCATCATGTTTCGAGATCCTGGATGAGGAATAAGGCACACAAGAAGCAGATGAAGCAAAGACTACCTTCAAAGAAGGTGCATATGATTTGCAATTTTTTCCAAAAGAAGGGAAATTTTGTCTCTCATTGTTGGACTTTGCATCCAACTCATCGTCCCACGCACATGCAACAAGAGGACAAAAATATTGGCTGGGTAGTTGACTGTGTAATGGCAGACCAATCAGAGGCTGCCATGTGGCACCCTATTTGATGAAATGTTGGTCGTTTAAAATTTTTGACAAACCTGTGAATCAAACCCAAGACCTTTTTGCAAACAGCACAATGGTTTACTGTTGGCCCACGGGCTTGCTTCTTAATTAATTTTCAAAACATATTTGTTTTATGTTTGTAAAGCTTTGTGTCGGAAAGAACTAACAGCAAACGGTTATATCATTTAATGTTACGGATAAGACTACATGTGGTCACCCTCAAAATTTAATTCTAACAGAAAATTTTCCGCCGAATTTAGCACTGGTTCCTCCATTTTAGGCGGAACTCCAAGTTTATCCGCAGTTAACTACAGTTGGCCCACAATTAGTGGGATTTTTGCCTAACATTGGGCAAAGACTGTTTTGATGATATCTTTCACATGGGAGATCCTTTTGGAGTGAATTTATTTATTTATTTTGGGTCTCTTCAACCTTCTGGACTCAATGGAGTAGGTCTGAAATCTAACAGAGGTCATCTTCAGAGGTTTAAGCATCGAAGAAGATGAAGGAGCCATCAGGGCCTGGAAGGAGAAGGTTGTGTATTGGACTGTGTTTCTCCTTTTAAGGTAAAAGAATAGGAATTATTAGCTATTTCATGCCTTTTGAATTTTTTTAGATGGTTTTCAGAGCCTGTTAAGAACATTAGGAAGCCGAAAATCTTCATTTAAGTTCTAGAGGCCATTTTCCAAACAGAGTGTGTAGGCGAAACCGGAGCATCCGGAGGCTGCTTTTGATGAAAAAAACTCTATCTTGACTATTTCAGTCATTCTAGAACCAATGGAAGTGATTTCAGATCATTTTGAGTACTTATATAGCTCGAAAATTTGATATGAAGTCGTCGGCAGCCCTGGGCAAAACGTGGAGGAGAGCCATTTTTGGGGATGTTGTGCTTAATGTAAGTAATTTATCAGTTGGTATTTGATGTATGATCATTATTGGATGCAAAAATAGTGGTTTCAGGAGTAGAAACATAAATCTGAGGGATTTTGTGCCATTTAGAAGCTTAGAGAAGCTTAGTGCACCGACAGAAGGATGTGTGTCCATGGAAGCCTAAAGCTGTTTGCAGGAATTGGATAGCCATTAAAGGGATTTAAAATGGTATTCTCAGCCCTTTGAATCATTTTCATATTCATTTTGGTTAAATGTGGATCTTGTAAAAGAATTTAAGTACCTTAATCCCAAAGAGTCTAGTCATGTTGATACCATTCTGATCTGAAAATGGAATGTACTTGAAAAGGGTGCAATGTATCCATTTTCATTTATGTAAATGAGTGAAAATACTCCAAATTTTAAATCTTAAAATGTGATAACTTCTTATTTCTAATACATGGATAGACTGTAGGGGTATTTACCGGATATGTCACCTTTCAAAGAAAGGATGAATCCAGAAGCTACCTGACCCTCTTACAAACTCTGCCTAAAGAAATAATAGAATTAAATACTCAGGCTTAATTAAAATGACCTTACTCAAACTTGACATTATGCATAATTTTTGCTTGGAAGAGGTGTATGTCTTTTCTTCTGTTTATGTGTTTTAAGTTTATTTTTTTTTGCTGAAACTTAAGATGTATATCAGCAACATAATTCAGCCATAGAATAACAAAACACAACAGCAATATAATATAGGAGTTCACCCCAACTCTTGGGCTACATCTCCTTTGAGCTTCGTCAACATGACTAGACTCTTTGGGATTAAGGTACTTAAATTAGTTTAAAAGCTCCAAACTTAACCACAATGAATACGAAAATGATTCAAAGGGCTGAGAATACCATTTTCAATCCCTTTAATGGCTTTCCAATTCCTGCAAACAACTTTATGCTTCCATGGACACACATCCTTCTATCGGTGCACTAAGCTTATCTAAGCTTCTAAATGGCACAAACTCCCTCATATTTCTATTTCTATCCCTGATACCACTATTTCTGCATCCAATAATGATTATACATCAAATATCAACTGATAAATTTCTTACATTAAGCACAACATCCCCAAAAATGGCTCTCCTCCACGATTTTCCCAGGGATGCCCACGATTTCATATCAACTTCTCGAGCTGTAGAAGTACTATAAATGATATGAAACCACTTCCATTGGTTCGAAAATGACTGAAATAGTCAAGATATAGTTTTTTTTCATCATAAATGGCCTTCGGCTGCTCCGGTTTCGCCTACACACTCTATTTGGAAAATGGCCTCTAGAACTTAAATGAAGCTTTTCAGCTTTCTAAAGTTCCTAAAAGGCTCTAAAATCCATATAAAAAGATTAAAAAGGCGTTAAATAGCTAATAATACCTATTCATTTTCCTTAAACAGAGAAACACAGTCCAATACACAGCCTTCTCCTTCCAGACCCTGATGGCTCCTTCATATTCTTCGATGCTTAAACCTATGAAGATGACCTCTGTTAGATTTTAGACCTACTCCATTGAGTCTAGAAGGTCGAAGAGACCCAAAATCAAAAACAAATTCACTCCAAAAGGATCTCCCATGTGAAAGATATGTCCAACTAAAGTTTTTTCCCAATTTTAGGCAAAAAATCCCACAAAAAGTGGGCCACATTTAGTTAACTGCGGATAAACTTGGAGTTCCGCCTAAAATGGAGGAAATCGACACTAAATTTGGGGTGGCATAAACTGTTAGCATTAAATGTTAAATGACATGTGGCCGCACATTCCGTATTAACTGTTGGGGGCCAACTGTTGTAACAGTTATAATAAATATAATATTTATGCTTCACATATTAAAACCAAAGGCCGTGGCCCAATGGTAAGGTGTAGCGCTTGTGAACCACAGGTCGTGGGTTCAAACCACCAACATGAAAACTTTTTAATACACCATTTCATATGTGATTTGGGGGCCACGTGGTAGCCTCTGGGCCTGCCACGTGGCAGCTCTGGATTGGTCCATTCATTACACAGTCAACTCAAAAGCCAATTGTAGAACGCCACTTGTCACAAAATGACTTTTCTACATGGAATATTACATGGAATATTCCAAGGAATATTCTCAAAATATTTTGAATAATATTCCCAGAATATTCTTTTTTTAATATTTTCCAATTTCTAAAGTCAAACTGGCCCTTTTTTTACTGAAATTAAAGAACTTCAAAGTTGAATAACTTCTTCATACAACGTCGGTTTTCAGTGCCATTCATGGCATTAGGATCGTATCGCCGAGGCCTATCCCATCGCTCAGGTTCCAAATCAATTTGAGAACTTTCATTTTTGAGCTTTTTCCCAAGCTCAGATTTGAGCTCCTGATCACACCTCCCAAATGAGAGGCTTTTGGTCCCCAAAAGCTTACTAAAATGAAGAAATAAACTATAGTACAACAAATGAGAGAATAAAAATCCTCTTTTCTTCAACCCTTCAAAAAAAATTTCCTTGAAAAGCAAATGAAACATAATCAAATCAGAATGATTTACCTCATGGTTTACATCGTGAAGATGAGGTATTTTATTGGACAAAGCTTCTTGAGCTTGAAGAAGCTGCAACTCCATATCATGTAGTATTTCAAGAATGGCTTCTTTCTCTTCCTACATAGCTATCAATTGTGCACGAAGTTGAACACTTTCCCTTTGATCCTAAAGGATAATCTGCACCATGTCCTTCACCTTAAAGAACTCATTCTTCATGTCATCATTGAAGAATCTCGTGAAGGAGGAAACTTCACTTGTAGAAGAAGTTGACATTATTTAAATGGTCAAAACAACCAAAAGGAACTTCCAAAGAAAAGTCCTCAAAGCTTTCAAACAAACGAC
This sequence comes from Pinus albicaulis, assembly GCA_034641835.2. Classification (NCBI taxonomy): domain Eukaryota; kingdom Viridiplantae; phylum Streptophyta; class Pinopsida; order Pinales; family Pinaceae; genus Pinus; species Pinus albicaulis. The sequence goes on along the minus strand of CM076578.1, from coordinate 1,730,910,743 downwards.
AAGATTTTAGCCAAATGTCAGTAAAGACCCGTTCTCATTCAAGCAGCCATAAAACACAAACTGTTACCAGACAGATTCACAAAAGAATAATCTTGAAAAATTAAATTGGGTAAGGAAAATAGTCTTCAATCATATAGGAATACATTATGCTATTATACTTCAACTCAGAAAACTCATACATGGAAACCATTTAACAACCAATAAAGCAATTAAATCTCTTACACTGTTTTAAAACCTTTTGCACAATAAAAAATGCTCAACCCGAGCTCTGATACCATTCTGATCTGAAAATGGATTGTACTTGAAAAGGGTGCAAGGTATCCATTTTCATTTATGTAAATGAGTGCAAATACTCCCAATTTTAAATTTGAAAATGTGAGAACTTCTTATTTCTAATACAAAGATAGACTGTAGGGGATTTTACCGGATATGTCACCTTTCAAAGAAAGGATGAATCCAGAAGCTACCTGGCCCTCTTACAAACTCTGCCTAAATAAATAATAGAAGTAAACACTCAGACTTATTTAAAATGGACTTACTCAAACTTGACATTATGCAGAATTTTTGCTTGGAAGAGGTGTATGCCTTTTCTTCTGTTTATGTGTTTTAAGTTTATTTGTTTTTGCTGAAACTTAACATTTATATCAAAAACATAATTCAGCCATAGAATAAAAAAACACAACAGAAATATATGTTGGCAATATGATACAGAGTGTTGTCCTTGATGGCAACCCACTTGATGAAGATGATGGCAATCTACTTGACGAAGTTGTTCTTGACTTGATGAACTTGTTAAATGATGTAAATCTGATGTATCTACAATGAGTACAGAAGGTAATGATGGAAGGAATGTCAGTATGTTCCAGAACATGATGAAATGAGTATGTCTCAAGGCATACGCGGATTTTCCTAGACAAAGTAGCGTATGCACGCGGGAAACAACGTGCCAAGTCGCGTATGGGAAAAAGCGCTCTAAAATTGTAAAACCAGGGGTAACTGCCATGGTATTGACCCATTGTATTGAATGATGGTTCACCTATGTGATCCCGTCCAGGAATACCATTGGAAGTGATGTGGTTTTGACTCATGGTATTGACGAAGGGTAACCCTATATAAGGAGAAGAAAATCATTGTGCAAAATGTGTGCATGTGTCTGGGCTTTGATGAATACTTTACTCTGAAGCATATCTGTATGGTTGAAACCTGTTCCTAATTGAAAGATCTGAATCTATGAAGCACCGATGAACATGATGAAGGCTCAAGATCTCTAGATCTAGAAATGGTGAATGTCAAGGATGATCTGAAAAGAAGTGAAGAAGACTTGGCGCAATCTTGTTGAAGAGATTGAAGAAATATAGGTAAGTTCATAGATCTGGTCTGTACTGCAAATTTTATCTTTTATAGATCTATACGCAGGTTTTTCTTCTGGAAAGCGCGTCTATACAGGGGTCTGTGGAAAGAAAAGCGTGTATGCGCAGTTAGGGTTTTTCTCTGAAAAATGCACTGAAGTATACACGGGTTCGTCTTCTGGAAAGCGCGTATATATGCGGGTCTGATTAAATAAAAGCGCGTATGATTTCTGATCTAATGGTTGCTGAAGGTTGAATGTATTTTTGCATATCTATTCTGAAGTCTGGGTTATATCTAATATTCTGGTTACAGTGTCTCACTGTTCTAAGCAATGAGAAAGGTATGATTGTTGATAAGTGAAGGGTTCTGTTGAAGCTGTTTGATCCAGTTTGAAAATTGATGAAACGTGGTCTGCAGTGGATCTGAGGGTTGAAGCCTTCAGTCTGATAATAGAAGCTTTCTGTTAGCAGAGGCTGGTGCTGATATCAGCGGGTAGTAGCTCCCTTCCAGGTAAGGCTGATAAACGAGAGCAGGGGGTTGTAGCTCCCTTCCAGGTGAGGCTGGTAAACGAGAGAACGTTGTAGCCTTCTGCAGGTGGGTGCCTGCGTGCTAGTATAAGTCTGCACTAGTACATGATTGTAAAAAGTTTTTTTTTTTCTTTATAATAAATATTGAAGACTGAGACGACGGCAGCGGTGGTTTTCTCCCGAATTGGGTTTCCACCTAAAAATCCTGGTGTTCATGTGTGTTGCCTATGTGTGATGATTATTCTGTTCTTTCTGCACCTATCTACTCTTTCCTGAAATAACTGATGAATGAATAATGCAATGATCAGAGTTAAGAATTGAATGCATAATTAGATCTCTGGACATACGCGAGTTATGTGAAGGATATCCGCGTATATACGCTAGTTGACTTCAGAAAAGTAGCGTATGAGTTTTAGAAAGGAAAAGTAAAAATTTTTATTGTCTGCATTAAATACTGATTCACCCCCCCCTCTCAGTATTTTTCCAACAATTGGTATCAGAGCAGGTCCTTCTGAAAAAGCTTAGTCGCTAGAAGGAAGATCAAACAAGATGAGCAATCATGAGGGAACAACATCTATCAAGCCCCCGCTCTTCAACGGAAGAAATTTAATCTTCTGGAAAGTGAGGATGAGATCCTATCTTCAGTCTCTGGGAGCTGATATATGGGCCATTGTTGAACAAGGATATCAATATCCAGCCGCTACACCAACAGATCCAGCTGAAAGGAAGAATTATGAATCAAACGTAAAAGTGGTCAATGCTATAACAGGAAGTCTAACTGAATCAGAATTTGTCAAAGTCATGCAGCTGAATACAGCAAAGGAAATATGGGACAAAATCATTCTAAGTTATGAAGGCGATGCAAAGGTAAAAAGTGCAAAACTCCAAACTCTCAGAATTGAATATGAAAATTTAAAGATGCATAGTGATGAGAGTATTGCCAGTTTCTTTTTACGTATTGATGATGTTGTAAATCGTATGAGAAATCTGGGAGAAACAACATCTGACACTACTTTGGTTGAGAAAATTTTACGATCGCTAACGGCAAAATTTGAATCAAAAGTTTCTGCCCTTGAAGAAAACCAGGATATTCAAAATCTTTCCATGGTACAACTTCATGGCATATTGACTGCATATGAAATGAGGAGAGGAGGACCATCTGAAGTCAAAGAAGCTGTTTTTAAAGCTTCTACAAAAGGGAAAGAGGTTCAAAAACTAGAAGGATCGAGATATATCTCAGAAGAAGATGAGGCAAACTTTGTGAGAAGACTCCAACTAGGAACCAGAAGATTCAAAGGTAAGCTTCCTTTCAAATTTTTTAATTGTGGAATAGTTGGTCATTATGCTGCAAAATGTCCCTATAAAGAAACATCTGCTAAAGAGAAAGAAGTAGCAAGAAGGAATAAGAACCGATCTAGCACTAAGAAAAGCTACTATACAAATGAAGATAGTGATGGGTTATCTGATAGTGAGGAAGAATGTGAACAAGATATTAGACTTCTCATGGCATTTGAAAATAATTCTAGAGACGATAAGGATGCTTTTATGGATGCTCTAGATGACAATGATTTTCTTGATCAAAACAATCAACTCAAAATATGCTTGGAAGAAAGTAAAATAATCATAGAGACTCTGAAAAGGCAGAATGAAGAAGCAAAGAAACATAATGAAAAGTTAGAATGTGAAGTAGTAAGTCTAAGAAAAGAACTTGAGAAAGTAAAGACTCTGAATCTTAGATTTGCTAAAGGATCTGAAACCTTAGATGAGATTATCAAGGTTCAACGTTCTCCTCTTATTAAGACAGGTCTTGGATATACCGGAGAATCTTCTCAGGCTTCTGCACCAAATTATCTAAAAGCAGCTACAACTGGTTTACTTCATTCAGCCACTCAGCAAGGGAATAACGAAACTTTACAGGTAAATCATGATCATCACAATACAAGGGATATCTCTCAAAGAAGCAACAATCAGCAGGTAAATTCAAATAGAAGATTTCATGATCGCAGAAATTTCTACTTCAATGGACAATGTTTCTCATGTCACAATTTTGGTCATAAAGTTGTTCAATTTGTTGCATATAAAACCATCATGACAAGAGAAGCAAGAAATAAAAGGATGAATATTGAACCAAAGAAGAACACCTATAACAAATTTTCTCCTCTTCAAAATGAAGTTGAATGTACTTATTGCAATAACTTTGGTCATGAAGAATCTGAATGCAGGAGCAAGGTCCAGCCAAAAGAACATGTTCCCTCAAGCTCTAAAGTATGGAAAAAGAAAGAAATACCGGTTGAAAATTGTGGGATAGCGTTATTTGCAGAAGGTGAAGAAAATCAATGGTACATTGATAGTGGGTGCTCAAGACACATGATAGGTGACAAAAGCAAACTTCTTGCATATAATGCTCTAGAAAAGGAAAAGAAAGTTACATTTGGAAATGATACCCCTGCTGTAATTAAAGGAAAAGGGTCCGTGTTTTTAAAAGAAAAGGTGAAAGCTAATGATGTCATGTATGTGGATGGATTAAAGCATAACCTGTTAAGTGTAAGTCAAATGTGTGATCAAGGAACTGAAGTTGTCTTTAATTCAAAAGAATGTGTGGTACGTGATCTTGATACAGGTAAAACAATTATAAAAGGAAAAAGAACTCCAAGCAACCTGTATGTATTGAAGAACTGCAAAGATCAATGTTACTTGAGCAAATATTCAGAAAATTGGCTATGGCATAGAAGGCTGGGGCATCTGAGCTTCTCTCAAATCAACAAAGCAAGCAAACTTCAAGCTGTTCGCGGTCTTCCCAATATTACTCTACCAGAGAGTATCATATGCAAATCTTGCCAATTCGGTAAGCAGACCACAGTACAATTTAATGCCAAAGAAGGATCATCAAGTAAGCCTCTTGAACTCATTCATACTGACATATGTGGACCTATGAGGAAAAATTCACCACGTGGGGAAGAATACTGTATCTTATCTATTGATTATTTCTCTAGAATGTGTTGGATCGGGTTGATTAAACACAAAGATGAAGCATTTGAAAAATTTCAGATCTTCAAAGCATTGGTGGAAAATGAATTAGATCTAAAAATCAAGTGTCTTAGATCTGATCGAGGAGGAGAATATACATCAAATGAATTCTTTGAATTTTGTGAACAACATGGCATAAAAAGACAGTTCTCTGTAGCAGGAACTCCACAACAAAATGGCATAGTAGAAAGAATGAATAGAACAATTCAACAAATGGCTAGAGCTATGCTTGATGATTCTGAAACTCCTGACATGTTCTGGGGAGAAGCAGCACATACAGCAGCAAACATTCTCAACAAGGCACATGTTCGGGTAAATAGTGACAAAAATCCATATGAACTCTGGTATGGTGATTCTCCCTCTGTGAAGCATTTTAGAATTTTTGGAAGTAAATGCTTTATCAAAAATAATGATGAAAAGCTTGGAAAGTTTGAACCTAGATCAGATGGAGGGATACTTCTTGGTTACACATCTACAAGCAGAGCATACAAATGTTACAATAAAAGGCTTCGAAAGATTGTTGAATGTATTGATGTTGTTATTGATGAGTCTCCTGCAGCTCCTAAAGAAGAAAAACAAGCAACAGAAGAAGCTGATGGTGATTTTTGTCCTTCTACATCAAATGGAAATAATATAGATAGTGGATCCAATGAAGAACCTGAAGATGATTTATCTGAAAAGGCTCCATCCAGATATGTTCAAAAGAATCATCCTGAATCTCAAATTTTGGGAGACAAGGAATCAGGTGTAGAAACAAGGAGGACTCTTGTGGGATCTTCTAGCTATCTGGCATTTCTATCCACAATTGAACCACACAATGTCAATCAAGCTTGCAAAGATGAATGTTGGATTCAAGCCATGAATGAAGAGCTTGATCAAATTGAAAAGAATCACACTTAGGAATTGGTACCAAGACCACATGATAAAAATGTCATTGGAACTAAATGGATATTCAAGAACAAGTTAAATGAGAATGGGGATGTTATAAGAAACAAAGCTAGACTGGTTTGCAAGGGGTATACTCAACAAGAAGGTATAGACTTTGAAGAAACTTTTGCTCTTGTAGCTAGACTTGAAGCCATAAGAATGTTTCTTGCTTTTTCAAGTTTTCAACAAATCAAAGTTTATCAAATGGATGTTAAATTTCCATATCTCAATGGTGATCTAGAAGAAGAAGTTTATATAGAACAACCAGAAGGATTCATTTTGGGCAATGACAAAAATCTTGTTTGTAGACTTAAAAAGGCTTTATATGGTCTCAAACAAGCTCCAAGGGCATGGTATTATCGACTTGACAAATATCTTCATCAACAAGGATTCTCAAAGGGGTCTGCTGATAGCAACTTATACACAAAAACTGAAAATGATAAACTATTGATTGTAGTTGTATATGTTGATGATATCATTTTTGGAAGTAATGAAGAATCTATGAGTCAGAAATTTGCTTCTGTCATGCAACAAGAATTTGAAATGTCATTACTTGGAGAACTAACATTCTTTCTTGGCTTGCAAGTGCATCAAACTACAACTGGTATATTCTTATCTCAAGCAAAATATCTTAAGCAAATTCTGAAGAAGTATGGCATGGAAGAATGTAAACCTGTAAGTACACCAATGATAACAGGATGTAATCTCAGTTCTCATGATGATTCTCTCGCGGTGAATCAACCAGAATACAGATCAATGATAGGAAGCCTACTTTATCTCACTGGGACTAGACCGGACATTATGCATGCAATTGGAATAGTTGGACGATTCCAAGCTAATCCAAAAGAGCCTCACCTTCAGGCAGTTAAAATAATATTCAAATATCTGCAAGGAACTCAAGACTATGGACTATGGTATCCAAAGAATGCTGATCTTACTCTTCATGCTTACACTGATGCAGATTGGGCTAGAAATGTTGATGATCGGAAAAGCACTAGTGGTGGTGCATTCTATATGGGACCCCGGTTAGTGCCTTGGTTCAGGAAGAAGAAAAATTCTATTGCCTTATCTACAGCAGAAGCAGAATATGTGGCTGCCGCGTCTTGTTGCACTCAACTTCTTTGGATGATGCAAACCCTGCAAGATTTTCAAATCAAATGTACACCTCCTATCTCTATTATGTGTGATAATACAAGTGCCATCAGTATCTCAAAGAATCCAGTTATGCATTCGAAAACCAAGCACATTCCCATCAAATATCATTTCCTACGTGAACAAGTGCTTGATCAAAAAGTGAAGTTGGAGTATGTTACCTCCAAAGAACAAGTTATTTGGCTGTTACCAAACTTCTACGCAAGGAAGCTTTGAATATAGGACAAAAAGCTGGGAGTAGTCTCTGCTGTGAAGAAAATCAGAACTGCTTAAATTTAGAAGATCAAATTGGATACGCGGGTTTCCTAAAAGACAGTCGCGTATATACGGGATTTCATACACAGAAAACCACATATGGGTGGTTGCTGACAAAGTTTCTAGGTCAGCATTCTATGGTGCTGTTTGATATCTCTGATGTTGTATGGCTTTTTTGGTGATGTTTCAACTCTTATATTTCTGTTTCATTCTCTGATATTGGGTGAAGATGCCTTGATGATTGGCTGTTGAAAGTGTTCAGGTTACTCAAGCTAAGGAGGAGTTTTGGTCATATGGAAAGGATGCACAGATTCAGGGGGAGCATTTTCCTGGCTGAGAATAATGCATTGTTGGCATTATGATGGTTCTGAAACTTGATCTCTCTCTTGAGGTCTTTTTGGTTTTGGTTGTGAAAAGTCATACTTGTAATTTGATGAAAAGGTCATGTTGAGACCCATGATTTAATTTGTAATATTCAGTCATGTAAGGACTTGTTCAATTTTGTAAACCCACTTGGTTGGGTAGTTGAGTCAAAATATGTAAACCCACTTGGTTGGGTATTTGAGTCGCATATGTAAATCCACTTGGTTGGATATTTGATGTAAGTATGAGTCTTGGTGATAGGAAGGTCATAGAGTCATGCACTTCATTGAAAAATATGTTTGAAGATTCAGCATGAACTCAGGGGGAGCATGGTAAAATTCAGTGCACATCATATCTGCAGAGCTCTTATATCTACATGAAGAAAAAAAACCTTGTGTGGTTTTGATCCGCCCTTTGCCCTTGATGTCAAAGGGGGAGATTGACATGGTTGTTCTTAATGTATCTATCTGTTATGGTGATCAAACACCATCGTGGTTTCCATCAAGTCCAAAGGGGGAGATTGTTGGCAATATGATGCAGAGTGTTGTCCTTGATGGCAACCCACTTGATGAAGATGATGGCAATCTACTTGACGAAGTTGTTCTTGACTTGATGAACTTGTTAAATGATGTAAATCTAATGTATCTACAATGAGTATAGAAGGTAATGATGGAAGGAATGTCAGTATGTTCCAGAACATGATGAAATAGAACGTATCTCCCGAAACGCACGGATTTTCCTAGACAAACTGGCGTATACACGCGGGAAACAACGATAACACGTCGTATGGGAAAAAGCACTCTAAAATTGTAAAACCAGGGGTAACAACCATGGTATTGACCCATTGTATTGAATGATGGTTCGCCTATGTGATCCCGTCCAGGAATACCATTGGAAGTGATGTGGTTTTGACTCATGGTATTGATGAAGGGTAACCCTATATAAGGAGAAGAAAATCATTGTGCAAAATGTGTGCATGTGTCTGGGCTTTGATGAATAATTTACTCTGAAGCATATCTGTATGGTTGAACCCTGTTCCTAATTGAAAGATATGAATCTATGAAGCACTGATGAACATGATGAAGGCTCAAGATCTCTAGATCTAGAAATGGTGAATGTCAAGGATGATCTGAAAAGAAGTGAAGAAGACTTGGCGCAATCCTATTGAAGAGATTGAAGAAATCTAGGTAAGTTCATAGATCTGGTCTATACTACAAATTTTATCTTTTATAGATCTATACGCAAGTTTGTCTTCTAGAAAGCGTGTGTATACGCGGGTCTGTGGAAAGAAAAGCACGTATGCACAGTTAGGGTTTTTCTCTGAAAATGCACTGAAGTATACACGGGTTCGTCTTCTGGAAAGCGCGTATATACGCGGGTTTGATTAAATAAAAGCGCGTATGATTTCTGATCTAATGGTTGCTGAAGGTTGAATGTATTTCTACATATCTATTCTGAAGTCTGGGTTATATCTAATATTCTGGTTACAGTATCTCACTGATTTAAGAAATGAGCAAGGTATGATTGTTGATAAGTGAAGGGTTGTGTTGAAGCTGTTTGATCCAGTTTGAAAATTGATGAAACGTGGTCTGCAGTGGATCTGAGGGTTGAAGCCTTCAGTCTGATAATAGAAGCTATCTTTCAGCAGAGGCTGGTGCTGATATCAGGGGGTAGTAGCTCCCTTCCAGGTAAGGCTGGTAAACGAGAGTAGGGGGTTGTAGCTCCCTTCCAGGTGAGGATGGTAAACGAGAGAACGTTGTAGCCTTCTGCAGGTGGGTGCCTGCGTGCTGGTATAAGTCTGCACCAGTACATTATTGTAAGAAGTTTTTTTTTTTTCTTTATAATAAATATTGAAGACTGAGACGACGGCAGCGGTGTTTTTCTCCCGAATTGGGTTTCCACCTAAAAATCCTGGTGTTCATGTGTGTTGCCTATGTGTGATGATTATTCTGTTATTTATACACCTGTCTACTCTTTCCTGAAATAACTAATGAATGAATAATGCAATGATCAGAGTTAATAATTGAATGCATAATTAGATCTCTGGACATATGCGAGTTATGTGAAGGATATCCGCGTATATACGCTAGTTGACTTCAGCAAAGTAGCGTATGAGTTTTAGAAAGGAAAAGTAAAAAGTTTTATTGTCTGCATTAAATACTGATTCACCCCCCCCCTCTCAGTATTTTTCCAACAATATAATATAGGAGTTCACCCCAACTCTTGGGCTACATCTCCTTTGAGCTTCGTCAACATGACTAGACTCTTTGGGATTAAGGTACTTAAATTATTTTAAAAGCTCCACACTTAACCACAATTAATATGAAAATGATTCAAAGGGCTGAGAATACCATTTTAAATCCCTTTAATGGCTGTCCAATTCCTGCAAACAGCTTTAGGCTTCCATGGACACACATCCTTTTGTCGGTGCACTAAGCTTCTTTGAGCTTCTAAATGGCAGAAAATCCCTTAGATTTTTTTTTCTGCTCCTGAAACCACTACTGCTACATTCAATAATGATCATACATCAAATACCAACTGATAAATTTCTTACATTAAGCACAACATCCCAAAAAATGACTCTCCTCCACGGTTTTCCCAAGGCTGCCCACGACTTCATATCAACTTATTGAGTTGTAAAAGTACTCAAAATGATCTGAAACCACTTCCATTGGTTCCATAATGACTGAAATAGTCAAGATAGAGTTTTTTTTCATCAAAAACGGCCTCTGACTACTCCGGTTTCGCCTACACACTCTGTTTGTAAAATGGCCTCTAGAACTTAAATGAAGTTTTTCAACTTTCTAATGTTCTTAACAGGCTTTGAAAACCATCTAAAAAGATTTAAAAGGCATGAAATAGGTAATAATTCCTATTCTTTTACCTTAAACAGAGAAACACAGTCCAATACACAACCTTCTCCTTCGAGGCCCTGATGGCTCCTTCATTTTCTTCGATGCTTAAACCTCTGAAGATGACCTCTGTTAGATTTTATACCTACTCCATTGAGTCCAGAAGGTCGAAGACACCCAAAATCAAAAAAAAAATCCACTCCAAAAGGATCTCCCATGTGAAAGATATCATCAAAACAGTCTTTGCCCAATGTTAGGCAAAAATCCCACTAATTGTGGGCCAACTGTAGTTAACTGTGGATAAACTTGGAGTTCCGCCTAAGATGGAGGAACCATCGCTAAATTCGACAGAAAATTTTCTGCTAGCATTAAATTTTGAGGGTGACCACATGTAGTCTTATCCGTAACATTAAATGATATAACTGTTTGTTGTTAGTTCTTTCTGCCACAAAGCTTTACAAACATTAAACAAATATGTTTTGCAAATTAATTAAGAAGCAAGCTCGTGGGTCAATGGTAAACCATCGTGCTGTTTGCCAAAAGGTCTTGGGTTCGATTCACAGGTTTGTCAAAAATTTTAAACGACCACCATTTCATCGAACAGGGTGCCACGTGGCACCCTCTGGGCCTAGAAGGAGAAGGTTGTGTATTGGACTGTGTTTCTCTGTTTAAGGTAAAAGAATAGGAATTCTTAGCTATTTCATGCCTTTTGAATATTTTTAGATGGTTTTCAGAGCCTGTTGAATTTAAATCTGAAAATGTGAAAAGTTCTTATTTCTAATACAGAGATAGATTTTAGGGGCATTTACGGGACATTTCACCTTTCAAAGAAAGGATGAATCCAGAAGCTACCTGGCCCTCTTACAAACTATGCCTAAAGAAATAATAGAAGTAAACACTCAGACTTAATTAAAATGACATTACTCAAACTTGACATTATGTAGAATTTTTGCTTGGAAGAGGTGTATGTCTTTTCTTATGTTTATGTGTTTTAAGTTTATTTGTTTTTGCTGAAACTTAACATGTATATCAGCAACATAATTCAGCCATAGAATAACAAAATACAACAGCAATATAATATAGGAGTTCACCCCAACTCTTGGGCTACATCTCCTTTGAGCTTCGTCAACATGACTAGACTCTTTGGGATTAAGGTAGTTAAATTATTTTACAAGCTCCACACTTAACCACAATGAATATGAAAATGATTCAAAGGGCTAAGAATACCATTTTAAATCCCTTTAATGGTTGTCCAATTCCTGCAAACAGCTTTAGGCTTCCATGGACACACATCCTTTTGTTAGTGCACTAAGATTCTATGAGCTTCTAAATAGCACAAACTCCCTCAGATTTTTATTTTTGTCCCTGATACCACTACTGTTGCATCCAATAATGATCAGACATCAAATATCAACTGATAAATTGCTTACATTAAGCACAACATCCCCAAAAATGGCTCTCCTCCACGGTTTTCCCAAGGCTGCCCAGGACTTCATATCAACTTATCAAGCTGTAGAAGCACTAAAAATGATCTAAACCCACTTCCATTGGTTCCATAATGACTGAATTAGTCAAGATAGAGTTCTGTTTCATCAAAAAGGGCCTTCGGCTGCTCCGGTTTCGCCTACACACTCTGTTTGGAAAATGGCCTCTAGAACTTAAGTGAAGCTTTTCGGCTTTCTAAAGTTCTTAATAGGCTCTGATACCAATATGATATGAAAATGGATTGTACTTGAAAAGGGTGCAAGGTATCCATTTTCATTTATGTAAATGAGTGTGAATACTCCAAAATTTAAATCTGAAAATGTGAGAACTTCTTATTTCTAATATAGAGATAGACTGTAGGGGCATTTACCGGATATGTCACCTTTAAAAGAAAGGATGAATCCAGAAGCTACCTATCCCTCTTACAGACTCTGCCTAAATAAATAATAGAAGTAAACACTCAGAATTAATTAAAATGACATTACTCAAACTTCACATTATGCAAAATTTTTGCTTGGAAGAGGTGTATGTCTTTTCTTCTGTTTATGTGTTTTAAGTTTATTTGTTTTTGCTGAAAATTAACATGTATATCAGCAACATAATTCAGCCATAGAATAACAAAACAAAACAACAATATAATATATGAGTTCACCCCGTTCGAAATGGTGGTCATTTAAAATTTTTGACAAACCTGTGAATCGAACCCGTGACTTGGGATCCACAAATGCAACGCTTTACCAATACACCACGCACTTAGTTCTTGTTATGAAACCGGTGCAAACAATATTTCAACAGCAGAGTTGTTACGGTTTTTTTCAAAATGGTTGACCCAGATTTTATGCCGACATGTGGCCACGATAACATCACATTAAATGTTATCTCTAACCGTCCGCCAATTTTAGCGCCATCCCACCAATTTGAAAGCTTTGAGGACTTTTCTTTGGAAGTTCCTTTTGGTTGTTTTGACCATTTACATAATGTGAACTTCTTCTACAATTGAAGTTTCCTCCTTCATGAGATTCTTCAATGATGACATGAAGAATGAGTTTTCTTGAGTTGGAAGGATAGTTGTTGTTAGCTGAGTCTTGGAAAGGATTGTACTTGAAAAGGGTGCAAGGTATCCATTTTTATTTATGTAAAAGAGTGCAAATACTCCCAATTTTAAATCTGAAAATGTGAGAACTTCTTATTTCTAATACAAAGATAGACTCTAGGGGAATTTACCGGATATGTCACCTTTCAAAGAAAGGATGAATCCAGAAGCTACCTGGCCCTCTTACAGACTCTGCCTAAAGAAATAATAGAAGTAAACACTCAGACTTAAGTAAAATGACCTTACTCAAACTTGACATTATGCAGAATTTTTGCTTGGAAGAGGTGTATGTCTTTTCTTCTGTTTATGTGTTTTAAGTTTATTTTTTTTTCTGGAACTTAACATGTATATCAGCAACATAATTCAGCCATAGAATAACAAAACACAACAGCAATATAATATAGGATTTCACCCCAACTCTTGGGCTACATCTCCTTTGAGCTTCGACGACATGACTAGACTCTTTGGGATTAAGGTACTTAAATTATTTTACAAGCTCCACACTTAACCACAATTAATATGAAAATTATTCAAAGGGATGAGAATACCATTTTAAATCCCTTTAATGGCTATCCAATTCCTGCAAACAACTTTAGGCTTCCATGGACACACATCCTTCTGTCAGTGCACTAAGCTTCTCTGAGCTCATAAATGGCACAAAATCCCTCAAATTTCTATTCCTTCTCCTGAAACCACTACTTCTACATCTAATAATGATCAAACATCAAATACCAACTGATAAATTTCTTACATTAAGCACAACATCCCCAAAAATGGCTCTCCTCCACGGTTTGCCCAAGGTTGCCCACGACTTCATATCAACTTCTTGAGTTGTAGAAGTACTCAAAATGATCTAAAACCACTTCCATTGGTTCCATAATGACTGAAATAGTCAAGATAGAGTTTTGTTTCATCAAAAACGGCCTCCGGCTGCTCCAGTTTCGCCTACACACTCTGTTTGGAAAATGGCCTCTGGAACTTAAATGAATCTTTTCGGCTTTCTAATGTTCTTAACAGGCTCTGAAAACCATCCTAACATATTCAAAAGGCATTAAATAGGTAATAATTCCTATTCTTTTACCTTAAATATAGAAACACAGTCCAATACACAACCTTCTCCTTCCAGGCCCTGATGGCTCCTTCATCTTATTCGATGCTTAAACCTCTAAAGATGACCTCTGTTAGATTTCAGACCTCCTCCATTGAGTCCAGAAGTTCGAAGAGACCCAAAATAAAATAAAAAATTCACTCCAAAAGGATCTCCCATCAGAAAGATATCATCAAAACAGTCTTTGCCCAATGTTAGGTAAAAATCCCACTAATTGTGGGCCAACTGTAGTTAACTGCAGATAAACTTGGAGTTCCGCCTAAAATGGAGGAATCAACGCTAAATTCAGTGGAACATTTTCTGTTAGCATTAAATTTTGAGGGTGACCACATGTATTTTTATCCGTAACATTAAATGATATAACCGTTTGCTGTTAGTTCTTTCTGCCACAAAGCTTTACAAACATAAAACAAATATGTTTTGCAAATTAATTAAGAAGCAAGCCCATGGGCCAATGGTAAAAGATTCTGCTTTTTGACAAAAGGTCTTGGGTTTGATTCACAGTTTTGTCAAAAAATTTAAACGACCACCATTTCATCGAACAGGGTGCCACGTGGCGCCCTCTTGGCCTGCCACGTGGCAGCCTCTGATTGGTCCGCCATTACACAGTCAACTACCCAGTCAATTGCAGAGGGACACTTGTCACAAAATGACTGGTCCATAGGGAATATTCTATGGAATATTCTTAGAATATTCCAAGGAATATTCCCAAAATATTCTTTTTTTAATATTTTCCAATTTCTAAAGTCAAACTGGCCTTTTTTTTTTACGGAAATTGAAGAACTTCAAAGTTGAATAACTTCTTCATATAGCGTCGGTTTTCAGTGCCATTCATGGTGTTGGGATCGTATCACCAAGGCCTACCCCGTCGCTCAGGTTCCAAATCAATTTGAGCACTTTAATTTTTGAGCTTTTTCCCAAGCTCAAATTTGAGCTCCTGATCACACCTCCCAAATGAGAGGCTTTTGGTCCCCAAAAGCTTACTGAAATGAAGAACTGAGTGCATCAAATGAGAGAATAAAAATCCTCTTCTCTTCAACCCTTCAAAAAAAATTTCCTTGAAAAGAAAATGAAATTGAACCACAAATGGAAAGAATTTGACATTTCCCTTCCTGAATGCGCTTGTCCACAACTATCCAAAACTGTCTTTCTTGAACTCACACAGAAATTTTTGGTGAGAATTTTATAGAATGAAACTGTACAATGCTACCTTGATCAATGATCTAAGGTGGCTCAAAACAAACAAGATATTACAGCATAAAATACATGCATACATCCGAAATTTGCATATGTACAAAAGGAGTACGTCTTACTGTGTCAAGAAGTCCATCCACTTCTCACCAAGCCACTTCCATGGCGACTTTTGCTGCTGCAACTTTTCTTCATGTGAAACTTCCCTTTCCACATCAATAATGGAATATGAGGTTCCACTTCTCTGATACCTTTCTGATCTGAAAATGGAATGTACTTGAAAAGGGTGCAAGTTATCCATTTTCATTTATGTAAATGAGTGAAAATACTCCAAATTTTAAATCTTAAAATGTCAGAGCTTCTTATTTCTAATACAGAGATAGACTGTAGGGGCATTTACCGGATATGTCACCTTTCAAAGAAAGTATGAATCCGGAAGCTACCTGGCCCTCTCATAGACTCTGCCTAAAGAAATAATAGAAGTAAACACTCAAACTTAATTAAAATGACCTTACTCAAACTTGACATTATGCAGAATTTTTGCTTGGATGAGGTGTATGTCTTTTCTTCTATTTATGTGTTTTAAGTTTATTTTTATTTTCTGAAACTTAACATGTATATCAGCAACATAATTCACCCATAGAATAACAAAACACAACAGCAATATAATATAGGAGTTCACCCCAACTCTTGGGCTACATCTCCTTTGAGCTTCATCAACATGAATAGACTCTTTGGGATTAAGGTACTTAAATTCTTTTACAAGCTCCACACTTAACCACAATGAATACAAAAATGATTCAAAGGGCTGAGAATACCATTTTAAATCCCTTTAATGGCTGTCTGATTCCTGCAAACAACTTTAGGCTTCCATGGACACACATCCTTCTTTCAGTGCACTAAGCTTATATGAGCTTCTAAATGGCACAAAATCCCTCATATTTCTATTTCTGCTCCTGAAACCACTACTGATACATCCAATAATGATCATACAACCAATACCAACTGATAAATTTCTTACATTAAGCACAACATCCCCAAAAATGGCTCTCCTCCATGGTTTGCCTAGGGCTGCCCACGACTTCATATCAACTTCTCAAGCTGTAGAAGTACTCTAAATGATCTGAAACCACTTCCATTGGTTCCAGAATGAATGAAATAGTCAAGATAGAGTTTTGTTTCATCAAAAACGGCCTCCGAATGCTCCGGTTTCGCATACACACTCTGTTTGGAAAATGGCCTCTAGAGCTTAAATGAAGCTTTTCGGCTTTCTAAAGTTATTAATAGGCTCTGAAAACCATATAAAAAGATTCAAAAGGCATGAAATAGCTAATAATTCCTATTCATTTACCTTAAACAGAGAAACACAGTCCAATACACAGCCTTCTCCTTCTAGGCCCTAATGGCTCCTTCATCTTCTTCGATGCTTAAACCTCTGAAGATGACCTCTGTTAGATTTCAGACCTACAACATTTATTCCAGAAGGTCGAAGAGACCCAAAATGAAAAAAAAAAAATTCCCCAAAAGGATCTCCCATGTGAAAGATATGCTCCAAATTGTATTTTGCCCAATGTTAGGCAAAAATCCCACTAATTGTGGGCCAACTGTAGTTAACTCCAGTTAAATGTGGAAAATCTGCCTAACTTTGCATCCAACTCGTCGTCCCATGCACATGCAGCAAGAGGACAAAAATATTGGTGAAGGTGGAACCTCATATTCCATTATTGATGTGGAAAGGGAAGTTTCACATGAAGAAAAGTTGCAGCAGCAAAAGTCACCATGGAAGTGGCTTGGTGAGAAGTGGATGGACTTCTTGACACAATAAGACGTACTCCTTTTGTACATATGCAAATTTTGGATGTATGCATGTATTTTATGCTATAATATCTTGTTTGTTTTTAGCCACCTTAGATCATTGATCAAGGCAGCGTTGTACAGTTTCATTCTGTAAATTTCTGGTCAGAAATTTCTGTGTGAGTTCAAGAAAGACAGTTGTGGACAAGCACATTCTGGAAGGAGAAGCTTGTGTATTAATTTTCTTTTAATTAAGTTTTAATTAATAATTTAAATTATATATATATATATATATATTAATGTTTGTATGGTTTCTAAAAAAATCATATAATATATATCTATATATATATATATATATTTAAAACTTTATTTAAAATAAAATTAATTTCGGATACCAAAAATTTTTAATATGCCATTTCAAATGTGAGTTGGGGGCCACGTGGCAGCCTCCGAGCCTGCCACGTGGCAGCTCTGGATTGGTCCATTCATTACACAGTCAACTCAAAAGCCAATTGTAGAATGCCACTTGTCACAAAACGACTGGTCTACATGGAATATTCTATGGAATATTCCAAGGAATATTCTCAGAATATTCTAAAGAATATTCTTGAAATATTCTTTGAAAGGTGACATATCTGGTAAATTCCCCTACAGTCTATCTCTGTATTAGAAATAAGAAGTTCTCACATTTTCAGATTTAAAATTGGGAGTATTTGCACTCATTTACATAAATGAAAATGGATGCCTTGCACCCTTTTCAAGTACATTCCATTTTCTGAGTTTGAAAAGGGTGCAAGGTATCCATTTTCATTTATGTAAATGAGTGCAAATACTCCAAATTTTAAATCTGAAAATGTGAGAATTTCTTATTTCTAATACAGAGATAGACTGTAGGGGAATTTACCAGATATGTCACCTTTCAAAGAAAGGATGAATCCAGAAGCTACCTGGCCCTCTTAGAGACTATGCCTAAAGAAATAATAGAAGTAAACACTCAGACTTAATTAAAATGACCTTACTCAAACTTGTCATTATGCGGAATTTTTGCTTGGAAGAGGTGTATTGGTAAAGCGTTGCACTTGCAGACTGCAGGTCATGAGTTCGATTCACAGGTTTTTCAAAGATTTTAAACGACCACCATTATGACCAGGGTGCCACGTGGCCCCCTCCGGGCCTACCACGTGGTAGCCTGTAATTGGTCAAAATTATGAAAATTCAAACCTGTATCAAATGACAGATTGCCACTTGTCGCAAAACGACTGGTCTGTAGGGAATATTCCATGGAATATTCTAAGGAATATTTCTAGAATATTCTAAGGAATATTCGCGAAATATTTTTTTTTTAATATTTTCCAATTTCTAAAGTCAAACTGGCCTTTTTTTTTACTGAAATTGAAGAACTTTAAAGTTGAATAACTTCTTCATAAAGCGTCGGTTTTCAGTGTCGTTCATGACGTTGAGATCGTATCTCCGAGGCATATCCGGTCGCTCAGGTTCCAAGTCAATTTGAGCACTTTCATTTTTGAGATTTTTCCCATGCTCAGATTTGAGCTCCTGATCACACCTCCCAAATGAGAGGCTTTTGGTCCCCAAAAGATTACTAAAATGAAGAACTGAACTATAGTACAGCAAATGAGAGAATAAAAATCCTCTTCTCTTCAGCCCTTCAAACACTTTTTCCTTTCAAAGGAAGTGAAATTGAACCACAAATGAAAAGAAATCGACATTTCCCTTCCTGAATTTGCTTTTTCACAATTGTCCACAACTGACCTTCTTGAACTCACACAGAAATTTCTGACGAGAAATTTACAGAATGAAACTATACAGTGCTGCCTTGATCAATGATCTAATGTGGCTCAAAACAAACAAGATATTACAGCATAAAATACATGCATACATCCAAAATTTGCATATGTACAAAAGGAGTACGTCTTATTATGTCAAGAAGTCCATCCACTTCTCACCAAGCCACTTCCATGGCAACTTTTGCTGCTGCAACTTTTCCTCATGTGAAACTTCCCTTTCCACATTAATAATGGAATCCATGATTCCACCTTCGCCAATATTTTTGTCCTCTTGCTGCATGTGCGTGGGATGACGAGTTGGATGCAAAGTCCAACAATGAGAGACAACATGTCCCTTCTTTTGGAAAAAAGTGCAAATCATATGCACATTCTTTGAAGGTAGTCTTTGCTTCATCTACTTCTTGTGTGCCTTCTTCCTCATCCAGCATCTCCAAACATGATGGTTAAATCGACCACAATATGTACAAGAAATCCTCTTATGTTGCTTTGCATGCTTGCCATAAGCTGCATGTCTACCATCTTCTTGCTGCAACAAAGGCTTCAAACAATGTTAAGGAAGATTGCCATCATGACATTGATGTAATTGAGAACTTGGGAGAAATTTTCTCTTCAAATTTGCATCACATTCTTGAATGCATGTGCTCAAAGCTTCACCATTAAGTTGCTCATAGCTAAGACCAATATTCTTGGGACGCTCCACAACACAAATAGGCTCAACAATGCCTTGTGCATGCTTTCCCAAACCTTTGCCTTCTTGATAGCACATTTTCAACATCAATTTGGATCCAATACCTCTTGTATGCCTTTCAAAAGAACCAACACACTTTTCAATAGAGGAAATTGAAGACAAATCAGAATGATTTACCTCATGATTTACATCCTGAAGATGAGGTATTTTCTTGGAAAAAGCTTCTTGAGCTTGAAGAAGCTGCAACTCAATATCATGCAGTCTTTGAAGAATGGCTTCTTTCTCTTCCTACATAGCTATCAATTGTGCATGAAGTTGAACACTTTCCATTTGATCCTCAAGGAGAATCTGCACCATGTCCTTCACCTTAATGAACTCTTCTTTCATGTCATCACTGAAGAGTTTCTTGAAGGAGGATACTTCACTTGCAGAAGAAATTGACATCATGTAAATGGTAAAAACAACCAAAAGGAACTTCCAAAGAAAAGTCCTCAAAGCTTTCAAGCAAACGACAAGATTTTAACCAAATGTCAGTAAAGATCCCTTCTCATTCAAGCAGCCATTTTGCAACCAATAAAACAGTAAATCTCTTACACTGTTTTAAAACCTTTTGCACAATAACAAATGCTCAACCCGAGCTTTGATACCATTCTGATCTGAAAATGTGATTGTACTTGAAAAGGGTGCAAGGTATCCATTTTCAAGTACAATCACATTTTCAGATCAATGAAGAGAGTTTTCTTATAAAAATATCACGAATATTGTAAAACTAGATATATTCAAGATGAAATCTTAACTATTGTGCAAAACGATGATGAGACCTTAAAGGACTACTTAGAGAGATTTATGTATATCCTCCAAATATCAAAGCACAAATTTGATCTAAGTACCATTAGGAGCTTGTTCTTACGTGGGATTACTGATGATGCTAGGAATAATTTAAATTTTTCAGGACAAGGGGATATTGCCCAGAAACCTTTTGATCAAATTTATGACTTGTGAAGGAAATTCTCAAGGAATCAATATAGATCAGGTAAAGGAATTCGAATTAGAAATAAGAAAAATGAATCTACTGATGCTATGATCATTGGATTGGAGAAAAATTTGGACAACATGAAAATTGAAATAATCAATATTGTTAGCAAACAGATAAACTCTTTGAAATTTCAGCAAAACTTGTAGAGGAACAAGAGTCATTGTTCATTTTTTGTCCAAAATGTAGAAAAAAACATCCTTTAAGAGAATGTCTTCTTTATGTTAAATGAAGTAAAAAAATGTGCAATTTTTGCAGAGAACCATGCCACGGAAAAATGTCCCTCCATACCTAGACTGAAATTTGCATTTGAAGGAGGGAAACCTGAAGCTGAGTTGTTGCATGATATGGGACCATGAAGAAACTAGCCTTGAGTACGTGCAGGTATGGTTCTTGAACTCCCACCACATTTTTTTAGTTATATTGCACATCCATATTCCTATCCTAACACTAATCACTCTCAACATTGGTGGCACGGGAACCAATATCACTATGGAAAACCCTCTTAATGTTAGCAGAAAGGATGTAGAGGGCCAAACCATTCACAACATTCCTATCCTGCACCTATGCAATCATACCCACCTACATATGCACCTTACCCAATGACACAACCGTAATTTCCCCAATTGAGTCAACCTATGCCACCATTACCTTTTCCTCCACCCTTTCGACCTCCTCAACTTCTTGCCAAACCCATTTCAATCGTTTCGACCTCCATGAACCTGCTTCCTCCATCCATTTATCACTCCATGCCAGTTGGAGTCAATGATCTCCAATTGAGATTGGGGAAGGTAGTAACCTCAGAAAAGCAGAAGCAGCCCATGGTGATTATTGAAGAGAAAGGCAAGGAGGAAACTCCTGACCATTCTGTGATAGATGTCACCATTCATCCCATCTCTGTACCTTCAAATCCTTTTCCATCCTCTTCAAATCGACCTCCCTATCCAAAGAGGCTAGTTGTGGAGAGGAATGACCCCATTCCTAAGTCTAGTCTGGCTTCTGAGGTTAGGAATATTTTCATAAAGGTACCTTTGCTCCAAGCTATCAAAGAGATCCCCATCTTTATGAAAATCATTAGGGAAATATGTCTCAAGAAGACAGGAAGGAGAATATTGGAACCCTAAACTATTCAATTTGTTGGAAGAGAAGCAGATTTAATGAGGGGGTGTGTGCACATGGAAAAATATACTGACCCCAGAAACCCTGTTGTTTCTGTTTAGATAGGTGATGTCCTTGTCTCTAAAGTGCTTATAGACCTGGGGGTAGCCATTAATGTTATGACCAAGAAAACCATGGATCAACTTGGGTTGGTTCATATTCATTCTACTCCCAACATGCTTGAATTGGCAGCTAGATCTAAAATCAAGCCGAAAGGGGTTTTGGATGATATGGTCGTTTCATTAGATTCCTGGGAATATACCACAGACTTCATTGTGCTTCAGCTAAAGAATCTTGTGGGAGGACATCCTTGATCTCGGGACAACCATGGATTGCTACGGCCGATTTCTACATTGGATGTCATACTGGTGACATGTATATTTCCCATGGAGATTCTAGGAAGAAAGTCACCTTATATCCACCCGCTAGATCCATTCAGGAGCTCTGAGACACTTTGTGGCTAGATTATAGTAGTGACGAGGAGACTCAGTCTATCTCTATGCTACATCATTGTGTTGAGTCATCTCAAGAGGGTGAGATACAAGACTTCTTGAACAATCTAGATACCATGCCCAATTATGAGTCATTGAGCCAAATCTTTAGTCTAGATTTTCAGGAAAGTCGTGATTCCCAACCTTCCTCACCACCATCTCTAGCAGCACCTCTGTGTACTCTTGAGCCTGATACCACTCTTGTTGATATTAGTCCAGGAAAATCTTTGCATATTAGTTCAGAATTGGATTTGTCCCAGCAAGAGCAGCTTGTGAATTTGTTGCAAAACCATCTTGATGCCTTTGCATGGGGTTACGAAGATATGAAAGGCATCCCTCCTAAAACATGTACTTACCATATCTATATTTAGGAGGGTGCTCAACCTGTCTGACAACCCCAAAGGCGTATGAACCTAGCTCTAATTGATGTTGTGAAGGAAGAATAACAAAAACTCTTAGATGCTAGTTTTATCTATCCTATTTCTGATAACTAGTGGGTTACTCCATTCGTATTAGTCTCGAAGAAAGATGAGAGATGGTGCATTTGCATTGAATACAGAGAATTGAAAAAATCCACTCTTAAGGATTACTTCCCCCTTCCTTTTATTGATCAGGTGCATGATACCCTTACTGGTAAGAAGTACTTCTGTTTTCTACATGGCTTTAGTGGTTACAACCAGATATAGATTTCACCCGAGGATCAAGACAAAACCACCTTTACATGCCCATGGGGTACATTTTCTTACTGAGTGCTCCCCTTTGGGCTATCTAATTCCCTAGCTACCTTTCAAAGGGCAGTCGTGGCCATTTTTGCTGACCTTGAGTGTGTGGAAATCTATATGGATGAATTTTCTGTGTTTGGTGATTCATTTTAGGAGGCCCTAAAAATAATAGAAAAAAGTGCTTCTTCGTTGCCAAGAAGATCATCTTTCCCTAAGTGACAAAAAGTGCAGATTAATGTGCAAGGCAGGAGTAGTTCTTGGCCATCTTATTTCTAACAAAGGTATCCAGGTTGACCCCACAAAGATAGAGATTATTTTGAGTCTTCCTGCACCCAAAAATCAAAGGGAAGCGAGAGGTTTCCTAGGACATGCGGGCTACTATAGGAGATTCATTGAGAACTTATTTAGGATAGATACCCCCTTTTTTTTACTTTTAACTAAGGATAGTGAGTTTTTTTGGTCCACAACTTGACAACATTCTTTTGAGACATTAACGGAAAAAATAGTACAGGCACCAATTTTGAGAGGACCAATTTTGATGCCTTGGATACTTCCATTGGCATAGCTTTAAGAAAGGAAGAAGACAAATAGTCCTATGATATCTACTTCATTAGGAAAAACTTGTCACCCGCTGAACTAAACTACACAGTCACTGAGAAAGAGTTTTTAGCTATAATTTTTTCTATTAATAAATTCAGACACTACATTACAGGGTATGAAGTCTTTGTGCATACTGATCATTCTTCAATAAAATATTTGATGAATAAACCATCAACTAGTGGTAGAGTGACTAGGTGGTTACTATTGCTGCAGGAATTTAATATTATTGTTGTTGATAGACCAGGAAAATATAACATTGTAGTAGATTATCTTTCAAGATTAAATAATCCTGGTGAAGTAATTCCTGTTGATGATAATTTTCCTAACGAACATATTTTTTTTGTCTCAATAGAATCCCCGTGGTTCATTGACATAGCTAACTGATAGTCACTGGAAAAACACCGCCTCACTTATCTTCTTGTGAAAAGCGGAATATTATAAAAAAAAATTCTTCATATTCTTGGGTTCAAGGAGACCTCTTTTACACTGGGTCGGACCTCATTATCCGTAGGTGTATAAGAGAGGAATAAGTGTTTGAAATCTTAAAATCTACTCAGGATGAACCTTGTGGAGGCCACTTCACTCATACGTGAAATACATACAAAATTTCACGAGATGCCTATTTTTGGCCCTCATTATTTAAGGATGCCAAAAAATATGTTAAGCGATGTGATAGCTGTCAGCGAATGGGCCAACCCAATCAAACCAATGAAATGCATTTATGTCCTTAGGTTATGATTGAGCCCTTTGAAAAATGGGTTATTGATTTTGTAGGATCAATAAATACGACATCATTAAATAAAAATAATATCTTGGTTTGCACAGATTTTCGTTACAAAATGGGTAGAAGCTAAAGATGTTTCGTTTTCTACTGAAAAAGTTGTTGATGATTTTATTTTTACTGATATCTTTACTAGATTTTGTGTGCCTAAAGAGATTGTTTCTAACAATTGACCACGATTTATTTATAATCTAGTACAGGGTGTGATGGAGCAGTTCAAAATTCAATATAGGAAATCTACACCTTATCACCCATAAGAAAATGGTCAGGTGGAGTCCACAAACAAGGTAATTGAGTCCATCCTTACGAATACATTGAAAATGCATAGAAAGGATAGGGCTAGTAGATTATCAGAAGCCTTGTGGGCATATCAAACCACTTGGAGAAACAACACGGGACACACACCATATGAGCTGGTATACGGGAAACAAGTCATTTTTCCAATAGAATTCCAGATTAATTCCTTCAGGATTGCAGTTCAGTTGGGACTAGACCTCTCAGAAGCACAACAGAAGCGTCTCCTACAACCGAATGAGTTAGATGAATTTCGAAGGGATGTTGTTCAGCATAATACATTGGTTTAACAACAACACAAGAAATGGCATGACAAGTCTATCTGGAAAAATTTGTTCCAACCAGGCGATTAGGTAGTCCTTTATGATTCCAGATTTAAATATTTTAGGGGGAAATTCCATACACGTTGGATGGGACCTTATGAGGTAGTCAAATTTTTTGAAAATGGAGCAGTAGAAATCAAAACTATTGATGGATGAAATTCAATATTCCTATTGAATGGGTATAGATTGAAGGTATATTTTCATCCTCTCACTAAGGAAGGTTTTATGTAGCAACATCAATCCAAAAAGGATATGGTAGGTGGCAACACCAACCTATTGAAAATCTGATCTTTTTTTTTCTTGAAACAAAAAATAAAAATAAAAATGACAAAAAAATTAAAACAAAGAAAAAAAAAACTTCTTCCTATAATTATGAAAATAAATTGACTAACATGATTGTAGAAGGATCAACTTGAAAACCAGCATGTTGGAAGGAAGATCAAAATTTTAATAAAAAGGGAATGTTGCTTGATTTTTAGATGTGTTAATTGTCACCAAGAAGAAGCAGGTTCAAATGCAGGAACCAAGCCCTTATCCAAGTTTGGGATAGCTGGCATGGAAGTTTTTATTCAAGAACCGCTCAATTCTCGCTGCATTTACTGTTTCCAGCACTAGTGCAGGGAAATTTTAAAGGTAAAATTATGCCTTTCTTCTGCTTCCCATTTTGTAATTCCATGCTATTTTTCTTCTCTTAATCTCATAATGAACCACCCCCCTTTCTTCAAATAAACTATCCCTATCCGATTTTGTATTTCCATCTTTTCCCCTTAAAAGTTTTTCGCAAATCCATTTTTCATTTATCCCTCTTGGTGGTTTCACTCTTGGAATCCCTATCGTAATATTCCTTCCCATTATGGAAATTAGCCCTTTCCCACTTATTTTTTTCCTCATGGATCAACTTAAGGATCTAATGTGAACTCACAAGTCATATCGAAAGGCATGTTCAACACCAAAAAATGGAAAATAAAACTTCCCTTGTATATTCAAGCAATTTTTTTAATCGAGCCTATGAATTATATTCTATCAAAATTTCTTTTGGCTCCATTTTTCTCTTCGATGCTACAAAATCCCTGGTGCAGGCATGATTAGTGAAGGCATTCTTAAGTGCAGGCAGGTTCAGTGCAAGCGCGATTAGTGCAAGCATGTTAAGTACAAATATCCACACCGCTAAGCGCGCCTGAATGTGAAAACACATGGTCCCAGTGAAAGAATGTTTAATACAATGAAGGAACACCTGGTGCAAAAATGTGCACTGGAAAGTTTATCTTTTTTTCATAATTATTTTTTTCAGACAGAATGACTGCACCACTGATAGACCATGGCATATAATAATTTGAATTATGGTTAAAACTTTGTTTTATCATTTACTAATTTACGAAGAAATCATTTAAGTACAAGATATTTTAGGTTATGAAATCTCATATTTTTAATGAGTATTGAGTACATCTTATGTGAATCATGAAGCGAATGTAGATAGTACGATTCACCTGAAACCCAATACTTACCTCTTTTTGTAAAAAAAATCATCACCTGTCAACGATGTCCTTACCTCATAATTTGATCGTGCATGATCGTTACACCGCATCGCTGCCGAAACCTCCGCCTTTTCCAATCATCATTGCCTACATGTACTTGGACCGATACGTGTGTGCATCTGCCCCAAAGGTGTAATTTTAATGATGGAGCGTGATTGAATGGAAGATGGCTAATAGGGTAGTGGGTGGATGGCTCTACCATCATAAATCTCTCGGCAGAGCCTTTGAATTCTTGATTGTGATATGTTTCTAAGGTTTAGACAGAGAGTTGGGGTGAATTCAAATAAAAATGACGCCCGTAAGGATCAAACCACTATACGTGAAGGAAATAGAGAAATGACTGAGGATAGAAATAGTCTTTCAATACTGTAGGAATCTAGGTTTTTCCCGTTTCTAAAAATATTTGACGGATTTTATATGGTCGTGGCACTAGAATTAGTTAGGACATTTGATGGAAGCAGAGCCAAGGTAGTCTCACTGGAATTTGTGGTCACGGAAGAATCCATATCTTAGGCTACAAGCTTAGAAATATTTGGTGAACAATGGTTTAAGAAAGAGAATATTGAGAAGAAGTGGTCAGAAGATAAAGGTGGTCTGGAAGAAAGGGCTTTCGCTCAGTGCTATGCTCGGTAAATGGAAATACCTCCTTTACATATTTCAGAAGCTTCTTACCTGCAAGGGTCATTATTCATTGAATTTTCTGTATCATATATGTTTTTTGTTGTATTTTTAGTCGGGAAAACTCATCAATTTCCCCTATTATCTGCTCAGGAGCTTCGAGAAAATGGTGAAAGGTGTTTAGAGAGGGAAGTCAAGTTAGGTTGCATGCAAGTTGTATCATCACGGGTTGATCGGAATTTTAGTTAAGAAGGAGCTGGAGGTCAAAAATGTGACCTGGAAAGAATTTTTGAAGGAGTTTCAAGGACGAGGTGTAGGGAAGTCATCCGGAAAAAATAATGCAAGAAATAAATGAAAAGCAGAGACTCTAACCCTGCACTCTACCGAGACAAAAAGCAAGGAAAGATTGGTGCAAGCATAGGAGCGATATGTCAAAGAAAATTCATCCTCATTAAAAATAATGACTAAGATCTCGACTAAGAAAAGGACTGCCTCTTTGGGGGTGCATCATGTTCAGTCGACCTCCTTGATATTTTTGGAAAATTCACCACGTGCTTCACTAGGTGACCATAACATCTCAATTCTCATTGAGGTGACGACTTACACAGTGGTTAATGAAGGCTATGTAGAGAAGGAGGATGACATACGCCTGTCGGCCTTCCTTCATAAGATAAAGAAGATAAAAATGACACCAAGTGAAAGCAGATACCCGATAGAGGGTCAAGTAGATGATGAGGCACAACATATTGAAGTCCTCAATAGTTTTTAAGTGCAGGTTATTGAAACCCCTGGTGAGATGGATGTGCCAGGTACTGAAAACCTGAGAGAGATGGATGTGCAGGATACTGAAGTTATTTAAGAGTTTTGTTCGCCTTTGAAAATTCTTTTCAAAATATTTTGAATTATTAAAGTGAACCTTTCTAAGTTAAAAAATATTAAAGAGAAGATCTGATTTATGTGCGTAACTATTACAGGGATAAAGCCTGCTTTCATACTTAGATAATTTCTTTGACTGCATGAAAGAATTCCTTGATTGAAGAAAGTGTGTTTTGGCTTCTGAAGTTCATTTTTATTTCGAAGTCTATTTTATTTTTGAAAGTTTAGTTTGGTTGAAGCATTATTTTTTTTGTGGAATTTATTTAAGAGTTTTGTTCGCCTTTGAAAATTCTTTTCATAGCTAGCACACTCTTTACTTTTTCTTGAAAGTAATTGTAAAACTTAGTGCAAGAACCTTTGTTTTGGTATAGGAACCAATATCCTGATATAGGAACAGAGTGCTTTAGTCCTAAGGCTGGGAGCCCCTGCATAAAGACATAAATCTACAGTATAAGTGTAAAATATACTTCCAACACATAAGCCTTGTGCATGTACTAGTGCAAGCAGATTTCAGGAGTACAGGAATAACATCTTAGTGTAGGAAGGAAAATCCTTAAAGAAGACATATATCTTCAAGTGCCCAATTGTTAATCTGTCAATAAATATAGTGAAGATAAACATAGAATTTTACTTCGGTAATTAGGATTGTTTGAAGTAGTTTGAAAGTTACTTTCATTGGTTTCTTCGCAAAGTACTTTCTTTCATACTCTAGCACTAGAATTTATTTGGTGTAAATTTATGTGTGATCTTTCTTTTCGATTCTGCAAGATTGCAATTAAAGTAGGAATAGAGTTAGGAAAAGTTCATACCATTTCTAGCATTTCCCATGCTTTGTCTCTAAGTTTATGAAACCCCCAAGTTGATAAGTAAGTGTTGAATGAGTTTTCTTAACTACAATTGTTGAATGAATTTTCTTAACTGCAATTCCTGCACCCAACACGCAGCTACTTAACCCTCCCTCATTTCATTTGTAAAGGCAAGGGTGGACCAAGAGAAAGGGTGGATTTGAAGAGCCATGTTATGGTGGAACTCAGAGGTCGAGTAGCGGAATGCTAAGCCCAAACCAGGGGTGGAACCATAATCACATCCATAGAGGTGGAACCATGCTAGAACGCTTTTCGAGACAGATAATTTTTACAGAGACTATTCCTTTGATTCTTGAAAGATTCTATGCAGGTAAAATTTTCATTTTGTCAAAATGATATAAATTTTACAGTCATTTTAACCAGAATTTCGCAGGGAAGGCGATGGTAAAGTTAGAATGGCCATCTGAGCAGCAGATTTGTAGATTCCATGCAGAACAAAATCTTAGGGAATCTTGAGGGCATCAAAAATATTCCTTGAGGCCTAAAACTTGTCGGAGCCCATTTTCGACAAACTTTATGTCAATTTTACACCTCTCAGTGATAGGAATCTGATGGCGATGTTCGTTTCAGCAGCAGAGCTTCCCATTTCTCGGTCATTTTCTATATTGGAGTGAGGGTGTCTGATTCTCAAGTGTGGACAATCAATTATATGTCCCTCGACGCCACAAATTCGACGGTACATCCATATTCAGTAGCTGAGCATCTGCTTCTTCATCCATATTCAAGGGTTGAGGTATATATAGTTTGATCACGTGCCTCTTTTTGCTATGAGATGTATTATGATTTCTAGATCCCTTCTTGATGCATGTTGTGGGATCTTATTTTTTTTCTTCAAGTGAGGTTATGTCATGTTGATAGGAGGTCCATTTTGAGTGAGAGTTCTTGTAGCAGAACGTCTCATGGAGAGAAAATCTACTCATGTTGAGGGCACATCCTTGTATGAACATTATCCATGTACATCTTCCCATTTCCAACACTATATGAAGTGACCTACCCCATTTTGACACTGGGCCCGGAGACGTAGCCCACACTAGGTGAACTCCGTTATCAACGTCTCGTGTTTTTATGTTGCTGATGGTGGCCTTGTTTCCTCTTATTTACAACATGCATATGTGTTATTTTACTCTCTTTTAAAATGAAATTATAACAACATCACCGAAGTAAAATATCATGGGTAAATCCGGTAGTTCATAGACCCGGATCATGTTGGTTAAATATGTAGGAGGTAATATCTTTGGATGATTTTTTTTTGGGAAGCAATAAGCATGGGAAAAATGAGTTTTTTGAATGGAAATAGTTTTTTGAAATAATAA
The DNA here is from genome assembly GCA_034641835.2 of Pinus albicaulis. NCBI lineage: Eukaryota > Viridiplantae > Streptophyta > Pinopsida > Pinales > Pinaceae > Pinus > Pinus albicaulis. The sequence goes on along the minus strand of CM076578.1, from coordinate 1,730,880,516 downwards.
ATATAAAGAAATAATTAATTATTAATGGAATAAATTTTAAAAGGAATAAAATAAACTTTATTTTTGGAAAATCGTTGAATTAAATAAAATAAATTAGAAAAAAAAAATACGTATTTCATAAATATGGAAAGTTTTCAACATATTTGAAGGGAAATTTAAATGGGGTGTCACTAACTAGAAGGGTTATTCTCAACCCTTCCATGAAAAACTTGAAACTAAGTACACTTGGGTATGAGAAATAAATACTATAGGAGAAGCATATGGATTATTCCTTCTAGCCTAAGAAGCAAACATCCAATAATTAATGGTGTTAGCAGATTTGAAGGGCATTATCCATCATCGTGTTCATGTTTTTTTCCTAAAGATTGTGAGTTACGAAGTATAGAGATAGATCAATGACTTAAACGTTAGCCTCTTCAAGTGGGAAACCTCCTTTACATCACATAAATGAACAATTCTTGAATGATACAAATGATAAGACCTCCTTGGTATATATAGAATCCTAAGGGGTCACAATATAATTAGAGCCTACATAACAATAACAATGCAAGGGCACAAAAATAACATTAATGGGCTTTTATGGGACACAACAATAAAAATAATGGGGATACATGGGCACAACAATAACAATAGGGGGCTACACTAACAATAACAATAAGCGGAATAAAATAGAATTATAAAGACCTAACATGCCCCTCTCCTTCAAAAATATTTTCCTCAACGCTTGAGTAGTTTTGGATGCTTCTGTATAAAATTTCCATCCTTCTATGTGGAGTCTTCAGTTGGTAAGTTCTTCCACTTAATGAGATACTCTAAAATTAATTGATTTCGTTGCAGTCAGGTTTTTGTTTCTATGATTTCTTCAGGCTTAATTATGATTTTTCCATCTTCATCAAGTTTTGGCAACAATGTTTGAACTAGGAGATTGCCACCACCAAAACATGGAAAACTGGGTGTACTCAGGAAGATGCACACAACTCAAATTTGTTTGCCATAGTACCAATGTTTTGCAACACCTTGTAAGGACCATATTACTTGGTTGATAATTTATTATCCTTCTTAGCTTTCTTGAGAGACATTCATTTGTATTGTTGTATCTATAAAAATACCTAGATGTCTACATCAAAACTTCTTTCATTGTGATGTTGATATTCCTATTATTTCATTCGATTCTATGACAAAGTGCTATTCATTAAGAGTTGGATAACTTGTTGTTGATGCTCAATGTGATATTCCACTTCTTGAACCTTAGAATTTTCTCTTAAATATGATGTGATGGATGGTGGATGATATCCATAAAGTGCCACAAATGGAGTCATTTTTGCTGTAGTATGGGAGGAAGTGTTGTACCACCATTCTGTTAAAGGTAAACACTTGACCCAGTGTGCATGTTTATCAGATACAAAGAAATGAAGAGACACTTCAAAACATTTGTTCACTATCTCATTTTTCATGTTAGATTGAGAATGATAAAATGATCTATGATCTAATTGAGTACCAAGAAAATAAAATAATTATGTCCAAAAATTTCTAGTGAAAATGAGATCCTTTTCACTTACAATAAGATTGGGTTTCCATTTATCTTTTGAATTTTTTCCATAAATGCAGTAGCAACTATACTGGCTTTAAAAGGATGAGATAATGCACAAAAGTGTGCATACTTGGTAATTCTATCAACTCCACCATGTTGACACTATTTCCTTCAGACTTGGGTAAACCTGTGATAAAATCCATAGATACCTACTCCCAACACTAACATGGAATGGCTTAAGGTTTTAATAGACCTGGGGTCTTAATTGTTTCAACTTTATTTTGTTGTAAAACCAAACATTCTACCACAAACTTCTGAATATCATATTTAAGCTCATCCCCAAAAAAAATCCTTCTTGACCCTGTGGTAATTTTTTAAAAATCTTGAGTGCCCTCTAAAGGGGAGGTGTGCGATTCCAAAAGAATATTTTTCTTGAGTTGGGCATTCTTACAAAGATATAAGTGAATTTGTATCGTAATGAATCATTTTTCCAGCTAAATGTATTAGATGTACTAGGATCTTGTTGCAACTTTTGAATGAGTGTCCACACCTCTTCTTCATTCTTCGAGTCATTCATTTGGATAATAGAAATGAAACAAAGCAATGCTTCCACATCCTCATCCTTTCTGGAGAGTGCATCCACAACAACATTTTTCTTCCATTTTTGTAGATGATTTCAAAGTCATAACCCAACATCTTTGTGACCCATTTTCTCTGCTCTTCTGAAGATAATATTTGTTCCAAAATCTATTTAAGACTATCATGATTTGTTTTTACCTTAAATTTTCTTCCCATTAGGTAAGGTCTCAATCGATTTATTGCATGTAGTATTGCCAAAATTTCCTTTTCATAAATAGGTTTATGTAAATAATTTCCTTTTATTACATGAATTTCAAAATCAATGGGTATCCATTCTTGCATTAAAACAACACCAATTCCATTTCCCGAAGCATCACATTCCATAATAAAGGTTTTTGTGAATTCAGACGTAGCTAAGACTGGTGCTTGGTACATTGCTTCTTTATGATGTTCAAAGGACTTAGTTGCTTATGGAGTCCAAGAAAATGCATCATTCTTCAGTAATGTTCTTAGAGGTGTTCTTATTCTACCTTAATTATTAGAAAACTTGCGATAATATCCCGTCAATCCGAGAAATCCTTGAGGATGATTTATGGTTGTGGGGATTTTCCATTCCTAAATGGATATAATTTTGTTAGGGTATATACCTTAACACCCTCATGGGATACAATATGACGTAAATATTCCACCTCATGTACTCCAAAGAAGCATTTGGAGGTTTTTGCATATAAGTGTTTCTCCTCCAATAGTTTGAGTTCCCTATAAACATGTTGAACATGATCCTTCCAAGCCTTGTTGTAGATTAGTATATCATCAAAAAATGCTAAGAAAAAAATTCTAAGGGTTTGAAAATGGAATTCATCAAACCTTGAAATGTCGAAGGTGCATTAGTAAGGCCAAAAGGCATGACAAAAAATTAATAATGATCCTCATGAGTTTTGAATGTTGTTTTCAAAATGTCTTCATTATTCACTATAATTTGATGATACATTAAATGAAGATCCATCTTGGTGAAGTAAATTGCTCCATGTAATTCATCCAACATGTTGGGTCCCCAATTTTTCATAATTTTGTTGATGAATCCATCCATTTTCGCATCATTCCATTCACCCATTGTCATCATTTTAAACCATGTTTCTTCATAAATGCATCAAATTCCTACATACATGTTTACATGGTTTTTTACTATTATTTCCATTATTTTTAATGAATTAAGGATAATTATGCATGGTTTTACTAATGATAGTTTTTCCAATGCAAGTTTCTACAGTTGTCTCCATGGTTGAGGTAGTAGAACCACTCTAGAAGGAAATGTGGCACATAGACATTGTTTCTAAAGGTTCCAATATGGATTTTTATTGGTCAAATTCAACCCAGCTCACACGTGTGGACCTTCAACAAAATATCAAGGGAGAAAAACAACAATTTTGACCAGTCTACCTCAAACACATTTTTTGAGCAAATTAAAGCTAATTTCGGAAAATGAAAACATGGGTTTTGTTCAAAACGGACCCAATTGGGTTTTTAGAAAGAAGTTTTCTCAATTTAGTTACCATTTCAGATATTTTCAAGCATCTTTGGAGCCTTATTTTGTAGATTATGTGGATATATGGTTCTTCAATTTTATATTTAATGCACAGTCAACAAAGAAGCCTGAACGAGTTTTTCTTTAGCAAATTCATGGCGTAGAGATAAGTTTGATCATATATGGGCTGATATTAGATCCAAAAATCCATGAAATTTTATTTTATTTGATCTCATGATCAAAACGAAAGTAAGAAAATTATGAATTTGTTAATTGTTTCAAAATTCTATAAATCACAATCTCTTTGATGAGAGGAGGGATAAAATATGTCAAGGATGATCTTAATTTGTGATTTTTGTTACTTTTTGAAGGAAAATAACTCTATTTGTTTTCATTGAATATAATTTTTTATATGGCATAGCTCTGAATGAAATTGTTGATTTAGATCTCTTCTCTTGATTTGAGATTTCAACACCTTGTAGTCCTCAGGAGGCCCCCCTCGAGATGTGTGAGAATAGTATAGATTATTTCCATTTCTTTCATATTCTCATGAATGGTTTGTTTTACATAGATTAATTGTTTATGCTTATCATAGATTAAAAAATCATGATTTTGATAGATCAAATGTTTATGCTTTCTTAGATTAAATTGTTCATGATTCCATAGATTAAAGTTTGTACTTTTTAGAACAAAATACATGCTTTCATAGGGTAAAATATAATGTTTTCTTAAATCAATAATATTTATGTTTTTTTTCTAGTTTAACATTAATTTCATTTCCAAAAACTTAGTACTTTCATAGTTTATATTAAAGAATATAATTTCCTTTTCAAGTTTCCAATTCATTTCATTTATGCATAAATATTGAAATCTAATCTCTTAGCACATATGATGTAGTGTACTTCTCAAGCTCACGTACCCGTATTGACGTATAAATGCAAGTAATTTAATAGTCAATTAAATCACCCAACATTTTTGCGCCATTTCCGGTGAAGTGTACATAGGGGTCCTTTTATTTTCATTAAAAAAAAAAAAAAAAACTTAAATCACCTACCACCCCCACTATATCACTGTAGAGTCCCATAATTGTTTTATTTTGACATCTTTTTTGCATCCATATTTTCCTTCTTTTCCAATCACTATCAAACTAATAAGGCAACAATCAAATGATTTTGACAAGGTAAAATACTTGTGTCCTATTTTTCGTACTTGTTAATATGTCCTATTGTTTTGTTAAATATTACATTCAGCTACAGAATTGACACAATTCTGCAACTATTCCATAGATCCGTAGCTACCTTCATTGTTAACAGGATTTTGGTGCATCAGATCAACAAAGGAGTATATGGGTAGATATAGGATTATCCCCTCATGGAATTCCTATTTCTTATCCGAGCTAATTCACCAATAATATAACACATTTACACGGTCAAAGATAGCAGTCAACATGTTGCAGTGCTCAGGAATAGAGCCCGAGAATGTCATGACTGTGTCGATTTTCTTTCCTAATAGAAAATTAACAGATAAGCGATATTTATTTTATGTTTTTAAATTGTATAAGGATTCTAATAGAGATTTATAGGCTTAAATCTCGCGTATTGTTGAACGCACTCTATAAAACCATAGAAACGTTAACAATGTTACTGATGAAATAGGTAACCACATTGTTACCTACTTTTTGAAGTATCAAGAAAAACACCTAATTTTGAAAAAGTGGCGATGTAGAATCAAGAAAAAAAAAAATTGAGCATGTTTTTGGCACTTTAAGTTTTTTTCATTTTGTTTTTTTTTTTTAATTAATTTTTTTTTTTTAAGTGATGTTTTTTATGTCGATTTTGAATAGTGGTGGTGTATCATCACCAACGTTTTTTTATAGGATTGATTTTGACACTATAGATTTTCTAATGTCTTCTTCTTCTGTGAGATGTTTATTTTTAAGTGCATTTATGTACTTGTGTTTTAAAAATAATAAAATAATTTTTTTTTAAAATAAAAACTTGTAATGATATCTTCACTTTTTCACATACATAAAAGATGGAAAAAGGGTCAATATTCTAAAGTTTATATTTTCTACATGTTTATGTATTGTTAAATAATTTTTCAATGTACATCGAAAAATTGTCGCTAAAAAACCAATATTTTGAACCATATGACAAAAAAATACAATTTTTCAATATAAATACAATGCAAAAAATACACTTTTACAGAGTTTTTGTTGGAAAAAACATGTTAAATAAACTAATTTTTTGGGAGAATCTTAACAAAAAAACTTAAGAAAACAACATTTTTATTGAATTTTATGTCAAAAAATAATAGCAATCACATGTTTTTTGCAAAAAAAAAGGGTCGTTCTCATAAAATATCAAAGCCTAAACATTACAAGTAAAACTAATTAATAGTTCTAAAAACTAAGCTTTGTTTGCAAGCATAACTTAAACATCATCAACAATATCAACTAATACATCTTCAACATCATCTAGAACAGCATTGATGGCTTCTTCCGCGGCATTTTCTTCTTCATTTTTATCATTTTCGTCCTCTAATGGATCTTTCATGTCAGCAAATCTTCCAAAGTGTCCCTTTCCAATCATTCCATATAATGGTGGTTGAGGTTCCTTTGCTTTTTTTGCCACACGTGATTCATTAAAATCTCCTTTCCTCAAACCAACTTCTTGCTTCGCATCTGGAAGGAATTTCAGAGCGTTAATTCTTTGTTGAATAAATTTGCATTGAACTGGGTCTTTCTCAATGGCAATGCAATTTCATCCTTTTAGTAGGCAACATGCTAGTGTTGTACCTAATCATCAAGCACCAAAAAAATAAGTAAGAAAATTAGTATGGAAACATAAAAAGTAAAAAAGACAATATTTAAATTTAAATTTGTATAATAAAACTTACCTGAACCTGAGAATAAATCCAAAACCCATTCTACTTCATTTGAACATAGATCTATAAGATAGTTAATCAATGCTTGTGGTTTTTGATAAATGTTAACTATATCTCCTTTTGCATCTTTATCCTCATATGTTAATTTTCTTACAACTGCATCATAAACCAATACTTGACTATGACTCTTCCCATCTACTCGATTCATAATAATATGCTTATAGCTATCGTCTTTTGTCCAACATTCAACATGGATGAACTCACAATCATTTATAATAGGCTGATCTTCGAAAGAAACAATATTTGACTTTTTCCTGTAACATAACATAGTAAAAGTTCAATTAAATTTTACATGAATAAAAAAATTTAGGAGGAATCAAACATAAAATTTCAAAGTCTTACCATGTAAGTTGCATACTTGAGTTTGCTTGACCCTTGAAGCTTGTTAATAACATTGGAAACTATGTGTCTGAATGAAATGTCACAAATCGCCAAAGTGGTGATGTTGTCACTTCTTGAAAACCTGTAACCACTTTACTAAAATCTTGATAAGTATATGGTTCTCTATCATATTCAATGTCTGGGAAATTGAAACCATGAGGAATATCTGCAATAACTAGGTCATATTCCCTTTTAGGTATTAGTGATGCAATGTCTTCACAGTCACCTTGTATTATTTGATATTGGACACTATCGAGCCCATTCCAAATGTAATGATTAAGAGTAGGATTTAGTTCAACATTCATAAGACGCTTCCTTCTCATGTTCTCCATCTTAATTTTTTCAATAAAGCTTTTGAAAGTATCTGGTACTCCATTTCCATCCATCTTCGACATCTTTAATGATATATATATATATATATATATATATATATATATATAATAAAAATGGTTTAAATATGAAGAAAATGAATTTATAAATCAACATACCTTATTAAATGCAATATAAAACTCTTTTAGTGTTGATGTAGAACTTGCTTCTGGGTAGTTGCATACAACATCATCCCAACTGTCTTCATTCAACATTTTAACCATGTGTTCTTGTATTTTCATAAAAATTTTCTGACTGAATAAATCAAGTTAAAAACGTTAATATATTGACATGTATAACAAATTCTACCAACATCATTATGTTTTATTTAAAAGAAAATTATAATGAAATAAATAATTCAAGAAACTTACTTTTGAAATTCTGCACACATTTCTTCCATTGATAATTCACCCGACTTCACATGGGCTAATACTGATTTGACTAATTTATCATCCTTCACACCTTGCATTGTTCTCCAAGGTGTGATAGTCATATCCTCCAAAAGCTGCTTCATTTCAGGACCCCCCTTACTGTCGGTACATATTATGGGTTTACTCTTTCTAACCTTCTATTTTTTTATGGAAATATTCTCCCACCAATCAAAAATCTCATCAATCAAATCCCATACCTCCCCAGTTCTAAATGCCAACTGAAAAATGTTATCTGTGCCTCTGAAGAGATTTGTATTCAATTTTCCATCTTTTGCTTTTTTTTCATCAATTTGATAACTTGTTTCCATTAAACATTCCTTTCGAAATGCTACACTAACTTGTGTCTTATCCCCACCACATTTTTCTATGAATTCATTATGAATAAATCTGACCCTTTGGATGAAAGTCATTTTCATTCTGTACTCATTATCTACATTATGATCCCATGCCAATAACTTTGATTCTATTTCTGTTAAGCCAGCGTAAATGATGCATTTCACTGTTTGAAAAAGATAGTTATTGGGATATTCTGCAATCAATTTTCTCTTAGCCTCTATCGAATGGTTCCCTCCAATTACATAATATTTATAATCAAAACATTTTGTCTTGTCAAATGCTTGTTTGTTGGGAACCTGACATGGATCAACAAGAACCACATAATCCACCACATGCGCATATGGATTGAACCTGAACAATGTTTTCATATTATGTACATGTAGGTGATGGGCCATTCTAATTTGATATTGAGATTGTCCTTCATCTGGGCCATAAAATTGGTTAACATTAAGCTCAAATGTTTGGCCACCAAGAATTAATTTATTCTTCCTCAACTCTTGTCGAATAGCATTTTTTTTTGTTTTAATAATGCCATCCTCTAACTCAGCACCTGGTGTTATGATTTCTCTGCTTCCGTGAGAGCTTTCAATTTGTTCTTCACTGCTGCTCACGACCTTTACAGGTTCACCAATATTTGATTTCCTAGTCTTATTGGATAACATATTAGTTTTTTTATAAACAAGCTCTCCTTCATGAGGTAAAAGAGAGACATCTTTGGCAATTTTTCTTTTTGGTGTCTGATCTGTTTTCTCCTTTTTCACAATAGTTCTCATCTCCTCCTCACTAATTCTATCATAATTTTCTGTTTCATGTTCGACACCTTCAAAAGAAACATGTTTAAGTTTACTAGATTGACCCACCTTAGTGACTCTTGGTTGATCCCCTCTTTGTACTGTTGCAGTGTCACGAGTTATTGCTCTTTGCTTCAATCTCCTTTCCTCTGCTTTGTCTTTGTGGAAAGTTTTGATCACATCCATAACATTTGGCACCAACATATAAATACCTTCAAACATGTTTGAAAGACCCGGAACAAAATCCTATGAAACAAAATAAAACATGTCAATGATCAATAATTTATAAAAAATTGAATCATCCTTACAATAATACATAGAGGAAATAAAAATAAGCATACTTACAATGTTATTTGCAATGTTGCTTGATATTTCTTCAGAAAATTTTGAAGATATTTCATCTGTGTCATACTTGATGATTGATAGACGATATCTAACCTTCTCACGTTTTTGAGCCTTCCTTGCAAGAACATAAATAGTGTTTGTATTCAGGACCATACATATGTCTCGTACTATGCCAATCACATCATATGGCTCATTTAAGTCAATCATACCACAAATCAGATAGATGTGTATATCAGCCTCCATTTCACTGTCTTCAAGATACCATGAGAAATTGGTTTTATCTATTTCCTCGGCGTTCTTCCAATCAGAAATAAGCTTTAATGAACCTGGTGCCCCACTTGCTTGACTTTTATTAGTGTGTGCAACAATATCTTTATTGCGTCCAATAGTGTCCATAGTGCGTCCAGCTACAACTTTAGATTTGGGAGTTGTATCCATAGTGCGTCAAGCTGCAGCTGTAGATTTGGGAGTTGCTGCCGTAGATTTGGGAGTTGCTGCCCTAGGTGTAGAAACATTCACAGAAATATTTTTTGATGCCATTTTCCTGATATATATATATATATATATATATATATATATATATATATATTAGTTAATGGAAAAATATTGCGGATAAAATAAATTTAATAAACAAAATTTATTTCTAAAACTAAATAGCTTGAAATTAAAGTAGTAATTTAATTTTAATTTAATTTTACATTACATAGCAATTGAATAAAAATAAAAAAAATAAAAGAAAAGAAAAATTTATTTTACTTTACATAGCAATTAAATAAAAAATTATAAACTTAAAATTATAAAAAATTAATATAAAAATTTATAAATTTATATAATCTTTTAATATATTTGAAAATTACAAATTTCTATTTCACATTACATAGTAAATAAATAAAAATAAATAAAATAAAATAAAAGCAATTAAACAAAAGAAAAGAAAAAAATATTTTTTTTATAATGTTGTTTTAATACTTAAATTAAAAAAAAAAAAAATTAAAAAAGAAATTTAAATATTTAAATGTTAAAAACAAATATTATAATATTATATATTTTTTATATTTTTTTAATCGTATTGTTATATAGTTTTTTTTTTATTAATTTATTATATTGTTATATTAAAACAAATGTTTTTTTCTTTTTAATTTATTATATTGTATTTTTTTTTTTTAATTATATAATGTTTAAAAACAAAATATAATTGTTGTTTAGTAATTTTTATTTTTTATTTTTTTTAATTTTAATTTAATTTAATTTAATTTTTATATATTTGTTATATTTTGAGATTTTTAACAATTATTATTTAACAATGTTTTTATTATTTTTATATATAACAATGTTTCTATTAATTTTTAATTGTTTTATTAAAAAAAAAAAAAATTAAAAAAAAAATTAAAAACAAAAAATAAATAAATAAATAAATAAAATAAAATTAAAAATAAATAAAAAAACAAAAATAAATAAATGTTTTATCAAAAAAAAAAAAAAAATTCAAAAAAATTCAAAAAATATTTCAGTTCGCCCGCTGGGCGCCGGGGGCCGGCTGGGCGGCGCCACGGCGGCGGCCCAGCGGACCTCACGACCCTCGCTGGGCGGAGGGCCGATTCTTGGAATCAGCCCTCCGCCGCGCAGACTCTGCCCGCTGGGCGCCGGGGGTTGGCCGGGCAGTGCCACGGGGGCGGCCCAGCCAGCCTCATGGCCCCCATTGGGCGGAGGGCCGATTCTCAGCGGGGGTTGTTTCTCGGAATTGGACCTCTGCCCAACGGGGGCTGTGAGGCCGGCTGGGCCACCCCCATGGCGCCGCTCGATCGGCCCCCGGCGCCCAGTGGGCGGATTGAATTTTTTTTTGAAATTTTTTTTTTTGAAGTTTTTTTGAATTTTATATATTTATTTATTTTTTATTTTTAATTTCGATTTTTAAATTTTTTTTTTATATATAATATAATTATTAAAACATTATTTAATAATAATAATAAAATATTAAAAATATCAAAATATAACCAAAAAAGAAAAAGAAAAAGAAAAAAACAATTTATTAAATCACAATTATGTCTTCTTTCTAAACATTATATAATTAAAAAAAATACATATATAATAAAAAAGAAAAAAAAAACATTTGTTTTAATATAACAATATAATAAATTTAAAAAAAAAAACTATATCACAATACAATTAAATATATATATATATATATATATATATATAACAAAACAATAAAGAAAAGAAATTAAAGATTTAAAATTAAAAAGAATAAAACTAAGATTTAAAATTAAAAAAATAAAATAAAATAGAATATAAAATCAAAAAATTCTCAAATAAAATAAAAAAATAAAAAATTAAATAATGAAATCACTGATATATTTATGATAAAAAAAAACAAATAAAAAATGTTATAATATTACTTTTTTTTAATGTGCATGGTCGTTTTATGGATTTTTCTGTCTAGATGAACCTATAAGTCTCAGAAAAGAAAAACAAAATCTAAATTTTTGTCCTTGAAACCCTAAAAAATTTAGTTCTTTTTGCATTTTCTTCACTAAAAAAATATTAAAAAATTAAGGTTTTTGAACCTAAAAACCTTAAAAAAAATAGTTTTTGACCACAAAAAACTATAGAAAAACATATTTTCCCCAAAATCGTCTTTAAATTGACAGAATAGAAGGAAAAATAACCTTTGAAATGCAAAAAGCTACTGTCACCAATGCCAGCACAACACCTCCACAAAATTACGAATAGCAACACAATGCCTCCAATGCCAATGCAATGCCTTCACGAAGTTACCAATGCCAATGCAACACCTCCACAAAATTACCAATAGCGACACAACGCTTCCAATGCCAATGCAATGCCTCCACAAAGTTACCAATGCCAACGCAACACCTCCAGAAATTTGCTCTAACAAATACCAGAAAACTTGATGTGATGTGATGAATAGAAACAATCATTCATTTTAAATAGCGAATATTGTCTGATTGGTTTACTGTTTAACGAATGTGGGATTAAAATTTCAAATTTAAAATATTTACATTTAGTTTATTATAGTTCATAGTATAGTTAAAATACTTATTATTTGCATGTAGTTATCATAGTTAATATTTTATTTAATATTTACATGTATTGAATGTTGAATAATTCAAATATAATCTCATATTAAAAATTAAAATATGAAATACTTACATGTAGTTAATTATAGTTAATATTATAGATAAAATAGTTAATATTTGCATTTAGTTATCATAGTTAATATTTACATATAATCAATGTTTAAAATCATGGGATTAAATTTTAAAATCTAAAATATTTACATGTAGTTAATTATAGTCAATATTATAGTTTAAATAGTTAATATTTACATGTTGTTATTTTTGTAAATATTTACATGTAGTCAATCTTAAACCATTCAAATAAGAAAATTATTTTAGTTTCGAAGACATGCATGAAAGGAATATTTTGTGGATATTTTGAATAGAAAGTATGGTGAAATACTTGAAGACTAACAGTTAATAAATTTTGAAATATATTTTAGATGAATATAACGTAAGTTTAAAATTTAAAATTTAAAATATTTACATGTAGTCATTATAGTTAAAATAGTTAATATTTGCATGTAGGTATTATAGTAATGTTATAGTTAATACTTACATCTAGTCAATGTTAAATCATTGAAATAAAAACATTATTTTAGTTTGGAAGGCATCCATGATAGAAATATTTTGTGGATATTTTGAATATAAATATCAGTAAAATATTTCAACATAAACAGTTTATTAAAAAAAATGTTAAATACATTTTTTGACTAATATTTGTACCAAATATTTGAAATGAAAATTTTGGAGGGAAAGTTTTTCGCGAAATTTTTTGGGGGAAATTTTGGAGGGAAATTTTTTCGCGAATTTTTTTGGAGGGAAAATTTGGAGGGAAATTTTCAGTCTTTAAGCTATATATTGTAAGTGGGAGAGGAATTTGTATCATTCAACCTATTCTTGTTGAAAGCCATGGTTTCTTCTGATAGCGAAGTTTTTCTTTCTACAACATCAACATCTTCGTCACACAACAACTCTATTCAGAGTGATGAATATAACGGGAGTTCGTTCACCATGAATAGAGAGTCAAAAAATCGACTTGGTCGTTATCCTAAAGATGATGAGAACAAAATTGATGAGGGGAAACAAAATGAAATTTTTTTAAATCGAGCGCCAGTTATACCACTTGCTCTTAATCCTAAGGATTATGAAAGCAACAGTGATGAAGGGCATGATGAAGAATTTCCAGAGTCAAAAGTTTCACTTCGTCCTAATCCCAAGGACTATGAGGACACCATTGATGAAGAGGGAGATGAAGAATATCCACTTTAGCTTAATCCTAAGGATTATGCGAGAACAACAAATGAAGAGGGGAATGAAGAATCTGTAGAGTCAAAATATCCACTATGTCCTAATCCTAAGGAGTATGGCAGCACCACTGATGAAAAGGGGGATGTAAAATTTCCAGAGTCAAAATATCAAATTCGTCCTAATCGTAAGGATTATGCGAGCACCACTGATGAAGAGGGGAATGATAATGTTTCAGAGTCAAAACATCCACTTCATCCCAATCCTAAAGATTATGCCAGCACCACTGATGAAGAGGGAAATGAAAAATTTATAGCGTCAAAATATCCATTCCGTCCTAATCCTAAGGATTATGCAAGCACCACTGATGAAGAGGGGGACGAAAAATTCCAGAGTCAAAATTTCCACTTCGTCTTAATCCTAAGGATTATGTCAGCACCACAGATGAAAAGGGGAATGAAGAATTTGCAGAGTCAAAATATGCACTTCGTCCTAATCCTAAGGATTATGTCATCACCACTGAGGAAGATGAGAATGAAGAATTTGCAGCATTAAAATATCCACTTCGTCCTAATCCTAAGGATTATGCCAGCACCACTGATGAAGACGGGGATGAATTTCCAAAGCTAAAATTTTCACTTCATCCTAATCATAACGATTATAATTTAACCACTGATGAAGGGGGGGATGAAGAATTTCCAAAAAATATAGATTCAAGGCATTCACTTATTCCTAATCCTAGGTATTATGAGAGCTTCAGTGAGGAAGGGGAGGGGCAGGATGAAGAAATTATAGTGAATACAAATTCAAAGCTTCCACTTATGCCTAATCCCAAGGATTATGAGAGAACCACTGAGGAAGGGGAGGATGAAGAGTTTCTTGCAAATGATAATTTTAGAGGCACAAATATGAATATTGGATTTTCTCCAAGTGACCATTTCAAAGACACTCATGGTGATGAAGAATTGAATCCTCCCAGGGAAGAATTTGAAAGCATGGGTCAAGATGGTGAAGAATTTCTTTTGAGTCAGGGTTACAAAAGTGTCGATGATTCTTGTGAAATGTTTTCTTCAACTGATGATGGTAAAGAAAGTTTTCCACGCAATGATGTTGATGAATTTCTTAACTATGTTGAGGATGATGATAGTGGGGATAATATTCCTCCTAATGGTGATGAAACTACTTTTACAAAGGATGATGGAATGATGAAGCCGTTGCAAGAAAATATTGCAACTAGGAGTAGGAGTAGACCTTTTCATATCAATCCAAAGAATTCCAATTATACAAGGGCAAGGACAAAATATCTCACGACAAGAAGTTTTGTCGTTCATTTGATTTCAAGTGAATGTTGTCGAAGGGATTTCTTGAAAAATATGGATTTCAACTTTGCTTTGGAGAAAAGGAAAACATATATGTCAATGAATAAAAGCATGCAAAATTCATATTTAGTGGGTTGCATGCAATCTACACTAGCAGGTTATGATTATCATATTGGGAATGTATTTCTTTGTAGAAAGGCGTTCAAAATGTTGTATTCAATTGGTAATTGTCATTTCTCAAGAATCCAGGATAGATTGGAAAGGGATCCCACATATTATTCAGAAGCACGTTATAAACGAGAGGTGGGGTCATTTGCAAATACTGCTAAGACATGGATGAAAGACTTCTTTTCAAATCATGGAGAGTGTATGCCAAATAAAGACACAATACATATTCCAGATAATTTCTCGAGACGAGAAATATTCATGTTATACAAAGATTATGCAGAAGTTGTTGAAGGAATTGGTAATTTTATTACATATTCTTATTTTACAAGGATATGGAAAACTGAATTCAACAATGTTCATATTCCTAAGAAGACAAGGATGGGGATTTGCAGCACATGTGCTTCTCTTAAAGAAAAAAGAGATAAATGTCAAGGGGTGGAAAGAGGTATGTGTTAAAAACATTTTTTTTTAAAATTTGATACTTATCAACTATGAAAATATATTTACTCATATGTTTCTTTTATTTTATGTACAGATTCCATTGTCAAATAACTTCAAGACCATCGCAATCAGCAAACAAGTGAAAGGAAAAAGTTGTATAAACATCTAAAGAAGTGTTATGATCATCCAAATAAATATCTGGGATTGATAATTGATGGTATGGACCAAAAGAAAACACTTCTCCCACATTTTGTCCGCACGCCAAAAAAATTACAGGAGGAAAATTTCATTCAGTTTCACTTGGTTGGTTGTGTGGTATTTAATGAGAAGATGTTTCCAAGAGTTTTCTTCACAACTCCAAATATTCACAATGATGAAAATTTGACCATGACTATAATCCATGATGTGGTTACTCATTGGTCTGGGATTCTTCCTGATGTTTTGTATTTACAAGTAGACAACACAAGTCGTGAGAACAAAAATCAAGTTCTTTTTGGGTATCTAAACATGCTCGTTGAATTGCGGATTTTTAAAAAGATAAAGGTTGGTTTCCTTCTTGTTGGTCATACTCATGATCATATTGATCAAATGTTCAGTCATTTTTCAGTAACATTGAGGAGAAAAGGTGTTGGGAGCCTGCCATCATTAATTGAATGTATTAAGAAATCGTACATTCCAGAGCCTGTTTTTCATGTGTTGGAAGAAACTATTGACATGCGAAGGTTTATGTTTGGATCGCATGGTGAGGAGAAATGCATTGAACAACTTAACGACATTAGCTTCCAACATCAATTTCGTATCAAAAAAATTGATGGGATAACACTTATATGGGGCAAGAAGAATTCAACTATTGAAGAATGGGGACCATCATCAGGTTTAGCATTTTTTAAGTTCATTCCAGAGCATCTAATGTTTTCATCAAAGATATTGTTATTACAGTCAGTTTCTGAACTCCATAATGCACGAAGGCAAAAGAGAGACATAAATTATTTTGAATGTCTAGAGGAAATTAAAAGATGTATTAGAGATACATATGAGTACTTCGATGTTGCTGATTCAGTTTAGTGGGAGTATTTTTTCAGTAATCAAAGTGATATGATTTAAAGATCAATAAATGGGGATACACTTTTGAAGACTCCCTTTTTTTGGCCACAAAATATGCCAAATGAACATGAACATCAAGAAACACACAATGTTGAATAACAACAGCCTCAAGCTATTATTAATTCCCCACAGGTAGAGGAAAGATAAATCTATATTGGTTCTAGAATATCACGTGCACAACGTGAAGCCATGGAAGACCTTTACAAGGGTTCTGTGCAGGATCTTAAGGAGGGTTGCATGATAGCAGTGTTAGCAGATGAAGATCCACTTGGCTATCCATTCTGGATTTCCAAGGTTATAAAGGTCATTAATGAAAATGAAGAGATTACAGTTGTTGATGTACATTGGTATGCCACAAGTACCCACCCTTTCAATGGTGTGTACAAGCCAAAGATGGTAGTGGAAAAAAGAATTGGCAGAAAGAGAAAAAGAAAGGGCACAAATATAAATCGTCGCCACACAGATGTCTTAAAATTGGAGGATGTTGAAATACTTGTGTATGACTTCAATTTGACAAAGAGAGAAACTCTTCGGTTGCAGACCATAAATATTTTGAAGAAATTGCTACCAAAACAATTAGTATTGAGATGGGACTCTGTAGAATGTGGACGTAGATCTACAAGACTTTTGAACTCTGAAATGGTGGGCATGCATGTTGACTCAGATGGAGCACTAGTTGATGAAGGAGAAGAATATGGATCATCTTCATCTACATCGAGCCATTCATCTGAAGATGTAGATTATGATGGTGTGCCAGAACCTATGGTTGATTTTGAATAACTATCTAAGACACTTTTTATGTAATTGATGTTTGCATGGTAACTTGAAATAAAAATTTTGACTTCCATCTCATTTTTCATTAAGTTATGAGACATTTCTATGTTTGTTGGATTATATGTTTTAATTATGAAGAATTCATCTCTTTAGAATATTGACAATGCAACAATGAATTACAAAAATAATTTATGTTATATTCAATGTACCAATGTTGATATTTTAATTATAAGTAAAATAGAAAATAGAAACTAATGTTGAATTTTTAGATTATGCAGTGATATTACCATGATATTGTGTATTGTTATCATTTGGTATAAGATACTTTTAAAAGTTTTAATAATTATATGCGTCATTGAAATGGAACACTTTGTTTTGATGCTTGATTTTTAGGTTTTGGTTGAAATTATATTTAAATTTGTCTTATGCTAAGATTTGAAAAAAGATAAGTTTTTATCCTTTAAAATTAAAATTACTCTTACTTATTTCTGTTCAATAATAATTTTTTCATTTACTT
Source organism: Pinus albicaulis (assembly GCA_034641835.2). NCBI lineage: Eukaryota > Viridiplantae > Streptophyta > Pinopsida > Pinales > Pinaceae > Pinus > Pinus albicaulis. Next base: position 1,730,862,634 of record CM076578.1, on the reverse strand, counting down.
GTTCATTTTTTTAAATTGTTAAGTCTCATAATTTCTCCATAATTTCATTGTTCAAGTATGTTGAACACTTAAGATTAAAAAACTTTAGATTTACAACTTGTCATTAAGGTTTTTATGCGCTGCCAAATTTTATCTTTAAGGTTATGGTTGATAATAATTACAATTTTGGGGTTGTTTAAAGTCAAGATATTTTATGTTTAACAACATGGATGAAAATTGTTCGAAATGATAAGCCCTTCAGACATGTATTTGTTTATCTTTAACATCATCTATCAAAAATGTTAGAAATTTACGATTTTAAAAAATGTCCTAATATGTTGTCTTTAATTCCATTGTTACAAGTGTCAAAATTATGACAATTTTTTTTTTGTTATTCCAGCATCAACTAGTTTTGTTTTGAGGGTGTTTTTTCAATCCTTTTTTCATCAAAAAATTTTGTTTTTAGCATAATTTTATAAAATTTTGAAATTTGACCTTCAAAAAAAACCAAGTGCGTTCTGGAAGACACACTTTTTGTTTTTGGGGTGTTTTTTCATGTTTTTTGAGACTTTTTGGGCTAGAGTTCCCGTTTTGAGGTCAAGTTACCTATTTCATCGGTAACATTGTTCGTTGTGTATTAGGGGTGCGCCATATTTTATTTGTTGAAAATTTGTTTGAAGACTTTGTATGTTAATTTGAAGTTCCTCTTTCATGCATTTGATGTGTTGATATTGTTAAGAACCTACTGCATTGCGGATGGCCCATGCAAGCAGATTAGGTCATTTTTGCTTTCAGTTTTAATGCATCTCAAATGCATTTCTATTTCATAGTTTGAATTTGTTAAATGCTTTGATATATGCTTTATTTTTAACAGTTTAGTTTAAATAGTTTAGTGCTTTGATTATGGTTATTTCGTAGATTAATTTATTAAATCCTTCTGCCATATTTTATATATTTTAGTTTATTTCCTCTTCATTTACATTCTAGATTATAATTTCAATAGATAAAAAATCTATTTTTATAGCATTTAGATTTAATTCTCTAGTTAGCTCTCTATGTTCATGTTTTCATCAAAATAGAACTGTATAATATCTCATGTTTCCATAATTTAGAATTAGTTCACTGTTTACTGCAACATAAAAATTCCAAAATAAAAAATAGTAATAATTGATTTAATCATCTCTTTTTAAAGGAGTCATCTCAAAAAATATTATTGAACTCAATTCAATTGAAAGTAACCATACAAATAACATCTAACATAGATGATAAATTTCTCTAAAAACATCACTAATCCATAGGGATTTAACACTGATATATAAATTCAAAATTTAACAAAAAACTTGATCTAATCCTCACTCTAACGACAAAGAATTATAGCACATATAGTGCACTTGCACTTCATCAATTTATTGACTTCGGTCGATAATTTATGCTTTTAATTTAACAACATTAAATTTACTAAACACTTTGGTGGCGTTTCCAGGGAAGTGTAAATAGAAGTCTTAGAAATAAAACATGATATGCATAGAGAGAGAGATTCTAAAGGTAGTTTTATAGGATGAGGAATAAGTTTGATTCCTACATCATCACTCACTCCACCCTGACCTCGAAGTTCTACACCACCCACTCAAACTCAAATTCCATATGTAGGTGGTCCACATAGACTTCCTGAAATCCTAAGAGCTGAAATCCAACCTACTTCACCTATTTCATCTAATGAAGCTTTAATTGAAGAAGGAAATTCCCCATCTCGAAGTACAGTAGTAATTTTCTTATCTTCAACAGGAGAACAACTTCTAAGACAAGAATTAGAAGTCCTAAGTGAAGAATAAGAACAAGAAACTCATTCAAATTATCCATTGATAGAAGAACCAGAAGAAGTAGAAAGTTATGTTGTAGAACTAGATACTTACATTAGTTTTAAGGAATCCAACATGGTTGAAGAAGGAGAAGGAGAAATACACAATCTCAATGGTGAACAACCTAGGATTGGAGGAGGAAGAGGAGGAAATAGAGGAGGTGGAAGAGGTAGAGGTAGAGGTGATCTAGAAGCTTTTGGATTCCCTATCCACGATGAGGATACAACATATAAAATGAAAATTATTTCACCTACTATCCTCCCTAAATTTCATGGAATAAGAAGTGAAGATCCAGAAACATTTCTCTTTGAATTTGAAGTATTTCAGATCATATGATTATCTAAATCATGCTCAAAAATTAAAACTTCTCCTTGCTACCTTAAAGGATTCAACATTAAAATGGTTTATGATTTTACAAAATTAAGCCCAAATCCATACCTTCAAAAATAATGAAAATTAAGCCCAAATCCATACTTTCAAAAAAAATGAAGCCCAAAAAACATTCAAAAAATTGTATCACATACCTCCAAGAAATGTCCTTTGAATGTACCTCCAAGAAAAGTCTTCAAAAATGTTCTTTAAATGTACCTCCAAGAAAATTCTTTAAACCCAAAACAATTCTTTGCAAAATCAGATTAAATGTATGAAAATATGCGAAAATAATGAATGCCTTCAAGAAATGTCCTTTGATTGTACCTCCAAGAAAAGTCCTTAAACCCAAAATAATTCTTTGCAAAATTAGATCAAGACCTTTGTAAAATCAGACCAAATGTGCGAAAATATGAGAAAAAAATGAATGATTTCACGGCAATTTATATTGTTGCGAAACGTTTTTTTGGAGGGGCTCGACGGTATTTTCTGGCAGACGAAAAGTTAGGTAAAAGTTCAGCCGAACTTTTTGTAAAAATTTCGTCCGAAATTTTATGTCGTTAGACTTAACGAGTTGTCAGCACAAAAAACAGTTCGACTGAACTTTGTTTAAGAGTTCGGCCAAACTAACGTGTCACCAGTTACACAGAACCAAGCTTTGAATACATATCTTCAACTTTGGACTGATTAAACTCCATGAAACATTCTAAATTAACTGTCGGAACCAAGACAAGCATTTTCAGAATTGAATCTAATTTCAGGAGATATAAATTTTATGGAATTTCATAAATATTTACTAATTTTGATTAATTTTGTAATAAAACAGGTGCAAACAATTTCTAAAGGTCATTGTGATTCAGTGAAATCAAAATTATGTATCTTCCAAAATACATTGTAAAAAAAATTGAAAAAATTATGGTGCATTACACTGGTTCGTCATCTCTAATGAGTAGCTTTTATGTTTTTAGTTTATAACTTATATGTTAAGAAATTTCTTGCATCGTGAAACATATTCAAAATATGCAGTTTTTTCATATTGTACTAGTTCAAAAAATTCTAGTAATTATGATATGCATCCATTGGCTTTGTAAATATGACGAAACCGAAGTATACTTTGTCTAGATTGTTGTAAGACATTTTTTTTCTCAAAAACACAAATTTTCAAAGAATACAACATTGCATATTAACATGACTTCTTATGAATTCGTTGATTGTTAAAAAACACACACTCAAAGAAACGCTAAGTTGACATATCAAATGTGTATAAAAAAATTCCAAAAAATAAGTAATAGAAATCTAACAAAATTTCTGACAACTTTTATTTTTATCACAAAATGAAATTCTAAACAAAAAAAAAAAGTTAGCTTGCAGAAAGTTGAAGAACCGAAAAAAATGAAAGTTTTTTTCTCAAAAAAGGGCAAAAGTGTAACCTAACTTCAAATTTTCACCCTTTAGGGACGAATTCTATAGGAACATTGGTAGAAATGAAATATGAATTCTTAGAGAAATATAAGGATTATTGTATGCCTCATAGTATGAAAGATGAAGTTTTTAAGATGGCACAAAAGGAAGATGAAAATCTTGAAGATCTTGTTGAAATATTTGTTTATAACATTAAGAAAGACAAAATGGATAATCTAGATGAGGGAACTTTGAAATCTCTCCTACTCAAATCCATCAGAGATGAGTGGATTGATCTCCTCAATGTCATGGGGAAAGGAGACATTTCTCAGCTACCATTAGAGAAATTTGTGAATTATGTGTACAAATTTCAAGGGGTAAATCACAAACCGGGAAAATTCCAAGAGATCCTCTCTTATCAAGAATAAATAAATTTGTAGCTGGGACAATTAGTAGGGTAGAATTAGGTAATTTTCTCTATAATTTCAAAAACAGATATTTTAGGGAGTCTTACTCAGAAAATTGACACCCCTAAAATACAGAACAAGAAAAAATCTGAAAATGTTGCAGTATCTATTTTCTATCCTAGGTGTAGAAAGAAACATGCTCTAATAGAATGTAATTTAGACTTAAAACGATAGAAGCATGTGTAATATGTAAATAAAATCATGATACTAAAGAATTCCCCTCTATATGAGGTCTTAGGGTTGTATATAGTGAAGAAGGAATGCCAAATCAGGTAGACCCTCTTTGCTCTATTGCCAGAAGACCATAGAAAAATATTCAAAATCAAAATCAAAATTTTAACCCTCAACAATTTGCACAATATTCACAAGGTAATTGGAATTCACCTATGCCATGGCAGCCTTGGACTCAACCACAACCACAAATTTGGAATCAAGGGTGGAAAAATCCTTATGGAAGATATGCTCAATATCAACAATATCCACCACCCTATCAAAACCCACTACAATTATTTCCTCAGAATAATCAATTACCTCAAGCTCACGTTCAAAATAAAAATCCACAACTCTCTCTACCAATTGCACAAAAACCAAACCAAATACCCATTCACCCACTTCTGAATCCAAATAATAAACCTGTTTACAACATGGAAACGCATAATTCTCAAACTTATATAATAACTCCACTTTATATAAATAATGTTCAATTAAGATCTATTAGAATATTAGAAAAGAAGAAACCCTCTGTTGTTATTCATGAAACAAAGAAAAATTCTTGAAAAAATAGCAATAAACTTGAAGAAGAAGAAATTTCTCTTCCTCGGAAATAAAGTGATCAAACAAAAAATATTCCCATAATTTCTAATGATACTCCTATTATGGAACAAACTTCATTATTTATTGCAAGACCACCTTATCTTGAAAGGTTGCAAATTGATAAAGGAGTAGAAAAAAAATCACATTTCTTGATTATGATATGATGGATGGATTATAAAATATCTGTATGAAATTTCGTTTATTGAAAGCTATTAAAGAAATACCAAATTTTTCAAAAAAAATTAAGGAATTATGTACTCAAAGAAAAAGAAAAGACATAAAAAGAATTCAATTAGTTGGGCGAATTGCAGACATCATGATGGGGAAGGCAACAATGCAGAAATATTTAGATCCAAGGAGCACCATTGTGAAAACTCACGGATTCAATGGAATTGAAATACCAAATACACTGATTGATTTGGAGCAGCCATAAACATAAAGAGAAAAAAAAATAGATCAGCTAAAACTTCCTAACCTTCAATACACACCAACATTATTAAAATTAGCTGACAAGTCAGTAATTAAAACTGATGGTGTGTTAGAAGATATTTTTGTACCCTTAGATTCTTGGGAATATCCCATCCATTTCATGGTCTTAACACCCAAAAATAATTTAGGAGGACATCCATTAATTTTAGGAATACCTTGGTTAGCTACAACTGATGCTTTCATCAGTTGTAGATCAGGAGACATGTTTATCTCATATGGAAGTTCAACGAATAAATTTACATTATATCCGCTTGCAAAAACAAAAATAGATATAGAAAGTGAAGAATGGATAGATGATGATAACGATATACAACCCATTTTAACTATTTCACAAATAAGTGAGGAGGACCAAATTTTAAATTCAATAGAAAATAATTAACCTCCTTATACTATGACAATATTCAAACTTTGCAAGAACAATGTAATATCGAATATTTATCATCTAGACAAATGTCTTTACATTCTATGGAAAAATTTGGAAATTATTCAATAGAAATATTTCCAAAAAAAACATTGAATATTAATGAAAATCTGGAAGAATTACAAAAAAATCAACTGGTAGAGACCTTGCAAAAACATTGTTTTTCTTATGCATGGGAGTATACAGATATGAAAGGAATGAATCCCAAAGATTGTATGCATTATATCTATATTGAAGAAAATGCTAGACCAGTTATACAACCTCAAAGAAGAATGAACCCAAACTTAAAACAAATTGTTAAGGAAGAGCTACATAAACAATTGAATGTAAATTTTATCTACCCAATATCAAACAATCAATGGGTTTCACCCCTAGTAATCGTTCATAAGAAAAATGGAAAATGGAGGGTATGCATCAATTTCAGGGAATTGAATAAAGAAACATTGAAGAACCACTTTCCACTTCCTTTCATAGATCAAGTCTTAGACACATTAGTAGGGAAAAAGTATTTTTTTTATTTCTGGATGGTTTCAGTGGGTATAATCAAATTCAGGTAGCACCTGAAGATCAAGACAAAACCACATTTACCTATCCATGGGGAACGTATTCTTATCAAGTACTTCCTTTTGGGTTATGCAATGCTACAACAACATTCCAAAGAGAAGTTCTTGGAATTTTCTCTGATCTTACTCATGACTGTATGGAAGTATATATGGATGATTTCACAGTTTATGGTAATTCCTTTGAAGAAGCACTAGAAAATTTAGAAAAAGTTCTAATAAGATGCAAAGAATAAATATTTCATTAAGTCATGAAAAATGTTTTATGATGTTTAATGAGGGAATTGTTTTAGGTCACCATATTTCAGGAAATGGAATAAAGGTAGGCTCATATGAAGTAGAGGTTATTTCCAAATTATCAGTGCCAAATTTTCAATGAGATGTTAGGAGTTTTCTTGGTTTACTAGGTATTTTAGAATATTTATAGAAAACTTCACAAAAATAGCATCTCCACTCTTCAAATTACTTACCAAAGCTTTTGAATTCGGTTGGGACTCTAATTGTCAAAATGCCTTTGAAACTTTGAAAAAGAAAGTCTCTGAAGAAATTATTTTAAAAGAACCTAATTGGAAATTTCCATTCCACATATCTACTGATGCTTCAGATACATCCTTAGGGGCTGTGATGGGACAGGGAGATCTTACTCCTTATGCCATTTACTATACTAATAAAAATTTAACCCCAACAGAGATAAATTATACTGTAACTCAAAAGAATTTTTATCCATAGTGCATGCCATTAATAATTTCAGACATTACATCATTGGCTATGAAAATTTCATTCACACATCCCATTCTTCCATCAGATTCTTAATGAACAAACCAATCACTAATGGCAGAATAACTAGACAGTTATTACTATTGCAAGAGTTTAACATCACCATTCTAAATCGATCAGGAAAATAAGATGCAATTGCTGAATTTTTATCTAGGATTCAAAATGATAATAATGATAATAATGATATGCTTGTAGAGGATAAATTTCCAGATGAATATCTTTTTGTATTATGTACTAAATCACCTTGGTATATAGATATTGCTAATTATTTGGCTACAAGAAAATAACCATCTCATTTGTTTCCCGGAGAAAATAGAAAAATAATCCAAACAAGTGCTTCTTACTCATGGATTAATGAAGAATTATACAAAACTGGACCAGATATCATCATCAGAAGATGTGTACGAGAAGATGAGACACCAGAGGTACTCAAAGCTTTCCATGATGAACCATGTGGAGGCCATTTTTCTGACAAAATAACTTCTTATAAAATACTTCTCTTAGGATATTATTGGCCTTCCCTTTTCAATGATGCCAAAGAATATGTTAAGAGATGTGATAATTGCCAAAGGATGGGGAAACATGTTCTTTCAATTGAAATTCGTGACTACAACCTCAGGTACTCATTGAACCCTTTGAGAAATGGGCCATGGATTGTTTTGGTCCAATTAATCCACCTTATAAACAAAATAGGTATATTCAGGTATGTACTGAATATGTTACTAAATGGGTAGAATCTAAAGCACTTTATTTTGCTACTAAGAATTTTGTAGTTTCATTTCTTTTCGAGGATATCTTCACTCGTTTTGGTGTCCCAAGGGAAATTTTTACAGATCAGGGAACATAGTTCACATCTAGATTAGTGTAGAAGTTGGTGGAAGAATATAAAATCAAGCACCAGAAGTCCACTCCATACCATCCCCAAGCAAATGGGCAAGTTGAGTCTACAAACAAGGTGATTGAAGCCATTCTCACTAAGACCCTACACTTGAACAGAAGGGACTGGGAAGAAAAGCTTCCAGAAGCTTTATGGGCCTACAAAACTACATGGAGAAGCACTACAGGACATACTCCCTATGAAATTATTTATGGAAATAAATTCTTATTTCCAATAGTGTTCCAGATCTAGACCTATAAAACAACAGTCAAGTTGGGACTTGACTTGTCAGAAGCACAACAGCAAAGGATGAGACAACTCAATGAGCTTGATGAGATAAGACAATATGTTATCGAGAAGACTAGCTTGGTTCAACAACAAAGAGCTAGATGGCATGATAAATACATCAAGGAAAAGAAATTTCATCCAGGAGACTGGGCACTACTCTTTGATTGAAAATTCAATAATTTTCAAGGGAAGTTCCAAACTCACTAGCTTGGACCTTATGAGATCGAAGAAGTTTTTGACAATGGAGTAGTAAGAAGCAAGACTATTGATGAAGAGAAAATTCCTCTATTAGTAAATGGACACCGACTCAAGATCTATCAAAAGCCAATGACAAGAGAGGAGTTTGTAAAGGTTTTCCAAAAAAACTATGCTTTAAAGTTGGTTGAGAATAATTATTCTTCTCAACCTTAAATATTTATTTTCCTCTTTCATATAAAAGAAGAATAAAAAAATAAATGAATGAAAATAATAAAATTTGTATAAACATGAAAACCAACAGATTGTTGGCATGCTTTATACAGAAAATTCAAGGTGAAACCAAAATTCTTTTGGCACCTTAAATTTTCTTCAACCAAAGTCCAAAAATATAATCATTAGAAGAGATGTAAAATTTGATGAAAATATATCGGCCTGCGAGCCTAGTTTGGCGGGTGTGCCACCTTTGGCCTGCAAGCCTGATTCGGCATATGTGCCTCCCTCTCTCTCTCTCTCTTCTATTTTTAATAGAATTCCTTCTAGTTCAGATGATGACAACTAGGATGACAATCCTCCTCCACCTCTTGAAATTGTTCCTTTTACTCCATAGCTTCCAAGATGGGTCCGCTCTACTCAGGATGCAACAGGTTCTCTTTCAGGTGACCCTACAGATCGATGATGTACACATTCTCATTTCCAAAGACCCTCTTCCTTATTGGCTCAAGTTCCAAAAAATCCTGATCCAGACACCTTTGAAGAAGTTTTCGGTCATCTAGATTGTGATGAAGCTATGAATGAAGAATATCGTTCCTTATTGGCAAATGATACTTGGGATCTTGTTCCTCTTCCAAAAGGAAGAAAACTTGTCAGATGCAAATGGGTTTACAAAACAAAGTTTGGACCAGATGGAAAAGTGGATAGACATAAAGCTCATCTTGTCGCTAAAGGATTTTCACAAGTTGAAGACATTGACTATACTGAAACCTTCTCCCCTGTTGCCAAAATGAATTCTATCTACCTTTTTCTTTCCCTTGCTGCCTCCTTTAAATGGGAATTCCATCAAATGGATGTTAAATCCACCTTCTTACATGGATATTTGCATGAAGAAATCTACATGGAACAACCCCATGGCTCTATCCAAAATTACTCCAGCCTTGTTTGTCACCTTAGGAAGTTTCTATATGGTCTCAAACAAGATCCTCGGGCTTGGTATGCCAAAATGGTATATTTCTATTAGATAATGGCTTTTCTAGGTGTCATTATGACAACACTGTCTTCACCAAGAAAGTGGGTAAGTCCTTCACCATCCTTGTTCTTTATGTTGATGATCTTATCCTTACTGGTAGTGATCCCAACCATATAAACCGTGTGAAGTCTAGCCTCAAAAAGAAGTTTGAAATGACAGACTTAGGACACTTGCATTATTTCCTTGGTCTTCAAGTCTTGCAATCCAAAGAAGGTATTACCCTTTCTCAGTCAAAGTATGTCTGTGATCTTATATGCCACTTTCACATGGAAGATTGTAAGCCAGTCCCTTCTCCCTTTCAGTCTGGAGTCAATATTTCAGTCACTTGTACTACCCCTGAAGTTGATGCTACCTTATACTGTCAAATTGTTGGTAAACTTTTGTATCTAACCCATACACGTCTTGACCTTTCCTTTGTTGTTGGTCTTGTTGCTTGGTTTATGCACCAACCTCATGAAAATCACTAGAAAGAAACTAAAATAATACATCGATATATTCGAGGTACAATTCAGTTCAAGATTCATTACAGTGCAGGGGAATCTCCATTGTTGATTGGTTTCATTGATTCTGATTGGGATCGTGACCCTGATGATCGAAAGTCTACTGCAGGATATCTATTCACTCTTGGTTTAGGACCTGTTACTTGGTCTTGTAAGAAAAATAGTGCCATCTCTCTTTCTTTATCCGAAGCATAGTATCGTGGTGCGGTTGAAGCCAGCAAGGAATCCATGTGGCTTCGTTAGATCCTATCTAAATTTGGTCTTCATCAACAACATCCAACAACACTTTGGCGTGATAATCAAAGTGCCATTCAGCCATGTAAATATCTAGTTCAGCATCAGCGTATGAAACACATTGAGCTCCACATACACTTCATCAGAAAGCTCATTCATGATCATGTTCTTAAAGTGTAGTACTATCCAACGAATGATCAAGTAGCTGATATCTTTACAAAGGCTCTCACAGAAGTGAAGTTTACCAAACTTTGATCCATGCTTGGAGTTCAGGAAAGTTATCATTAAGAGGGGATAGGCTCTAATGCCTCCTTCCTTCTCCTATTGTGTCACCTTTGTAAATCCTTCAATCCTATCCCAATTTGTCCTTAAGGGGGGATGTCAGGATATTCTGACACATAGCAAATAGGCTCCCTTTGTGTCACCTTTGTAAATCCTTCAATCCTACTCGATTTGTTCTTAAGGGGGGATGTTAGGATATTCTGACACATAGGAGATAGTTAAGAATAACTTAGTCTAGTGTAGAGTTAGGTAAAGTGTGTTTATTTACTATGTAAATTTGTAACTTATAATCCAACGGTCACGATTTGTAGTGATCTGACGGTTCACTCTCTCCTTGGTATTAACGACACTTGATACGTGGCTTAACACCTGATTGGTCCATGATCTCTATTTAAAGAGCATGGAGGGTCACTTTTTCGGTAACCGTTTATGAGAGAAACATATGTAACTTTTCTTTTATATTAATAAATTTCCTGAAGTAGCCGCATTGGCTCAGGCCGTGGATTGTTTCCCTCTTCGAGGATTTTAACCACAAGATAATACTAGTGTACTGATTTGCAATCTGTTTGTGAGCGGTGACCTTTGTTTTTTGATCTACTGAACTTACCCTATAAATTACTACAACTTTATCATCATCAGAAGGTTTATTTTCTTGAGCTATGGCTATTCTATAAAGCCCTTTACTTCTAAGTATATCCACCATGTGAGGTAGCCATTGGAAATAATTGGTGTTGTTAAGAATAACCTTGCATGTACCTTCCTTTTTTTTTTTTTAAATTGAAGCTAAAAAGAGCTGAAACTAACTAATGCAATGGAAATATCTCAAAAAAATAGGTCGATTAAAAAAAATGGCTCGAAAAATGGCTTCCGGATGAAGAAGTTATGCCTTTTTGAAAAAATTGAGTTGTAGATGCCGAATAGTTACAGGAACAGTTTGAAATTTGATGATGAAGTTCAACTTTTAAAAAAAATCCCGCCCCTTTAGCAATTTTTTTTTTTACAAAAAGAAGCTTGAGAAAGAGACTTGAACCCAAGACCTCTATTCTCATAAGCTAACTTCTCACCAAGTGAGATAGTAAAAGGATTCTATAATTGTTTAAAATAAGGAAGGGGGTTTTTCTTTTTTTAGTCTTCGGTATGCGTACCTTTTCCTACACAAAAAACACAAAAAACTAAGGAAGAAAAAATGAAATGCAAGCCTTATGAGATAATGTTATATTTTCGGTTACCCTTATCAGCAACTATCTATTTTTTTCACTATTTCTGATTTCCCAAGATCGCACAAAAAAGCGAGGAAAAGCATACGTAGCAAAAAAAATCCCTTCTTGTTGAGATTGCAACAAGATAATGAGCTTAGTGAACAGAGTCGCCTTCACATTAGGGGAATTTTGAGGTCTAAAATGGGCCCCCTAAGGAAATTATAAAATAATAGTGGAAAAAATCTAATAAGATTTGATGACATCATCAAATTTTAGAGGGAAAAATGAAAAAACTACTTTTTCAATTCATATTTTCAACTTATCTCCCAAATTTTTTACTCAAATTTCGAGCGGGAGTACTTGTTGGATGCGGAATTTAATTCCCCATCCAAGGAGTACCCATGTTGCATACTTTCGATGGGTCCTACTACACGAAAAATGAGAAATACAATCACGTTTTTTTATGTATTTCTCATTTTTCGTGTAGAAGAGTTCATCGAAAAGAGGGTAATATGGTACCCTTGGATTTAAATGTAAATTCGTGATCCAATGAGTAAATCCACCCGAAATTTGGCAAAATTTTGGGAGATAAGTTTAAAATACGAGTTGAAAAAGTAGTTTTATTATTTTATTATTTTTTAATATTTTTACTTTTTTACTCCAAAAATGGTGAATCATCCATTATGGATGACATCATCATCTTGAACCCTATTAAGTTATAAAAGTTTGTTTTGTTGTACATTTTTCTTTATGAGGCCCATTTTAGACCTCAAAATTCCCTTAATGCTAAGTGGGCCCACAGGCTATTTTTGGCGCAAAGTCTATTTTTAGACCATGTCTATTTTTAGACATGTCGATCATATTCTATGAGTTGCAGGATGCTATTTGTGGATGGTTGGTCAAGTTGGAAAAATAGATGGACTTCTATTTTTAGACATATTGGGCGGAATCTATTTTTAGATTACCAGTCTAAAAATAGATATGTCGAATATTATTAGCTGTTAATAATATTTGGACTATAAACATTATCCTATTCTCTTGGAGCACTTCAGTTAAGTGCACAGATGTGGAACAGGAGCTGACAGAAGGAATTACGCTATTCCTAAGGGATAAGTGGAGCTATTGCATGGATAATTCAATTATAACTCATGTGACATAGTTTGGTGGAGTTATTGAGGTAGTTGGTGGAGTTGTGTTCAGTTTAACTCAGTTAGACACAGTTGAGCTAGCTGTATCTAGTCTAACTGATTGATACACTAGTGAGAGTGGTGTGAATTAATTAATAATTAATTCACTAATTATTATCTCATTGATTGACTGAATAATACATCATTTAACTACAGTGCATGGACAGTTTCAGTGGAGACCAGTGAAGAGGTAGGTGAAAGAGCAGGTTGACTATCAGTTGTGACTATAGTGTTGCATGATTTGCAACACCCAGTGATTGGAGATGCCAATGAGGATTGTGTGAGCAAGGATGGACCAATTCGAGTTCATGCAGAGCCAATATTCAGTAGGGATTGCATATTAGAGGTAGGCTAGCAGGTGGTGAGGATTAATGCATGGATTTGCTAGATTGGGCCTGATTAGTGTGTAGCGATTGTATTGTACTGAGAGCTTGACATGATCAGATTTTTATGAGGATTATTAAATGATATCTATGACATATATTATATACATATATTTGGGGTTTTTAGCTTCAGGCTTTCCCGTTAAAACATTGTGGTCATATGTGTGAATTTTTATGGTTTCAATGTGTGCATGCAATTGATTTAATTTCCGCATATGATGATCAATAGTAGAAGAGATTTTGTATTGTGCATGAAGTCAAATAGTGTGTGATCAGGATAATATTGGATGTATAACGCATTATTTATATAATTTCTACATGGTATCAGAGCGATATTGATCATTGGAGCAATTGCAAAGCATTGAAGCGGTTTAGTTTTGTGCTAGTGGAATTCGAATTTGCAGCAGTGTTTTCTTGGTGTCGAAGTTGAGATGTCTTTCAACGGATTGTGATTGGAGTATGCCCTTGAGGGAAACTCGAATTATATTGCATGGAAGGACAGGATGGAGGAAGTGCTTGAGGACAATGGGTTGAAGGAGTTCATAGATGCAGAAATTCCAAAACCTGCTTCTAGCGATGCTGCCGCACTTGACGCATGGCAAAAGAAGACAACAAAATGTCGAAGGATTCTGTTGGAAGGTGTGAAGGATCACATAGTGTCCAGTATTCATGGTAAATATTCTCCATTATTGATGTGGAAATCTTTGACAGACTTTTTCCAAAGCAAGAGCGATGAGTGGAAGTTGGCGCTCAAGGATAAACTCAGGAAGATAAAAATGGAGAAAGGCTACAGTATACCCAAGTACCTCATGAAGTTTTTCCAATGCAGGGATGAGCTAGGAAGTGTGGGGGTTACTGTAGATGAAGAGGACTTGGTGAGCTTGGCTCTCCTTGGGCTTCCAAGGAGTTGGAATTCCTATGAGGACTCTGTCAATGGTCGGGAGAAACTACCAGGATGCGAGCGACTTTGGTCGGATCTTGTGCAGGAGGAGATAAGGCGAAGTACCAGCGATGGATCTTCATCAAAGAATGAAGATGAAGAAAATTGTGCTTTGGCTTCCAAATCAAGGAAGGGGAAGAGCAAGAAGAATGCTTCTCAATCCGGTGTGAAAGGCAAGAAGCAGGACATGTCCAAGGTGAAGTGCTTTCATTGTCACCAACACGAACATTACCCCACTAATTGTCCACAGAAGAATAAAAATAAGCAGGCTACTAGATCTGCAGCTGGAGAGGCCTTAGCCTCACAGTTTGAGCTAGATTTTTTGCTGATTGCATGCTTGGTCTCAAGTATGATAGGATAAGTGTGGTTTCTTGATGGTGGTGCGTCTTTCCATATGACCGGAGATAAAGATTTGTTTACTGATCTGGATGAGAAGGATCCTGGAGTGCACGTCGAGATGGGCGATGATGGTAGATACAGTGCGAATGGTATCGAGACCATTTCCTTAGAGAGGGAGTCTATAAAACCTTTCATCTTGAAGGATGTCATGCATGTTCCAGGATTGAAGAAGAATCTGATCTCTGTGGCGATGTTGGAAGACAAGGGATATGATGTTGTCTTTAGCAAGGGAAAGGCTTTTCTGCACAGTAAGGCAACTCGTGAAACCCGGAGGATAGGGGTTCAAGTTAAGAACCTTTATCAATTGCAGGTAGATGGTTGCGCAGCAATGGCAGGCAAGGCAGAAGGAGTGGTGAGCCGGGATGAGGGCGAGCTATGGCACAAGAGGTTGGGCCATCTTCACCATGGCACTTTGAAAATTTTGTAGCAGATATCTACCAAGCTTCCCAAAGGTACACTTGGGCAGTCAGATCAGTGCAAGGGATGTACTTTGGGAAAATTTGTGAAAGCCACCTTTCATGAGAAGGATAGTCACGCCACGACGATCCTTGAGAGAATTCACACAGACGTGTGTGGACCTTTCTCAGTAGCTTCGACAACAAAAAACAGGTATTATGTGATATTTGTTGATGATTTTTCTCGTAAGTGTTGGATCTTCTTCATGCAGAAGAAGAGCGAGAAATACTCAAAGTTCTATGAGTTCAAGGCATTTGTAGAGAAAGAATCGGGGAATTAGGTGAAGGCTCTTAGGAGCGATAATGGTGGTGAATTCATCTCTGGTGAATTCAAAGACTTTTGCAGTGCAGAAGCAATTCGAAGAGAGCTCATAGCGCCTCATAACCCACAACAGAATGGGGTCGCGGAGCGAAAGAAAAAATGATCATGGGTGTTGCACGGGAAATGTTGCATGATCAGAGCCTTCCCATACACTTGTGGGCTGAGGCATGCAATATTGTAGTTTATGTGCAAAACCGTTGTCCTCACAGAGTACTTGGCATGAGTACACCCGAAGAGGCGTTTTCTGGTAAGAAGCCTGATATTTCTCATTTAAAGATTTTTGGCTCACCTATTTACATTCATATGACGAAGGATGCCAGGAAGAAGCTGGAGTTGACTGCAGAGGTTGGGATATTTGTGGGGTACACTGATACACCCCACAACTATCATGTGTATTTTCCAGACAGTCGAAAGAATGTTGTGCGACGAGATATCAAATTTCATGAGGAGAAAGCCATGAAGTGTTCGCTTGAGAGGGAGCCACACTTGCATGTAGATGAGGAGCTATTAGTTCCTAAGGATGAGCCTCAGGATGTGGATTAGCCACAAGAGGAGGTTCATGGAGTGGAAGAAACCAATCATGCAGCGCCAACCATCAGAGGGCGGAAGCACACTACAGAAGTTGAGCGACTGATTCTTGATGCAGAGAAGATTGTAGGAGCACCTACATCATAGTGCAGACAAAGATAGTCACCTGACTGATATACTGGATACATGGCTCTCATGAGCAAGTGTATCGTGACAGAGCCATCCTATTTCAAGGAAGCTATGGAGGACCCTACATGGGTAGATGCCATGGTGGAAGAGTATGATTCGATTGTCAGAAACAGTGCATGGGAGATTGTCCCAAGGCTGGAAGGGAAATCAGTGGTAGGTTCGAGATGGATCTACAAAGTGAAGCAATGACGAGCGTCGAAGTACAAGGTGATTTGTCATTCTCGGGTTTCCTGGGCAGTATCGAGGGGATCAACTATGAGGAAACCTTTGCACCTGTCGCAAGGTATTCTTCCATACGGAGTATCCTAGCTCTCTCAGTGCAGATGGGTTGGCACATTCATCAGATGGATGTGAAGACTGCGTTCTTCAACGGATTCATTGAGGAGGAGGTGTACATAGAGCAGCCCAAAGGTTTCGATATATTTAGCAGCGAGTCGCATGTGTGCAAGCTCAAAAGAGCGTTATATGGGCTGAAACAAGCACCTCGTGCTTGGTACACATGGATAGACAATTATTTCACCGGTCTTGGATTCACCAAGAGTCGTGCCGATCCTAACCTATACCGTATTGTGGGTGGAGGTAAGTTATTGATCAATGTACTTGGTAGATGATTTTATTTTGACGGTCATGAACAGCTTGATACTCCATTCCGTTGATCTTGCAAAGGAGTTTGAGATGAAGGATTTGGGCCTCCTTCATTATTTCCTTGGATTGGAAATATGGCAGCGGGAAGGTGAACTGTTTGTGTCTCAAGGCAAGTATGCCCTGGAGATACTGGAGAAGTTTCACATGCAAGGCTGCAAGCCTATCGACACTCCTCTTCCAGGAAATTGGAAGAAAGAGGATGCTACATCGGCAGAGGTAGTGGATTCCACTGCTGCGCATCGGTTAAATAATGTATGGTCATACCTAGTCAATAATAACCGGACATATACACACGTTAACCAGCTTTCACAAGCTATGGTTAAGCCTACCAAGCTCTTTTGGAAGGCAGGGAAGCATGTATTGAGATATCTTAGAGGCACATCGGGATATGGATCATGGTACAGACAGGAGGATGAGTTGAGGCGGCATGGCTTCATGGATCGGTATCATCATATTAGAGATTGTGTGCAGCGAAATATCATGTTACTTTCATATATTCCCACGAAGGATCAGGATGCTGATATCTTGATGAAGGCGCTCACTAGGAGCAAATTCGAATACCACAGAGGCAAGATAGGGGTGGCAGATAATCCTTATCTTGTTGAGAGGGAGTGTTGAGATTGCAACAAGATGATGAGCTTGAAAAGAGTCGCTTTCACTAAGTGGGCCCGCTGGCTATTTTTGGGGCAAGTCTATTTTTATACTATGTCTATTTTTAGACATGGTGATCATATTTCAGAAATTGCAAGATGCTATTTGTGGATGGTTGGTCAAGTTGAAATAATAGATGAAATTCTATTTTTAGAATATTGGGCGAAGCCTATTTATAGATCGTCGATCTAAAAATAGAAGTGATGATTATTATTAGCTCTTAATAATATTTAATTATAAATATTATCTTATTCTAGAGCACATAGAGCACTTCAGCTTAAGTTATAGACTTCCAGAGAGCCTGCTGTATGAATTATGCTATTCTCGTAGGTTAAGTGGAGCTATTGCATGGAGACTTCAGTTAGAACTCATGTGACAGAGTTTGGTGGAGTTATTGAGGTAGTTGGTGGAGTTGTGTTCAATTTAACTCAGTTAGACACAGTTGAGCTAGTCGTATCTAGTCTAACTGATTGATACATTAGTGAGAGTGGTGTGAATTAAATAATAATTAATTCACTAATTATTAACTCATTAATGAACTGAAGAATACTGTTGGGCATTGAAAGAGGTATGAAATTCCTATGTATTTGTTCATTCTTTCACCATAAATATACTTCAGTTTGTCTTGAAAAGGTAATCTATCATGATAATTGTAATTAATTTGGAAAGGTTTACATCGAGTCTAAAAAGGATGACTAAAGATTGTTTTTATTGTCAAATCAGGAATTCGAAGAGGTGAGCAGTTGTATCAAAGGCGTGGCTGAAAACACTCTGACTCCTACTCCATTTGTGATGACCATATTCAGCTGAAGCCAAGAATATCTGAATGGATTGCCCGAAAAGGGCAAGAGACAGCTCGGCCCTAAATTAAGCAAACAAAACTGTGATAAAACAAAGAAGGTGCGAATCCCTCAGGATCGGAAGATCCTGAGGGATCGTTGTACAAACTTATCATCTTTCTTGATTTGTCCGTCCAAAGATCGAATATAAAGGTAATGATATTTAGTGACCAGGGACGGTGGATTGTTGTGTAAAATACTTTCATATTTCCTTTGCAATCGAATAATTCTCAACTCTCTGTCGTGAGAGAACACTGTCTGTAATGTCTTTTTGATTAATATAAAAACACCGGCTTCATCTATTCTTTAGAATTCTGAGTTAGACCCAGCAGTACTTCACTAGTGCTAAGGGCCTGGCTCTGGTGGATTACTATGCTGTTGTATTATTAATCTTGGTTTGTTAATGCGCAAAGTGTGTTTCATATTTATTTGCATTACGGATTTGTTTCATTGATTGTTGAAGCAAACGCTGATTCATTGATGTTTCATTTATCAACTTATTATTATCTATCAGCGGTGCTGTTCTGTAATTACAGTGAGTTGTTGTTCCATCTATTTATGGTTTGTTGTTAGATTACAATTGGACTGTCGACAGGTTTGAGTTCAAGATTTAATTGTTCGAATTGCATTAGAATCGTGGTTGTTGTTTCTTTCAAAGAATTGTAATTGTTGTTTCTTTTATGCTGTTGTTCCTTTTTAGATTTCATTTCCTTTGAGTTGTTTTCACTTGCTTTGAGATCTCTAAACTGTAGAGGACAGAGCTAATCGTTCCAAGTTCCCAGATTTAGGCATCTCGCATCGATTTCTAAGGGAAAGAGTTATTGCTACTGCATCCCTGATCGATGTCCCGCAATATTGATGTAGTGTAGCCTTTACATTCCTGTTATTTGCAATTAGATTTATTTTCAAGCATTTATTACTTCTGCATTTTTATTTCTATGCTACATCTTCACAAGCATTTCTCTTAGACAATTGCAGCCTCAGACAGAGTACACTCTTGGAATAAAAAGACGCTCCCGGATTGATGATTAATGTGGGATAATTAGGTTTTCAAAAGGTACCTTTTTATGACTCAACATTTTGGCGTCGTTGACAGGGAGAGTGTATGCCATTCTTTCAGGAGTAATGCATAGCTGATTTCCTTCTGCTCATGGAGAATTGGGTATTAAAGACGGAAGGTAAGAACATGCGCACTGGGTAAGAAACATACTTGCTCGCAGCTCGCTTCACAGAAGAGGTAAGTAAGCTTTTCTTTTGGGTAGGAATGAAGAATTGTTTCTTTTGAATGAATAAATCAATTAAGCGAAACAAAAACCCTCCCAAAGCCGAAAAACCTAAGGGGCCGGTGACCCTTGGGCGCATGACCTTTATTGACGAAATCCTTAAGAAAACTGAATCTCAGCCATCTATAGGATTTAAAAGAACTACTTCTAGACAGCCTACTAGTTCCCTTCAGGCTATAGAATCACCATCTGATGCCTTCGCTGAGATATACAGTCAAATAGAGGGAATTAAGCAAGATTCCCAAGAAATTGAGAATCCTTGCATAAGTTTCCTGCAAGAAGGGAATGCCAGCAACCTCCAAGAAGGAGAAGGGGAGACAAGAGAAAGCACAAACTCAAAATCACCTATTAAAATTACCCAAACAATAAATAGCCCAAATAAGGGAAGTGTTGTTCAACCTATTCAAAACCAAGGTCTTGAATCACCTCAAACAGTAGGAAAACAAGGAATACCCATTCTAGACAGAGGAAGTGCTGTCAAAATTATCTCTACCCTGTTCGCCAACCTAGAAATTCCCTGGAGATCCCAGAAGGGTATTGGCATATTTTTTATCAAATGGCCCAGAACCAAAATCCGAACCAGCAGCAAACCTCTACGCTGCAATACCCCATAGTAGACACTGCAGTTAACGCACCCATGAAAGCTATCCCTCTTCAACATATTCCTACCTTTCATGGTCTAACATCAGAAGACCCAGATGTGTTTCTGTTTGAGTTTGATGTGCTGTGTAGAGGATATGATTATACCACCGACCCCCAAAAACTAAAGCTGTTCCCTTCTACGTTAAAAGGAGCAGCCCTATGATGGTTTATGGGATTAGGTGGAGGTGTCATAACTGATTGGGATCATATGAAGACTGCGTTTTTAAAGAAATATCAAGACTATTGTAGGTCACGAGAATTAAAAGATGAAATATTCCATATGACAGCCAAACCAAGTGAAACCTTGGAAGAATACGTGGAACGATTTCAGTAAAATCTTCAAAGATCACCATATGCGTCTTCACCCTTACCTGATAACGTTTTGAAAACTGCATTAATTAGAGTAATGAAAGATCAGTGGGTTGAAACACTAAATCTTATGGGAAAAGGTGATATATATCAAGAAAGCTATTCTGACATTATTGATTTGTGTATCAGGTGTTCGAGGGGTAATACAAGCTTGAAATCAGCTAAACGTGACATGATCACAAGGGAGAATAAGGCCTCTAACGAAGGTGTGACTCGTTCAGAGATTGGAAATTTGTTAGAAGATTTTAAGACAGACATCCTGGGGACTTTAACAACACATTTTGACATCATGCAAGCCAAGCAGAAGCATGTAGAAGCAGAGCAAAATCTGGCAATATTATGCCCCAGGTGTAGAAAGAAACATAGCCACAAAGAATGCCCATTGGATGTGGTTAAAGTCTGTGCCATTTGTACGAAATATCACCCTACAGAAGGATGTTCGTCGCTTCCTAGCCTAAAAGAAGTTTATAAAGAGGCAGAAGAGGAATCAGAAGTAGTGTGTCTGCTTAACCAGCGCCGACAGTGGCAGCCACGACCATCAGGTATGCCAAATGATCCATTTTCTTTTCAACCTCAATATAATGCTCAACAGTATAGTGGAATGTGGCAAAACCAATCACCCTTTCCTAATTGGTCACAACAGCCATTTCCTCCCACATCTTGGCCCAATCAAACAAATCAGAATAACTGGCCTAGCTTTACTTTCTGCCCACCATTTTGGCCTCCACAATGGTCCCCTTCTACTTCTCAGAATCAGGCTTGGCAGTCAAACTGGAAAAAACCTTCAAATCAGCCAGCAGGATCAATTCCTCTCTCTCAACCTACACTGCCAGCCCCTTACCCAAACCCCCAGAGTAATTTAAGACCGCAACTCCCAGCCCAACCCAACCCAAACCCAAACAATAGACCAGTTCAGTCTGTCCAAATAACAGAACCTCCTGAAGTAGAAACTGAACTAACGGAGTGTAACGATTTTCAATTAAGGTCTGGGCGTATAGTTGAAACAGAGAAAAATGATGATGAGCATATTGAAAATCCGTTACTAGAATAACAAAGAGAACATAATGAGAGGGAAGTTCAACAACAGAACCAACACCAAAATCAACAACAGAATCAACAACAACAAGGAATAACTTCCTCTCCACCATTCCCAGAACGATTAATTATTCCCCATCCATTAGAACAGCCTAATTTTGATCTTCTGGGAGAATTAAAAAATTTATGTATCAGAATCCCTCTCCTCCAAGCCATTCAAGATATTCCTATATATGCAAAAACCATTAAGGAATTATGCATAAAAAAGCCAAAGAGGAGAACCACAACCAATCCTAATGTCCAAATATTTGGTACCTTATCTGATTTACTATCAGGAATGGAAACACCTATCAAATATGAAGATCCAGGAAACCCTATAGTAACAGTTCAGATCAATGGCCAATCATTCCCTAATTCCTTAGTTGATCTGGGAGCAGCAATCAACATTTTAACAACCACTACCTGTCAGAAACTTGGCATTACATCACTGGAACCAACAAAAACCTTGTTGGAATTGGCCGATCGATCAGTAGTTAAACCAGAAGGCACCTTACAAGATGTCATGGTATCTGTAGATTCCTGGGAGTATCCTGCTGACTTCCTAGTTATCAACCCAAAGAACCGACTAGATGGACATCCTTTAATTCTAGGTAGACCTTGGTTGGCAACTGCTGATGCTTACATTGGATGCCGACAAGGCAACATGGCCATAACAAGGGGAAATTATGTCAAGAACTTAGCCTTATACCCCCCAGCCCAACCAAGTCTATCAATCATTAAAACAAGACAACCACCTGCATCATATTTTGTGGAAAACATGAGGTCACCTCTAACTATAGAAGAAGCTTTGAATTTTAAAGATCAAATAGAGGATGATGTCATTATTAATTTCATTAATAAATCACAAACTGAATCTCACTTGCAATGTCACATGATTGAAGCAGCATTCGACAATAAAGAAGAAGAAGATCCTTTTAAAGACATTCATGATCAAGCAATACCTACTACATCTGTGAGTAATACTAAGGTTGTAGAAATTGAACTAGGTAAAACTTTGAACATTAACAAGAATCTCACTACTAAACAAGAAGAGAAATTGGTCCAATTATTACGAAAATACAAAGCAGCCTTTGCATGGGATTACCCCGATATGAAAGGAATTGACCCTCAATTATGTACTCACCACATTTATATTGAAAAAGATGCAAGACCCATTCGTCAACCTCAAAGGAGACTAAATCCTCACCTTAAAGATATTGTAAAAGACGAATTACAAAAAATATTGGATGTCAATTTTATCTATCCAATATCTGATAGTAAGTGGGTCTCCCCATTAGTGGTGGTACCTAAAAAGAATGGAAAGTGGAGGATATGTGTAGATTACCGTGAACTTAACAAGGCAACACAGAAAGACCACTTTCCTCTTCCTTTCATTGACCAGGTATTAGACACATTGGCAGGAAAAAAATTCTTTTCATTTCTGGATGGCTTCAGTGGATACAACCAAATTCAGATTGCCCCTGAAGACCAGGACAAGACTACTTTTACCTGCCCATGGGGTACATTTGCCTACCGAGTCTTACCTTTTGGCCTATGCAATGCTCCTGCTACATTTCAAAGGGAAATTCTCAGCATCTTTGCAGACTTAATAAATGAAGGTCTCGAAGTATATATGGATGATTTCACTCCTTATGGGGATGATTTTGAACCTGCATTGCAAAATCTAGAAAAAGTATTGCAAAGATGTATTGACACTAGGCTTTGTTTAAGCAATGAAAAATGTCTTATGATGATGACCGAAGGAGTTATCTTAGGCCATTATATTTCAGCAGAAGGAATTCAAGTAGATCCAGCCAAAATTCAAATACTCTTGTTAATTCCTACACCTACTACACAGACAGAGGTACGTAGCTTTCTTGGATTTTCTGGTTATTATAGAATATTTATAGAGCATTATTCTCGAATAGCTGCACCTTTATATGCGCTGACTGGAAATACTGATTTTGTTTGGACAAACAAATGTGACAATGCTTTTAATGATTTGAAGAAGCTCGTTGCAACAGCCCCTGTGTTGAGGGGCCCAAATTGGAATTTACCATTCCAAATTTCATCTGACGCCTCAGACACAACAATCGGAGCAGTACTTGGGCAGGAGGAAGACAAAAAGCCATATGCAATTTACTACATTAACAAAAATCTGACCCCTGCCGAATTAAACTATACTGTGACTGAGAAAGAATTTTTAGCTGTAGTTCACGCTATAAATAAATTTAGACATTACATAACTGGGTATCCTGTAGTGCTTTACACAGATCACTGTGCCATTAAGTTTTTAGCAAATAAACCTGTTACAAATGGAAGAGTGACTAGATGGTTGATTTTACTGTAGGAATTTGATATCACGATCAAAGATCGACCGAGCAAAGAGAACCCTATAGCTGACTTTCTGTCCAGAATGCCAAAGCCCACAGATGTAGAACCAGTTGAAGATCACTTCCCAGATGAACATCTCTTCGCTGTTACTACCAGAACACCATGGTATGCTGATATAGCGAACTATTTGGCAATAGATAAATTACCCAAACATCTATCCCTTAATGAACGAAAGAAAATAATACACCGTAGCACCCGTTTCTCTTGGATAGGAGGCTACTTATTTCATACAGGTGCAGATATGGAAATAAGAAGATGCGTTAGGGAGGATGCGGTATATCATATTTTGAAAGCATGCCATGATGGACAGTGTGGTGGACACTTTGCAGATCGTAGAACAGCCTATAAAGTCCTTCGGACAGGCTATTATTGGCCTAATATCTTTAGAGACGCAAAAACATTTGTGCAGGCCTGTGATAGCTGTCAGAGGGACGGTCGCCCTGGGCAGTCTGATGAAATTCCCTTGAACCCTCAACTAGTGATTGAACCCTTCGAACAGTGGGCCCTTGACTTCATTGGTCCTACTAGCCCTCCATCGAACCAGAAAATATATATCCTAGTTGCTACTAAATACGTTACTAAATGGGTTGAAGCAAAGCCTCTTTCAAAAGCTACAGAGGATTCCGTGATACAGTTTCTTTTCCAAATTTTCATGCGCTATGGCCTCCCACGAGACATAATCACAGATGGGGGACCACAGTTTGTAGGTAAAAAATTGGCTGAGACATTGCAGAATTACCATATTCAGCATAAAATTATAACTCCCTACCACCCACAGGCCAATGGCCAAGTCGAAAGCACGAATAAGGTAATTGAATCTATACTGACAAAAATCGTTGCTTCACATAGACGAGATTGGGCCTACAGACTACCAGAAGCATTGTGGGCATACCGAACGAGATGGAGACCTATTACAGGATATTTTCCATACCAGTTGGTATTTGGAAAATAACCCATCTTTCCTATCGAATTTGAAATTCAAACATTAAGGACAGCTCAAAAGGTGGGTCTGAATTTAGACGAAGCCCAGGCAAAAAGACTGCAACAACTTAACGAATTGGATGAAATCAGACTCTCTGCTCTTCATCACACAACATTAATTCAGCAACAGAGAGAAAAATGGCATGACGCCCACATTAAACAAAGGATCTTCCACGAAGGATATTGGGCACTCTTATACGATTCTTGGTTTCAGGATTTCCCTGGAAAGCTCCAGACTAGGTGGCTTGGACCCTACGAAATTTAGAAAGTGCATGATAATAGCACTCTCACATTAGTCACCATTGATGGATCTGGGCATTCCTTTAATGTTAATGGCCATCGAATTCGATTATATCATAAGTCGCTTACCCGTGAATCCTTTTGCCAGCAATTACGGGAAGACTCCACCATTGAAATTCTTGCTGAAGGGGAGAATTCCTCCCCCGCGCCAGTTTGATAAATTGTTTTTTAATTTTTGTACATAACACATTCTTTTTTCTGTTTTTGGTTTCTGCTTTATGAAATTCGTTTCCTTTGTTAATAATTCTTTATTTCGTTTGAATTCAGTTTCTTTAAAAACGAAAACAATTAAAAAAAAAAAATCTTTGTTTTTTTCCGCGTTGCTATTCCTTTCTAACGGAACATCACTTCTGCTGTTCCTTTCGAAAGGAACAACAGTTTCGCAAAAGGTCTTTGTTGTTCCTTTTGAAAGGAACAACAGTTTTTCAGAGTGTTTTTTCTGTTCCTTTCCAAAGGAACAACACTTTCGTAGGATATTTTTCTGTTGTTCCTTTTGAATGGAACAGCAGTTTCGTGCAGTGTTTCCACTGTTCCATTCTAAAGGAACAGCATTTTCGTAGAGCATTTCTTTGTTGTTCCTTTTGAAAGGAACAACACTTTCACAGATTGTTTTTGAATGATTGTTTTTGGCTTGTATTTTGTATTTTTGATCATTTTTTTCTTCTTTTCTCTTTCAAGGCAACAATATCATAAACAATCATACAAATTAAGGATTACTGCAATCAGCAAATCAAAAGAAATCGTCATTTTTAAGAAAATTGTCTAGTAATAAAAAAAG
Organism: Pinus albicaulis; assembly: GCA_034641835.2. NCBI lineage: Eukaryota > Viridiplantae > Streptophyta > Pinopsida > Pinales > Pinaceae > Pinus > Pinus albicaulis. Next base: position 1,730,836,319 of record CM076578.1, on the reverse strand, counting down.
GGGGAAAAGGGGCACGAACAATAACACAATATTGTTATTTTATCACTATTAAATTAATCTGATCGATTATTTTTATCATGATTGGTTCCTTCCCCATATGTTGTAACTTTCTTTGATATTTATCTTTGAAATGGAAATAAGGGTATATTTTTTTTTCTATTGAGATGTTCAGACTTCTTCCACCATTCCTACTCTTAAGGAGTGTTGAGCCATCCCTTATGAATAATTGAGGAAAAGTGTTGTTTGATTAAAAAATATGTATATATTGATATATTTTAATGTTTTTTGCAGATGGAGGATAGGGGGTCTCATTAAGAGCCAACCTACTGTGATCATAGAGAGGACAGTGAAGTGGCATTCCCATTATGGCCACCAAACCAGGGAAATGGTCCAAAAGACAATTGAAAAAGTCCTTGGAACAAGAGGTCTCATCACGAGCCGGCCTGCCCACTTTTCACTTCTTCCCAATGAACGGCATTGTGACATATCTGGTCACCAAGCCAGCACAATGGCCTCCGTCTTCAATACAAAAATACAAAAATACAAAAAAAACACTTCCTCAAGTATGCATAAAGGACCATGGTTCCGTGGGTTACAAAACAACTCTGTCAAGGTTATGGACACCTGTGGGCAACAGAGCTCTATTGATGGTATTGAAGTCATACTTATACACATCACTAGTTACTTAACCCTTTTTCCTATATCTTTATTTAATATCAAATGAAATGCATGAATTCCTTAGTCTTATCCCCGAACCATTACACATGAAAACTATAATAAATCGATCATATTACTTTAATATGGTAAATAGCGCAATTACATTCATGTTAATCTTGTGCTGTCCCTTCACCTTATATTTGAATTATTACAACACGATTTCCTCATTATTACCGATTTATCTTATGCATCGATTTCAGTAATTACTTAATTTGAATGACTGTATCATAATTGCGCCTGTTTTTTTTCACTGTTGTCCTATTGTTGTGCCACACACGCCACCCTTACTTGACGGTCGAGGACGACCTCTCACTCGTTTGGGGGGCAGAAATGTCTGCATGTAGATCTGACACCCAAGATTTCTTTACCTGTATCTCCGCAATAGATTTTTATGAACTAAAACCCCTGCATTTTCAGAGAATAACGAGCTTTAGCAAACTGCGATGTGTTGTTCCATTAAGGTTACTATGTGTTGAGAACAATTAATGAAGCACAGAGATGGGAGGACGTCCAATTCGCAGCGAACCACAGACATTGATCGTCTCGGATGCCGCACGGGCAATATTAGAAAGACTGGGGTGGATTACATACTTTATGAGAATGCAGCAACCCCATGAAGCAGTGGCTACTGAATTTTTGTTAAATCTGCAGGGAGGTTCCTCTACAGTCAGAGGAAGGCAGATAGCTATGTCCGATGAGATAATTGCAGAAGTATCCGGCATTCCGGCGCAAGGAACCACTTGGACTCAGAAGAAGATTAGAATTCGGGAGGCCATGCAAATTTTTCAAGATGAAGGGCAAATGCTAATAGTCAAAGGGAGAGGAGTCCACCTAGCGTCGCTAGGCGAACCATGGACAGAATTGGCTAGGATCGTGCAGGCTTACATAACATGCGATGGTAGAAAAGATGTGGTAAGACCCCGCCATCTTAAGCTGTTAGTTGTGCTAAAACAGAAATGTACTATTAATCTGCCTGCATTCTTAAAATATTTATTACATGATATTGCTCGTGGAATTAGAAAATCCTAGCATGCAGATATGGTGGTTAGTCACCATTGCTTGATTCGACTGATAGTAAGTTATAGCCTCGCCCAGCAGTAGACTAGCTGGGAGGAGCTAATATTTTCCACTGAAGGGGGGATGGCTTTACCTGCCCCGAGACGAAAGAGGATGGCCGGCTTAATAGCTAAGTCCTCCTCTCACAGACAATCCCTCCGACTATAACGAAGCAGGAAGTTAATGGAGGAACTCCCGGGTAGCAGTAGCCAGCCCCTGGAACTAAACAGTTCAGGCAAAGAGGAACAGCCTCCACAATTGGAAGGAGTAAGTCCTCGTACTGAGGAAGTAGAAGAATTGGAAGGACAAATTCGTTACTCAAATGAGGAGGAAATTAGTCACCATACCAATAGTGAAAAACAACCCAGTACAGAGGAAGAAGTTCGCTACTCAGATGAGGAAGAGGCAAGCTACCATACTGATGATGAAAAGCAATCAGAGGAAGGGGAAATACGTTATTCGGATGAAGAAGAGATTGAAGGAGATTCAGAGGAGGAAGAAGTCGAAGGTGAAATTCGGTATTCGGACGAGGAGGAAGGTAGTTATCACACCTGCGATGCGAATGAGGATAATCTTAGCAGCAATGAGGATGAAACAGAGCCTGTCGAAAATTTCAATACGAGCCCTCTGCAGGAAGACCAATTGGCCCAGATTTTGGCCAACATGAGCAATTACGCACGGTCTCTGGACCCCAACAGTGACATTAATCAAATACCAGAATGCTCTGCCTTTGATAGGGGTGTGACTGATGAAACAGAAAACCCTAGCGAAGCTAGGGTTGCTTCTCCTGAGATGCACGAACAGGAGAATGTGCATACTAAGCCAACATTTCGACCTGGAAACCCCCAGGAAACCGCAGAGTTAACTGAGCAAATGATTTCTGAGGAATCTAGTCAAGAGCACGAGAGTATGGAACAATAACCCCAAGAAGAGGTGCAGGAAGAAGATGTCACTGAGGGCACGGCTCAAAACCCTACTGAGCAATTGGGGTTAGATGAGCAATTTGTTGTCCCTTTAAGAAAGAAGAAGAGAACAACTGAAGTTGAGAAGCTTCGTAGAGAAAGGAAAAAGCTTCATAAACTGATTGAGCAGCTCAGGCAAACTATTAGGGTTTTAAGAATGAAGCAAACACCTGAGCGAATCCCTAAAAGAAGAAACCCTGCCATCAAACGATGATCAAAAAGGAGAAGGGTAACTGATAATAGAAACCCTCAATTAGAAGAAGAAACCATACCTGAGCCTAGTTATGAGGATTTGGAGTAGCAAACAACTGTCCCAACATCAGATGTTCCAGAAGAACCTGTTCTAAGTGAAAATATCCAATCTAGCAGTCAGGAAACCTTTAATGATCCAGCATTACTTAGACTGCAAGAAGAATTGGCACAGGCCCGAATCGAGAGACAGAAGTTGGAAGAGGATACTGTCCCAAGGAAGAAATATCAAGAATTGCAGCAACAGATGAAAATAATTCATGAGGCAGAAGCTGAAGCTCATGAAAAACGTCGAGAGGCAGAGATGAAAGCTGATGAGGTAAGAAACCAATTAAAACTAGCACGAAATCAAATGGATACTCTCTGCTCCCTGTATACTGATGTCTTAGCTTGTAGGTGCCCTGCAAAAAACTATGCCTTATTTCTGTTAGAAAGATATTTGCAATTAAAAATCAAGGCAGTTAGGGCTGGCAAATCAATAGAGCTAAGAACTATAAACGACCTGATATCATGCTGCAAGCTTTACGGGGACGAAGTACAGCGCCTGTTGTGTGAGTTTTATTTGCATAATTTAATTCTTGAAAATGACTGTGAATCAAATCCTTGCCCTTTTATTGGAGATGTACAGTTTCAGGCATTCATTTCTTTTGCCGTAAATCAATTAAAGTGGCTTAAAGCCTACAATGCCTTCCAAAGGCAGGAAAATGAATTGAATCTATGGGTCAGGAGTGAACCTCAAAACCCACTTCAATTATGGGCTAATCAGAAAAGTCTAATGATAAGGAAAGGTGTTACCCAAACTCTGGGGCCTGTTCATAAGTCAATTATTTTGAAAGGAACGGATTATTTTTCATCTATTAGGGACCAGGCTTATGTAGCAGCCAAGATCCGATGGAGAACCTCGAGTCAAAATGTACAAAATAGGGAGCCATATAATTATAGGAATTTTGGGTTAGCTGCAGACCGTTTCATTGCCTATAGCCATCTTGTTTTGAAAGAAGGACCATTTTGGTTAGGGTGTAGGTTCCGCAGCCCCATTATTTGGTACCCTGCTTTGGATTACAAAGCTATTTATGAGCTTCCCGAGGGACATACAGAGCATATTCTTGAAGAGTTAGCTGCACATCATGGTTTTAGGCCTTTCAATGACAAACCTTCTCCAGCTTACTCCTTGACTGCTCTCCATGTAAATTATAGTTTTCATGAGGACATGAAAAAGGTTAAGCAGGGGGGTATGTTGGGCATTGAAAGAGGTATGAAATTCCTATGTATTTTTTCATTCTTTCACCATAAATATACTTCATTTTGTCTTAAAAAGGTAATCTATCATGATAATTGTAATTAATTTGGAAAGGTTTACATCGAGTCTAAAAAGGATGACTAAAGATTGTTTTTATTGTCAAATCAGGAATTCTAAGAGGTGAGCAACTGTATCAAAGGCGTGGCTGAAAACACTCTGACTCCTACTCCATTTGTGATGAACCATATTCAGCTGAAGCCAAGAAGATCTGAACGGATTGCCTGAAAAGGGAAAGAGACAGCTCGACCCTAAATTAAGCAAACAGAACTGTGATAAAACAAAGAAGGTGCGAATCCCTCATGATCGGAAGATCCTGAGGGATCGCTGTACAAACTTATCATCTTTCTTGATTTGTCCGTCCAAAGATCGAATATAAAGGCAATGATCTTTAGTGACCAGGGACAGTGGATTTTTGTTGTAAAAGACTTTCATATTTCCTTTGCAATCGAATAATTCTCGACTCTCTGTCGTGAGAGAACACTGTCTGTAATGTCTTTTTGATTAATATAAAAACACCGGCTTCATCTATTCTTTAGAATTATGAGTTAGACCCAGCGGTACTTCACTAGTGCTAAGGGCCCGGCTCTGGTGGATTACTATGTTGTTGTATTATTAATCTTGGTTTGTTAATGTGCAAAGTGTGTTTCATATTTATTTGCATTACGGAGTTGTTTCATTGATTGTCGAAGCAAACACTGATTCATTGTTGTTTCATTTATCAACTTATTATTATCTATCAGCGGTGCTGTTCTGTAATTACAATGAGTTGCTATTCCATCTATTTATGGTTTGTTGTTAGATTACAATTGGACTGTCGACAGGTTTGAGTTCAATATTTAATTGTTCGAATTGTGTTAGAATCGTAGTTGTTGTTTCTTTCAAAGAATTGTAATTGTTGTTTCTTTTATGCTGCTGTTCCTTTTTAGATTTCATTTCCTTTGAGTTGTTTTCACTTGCTTTGAGATCTCTAAACTGTAGAGGACAGAGCTAATCGTTCCAAGTTCCCAGATTTAGGCATCTCGCATCGATTTCTAAGGGAAAGAGTTATTGCTACTGCATCCCTGATCGATGTCCCGCAAGATTTCTGTAGTGTAGCCTTTACATTCATGTTATTTGCAATTAGATTTCTTTTCAAGCATTTATTACTTCTGCATTTGTATTTCTATGCTACATCTTCACAAGCATTGCTCTTAGACAATTGCAGCCTCAGACAGAGTACACTCTTGGAATAAAAAGACGCTCCCGGATTGATGATTAATGTGGGATAATTAGGTGTTCAAAAGGTACATTTTTATGACTCAACAAATACATCATTTAACTACAGTGCATGGACAGTTTCAGTGGAGACCAGTGAAGAGGTAGGTGAAAGAGCAGGTTGACTATCAGTTGTGACTAAAGTGTTGCATGATTTGCAACACCCAGTGATTGGAGATGCCAATGAGGATTGTGTGAGCAAGGCTGGACCAATTCAAGTTCATTCAGAGCCAATATTCAGCAGGGATTGCGCAGTAGAGGCAGGCTAGCAAGTGGCAAGGATCGGTGCATGGATTTGCTAGATCAAGCCTGACTAGTGTGTAGCGATTGTATTGTATTGAGAGCTTGACATGATCAGCTTTGTATGAGGATTGTTACATGATCTCTATGACATATATTATATACATATATTTGGGGTTTTTAGCTTCAAGCTTTCCCGTTAAAACATTGTGTTCATATGTGTGAATTTTTATGGTTTCAATGTGTGCATGCAATTGATTTAATTTCCACATATAATGATCAATAGTAGAAGAGATTTTTTATTGTGCATGAAGTCAAATAGTGTGTAATCAGGAGAATCTTGGATGTATAACGCATTAGTTATATAATTTCTACACTTCTTCCTATTTCTGATTTTCCGAGATCACACACAACACAGAGCAAAGAGAATACACAGAGAATAGGGTATAGATCCAAGAAATAAACAAAACCTAAAAACTGAAATAAATAGAGGGAACCAAAATAAGAATAACTATTAACAAATATAACTGCAAAACAATTACTTTATACCTCCAGATCTAAACTGACATAACTTGGGAAACCATAAACCTTTTCGCATGAAACGAAAGGTGTTCCTCATTGTAACAGACGCTCCGGACACAACAGAGTAGTTCTCTAGGCCTGAAAATGTTCAGAAATATTAGATCTAGAAAATGGAATTCGCATGCAGTCAAATCGGCTTCGGATTTGGATCAACAACAGATGCGTCCCTCAAAATAGCTTTGATACCATGTAGGAATTTACCGGGTAAGTTCCGTAGATCAAAAACTAAAGGTCACCTCTCAAAAACAGATAAAAAATTAGTACACCAATATTATCACTGGTTAAAACCCTCGAAGAGGGAAAAAGTCCATGGCCTGAGCCAACACGACCACTTCAAGAAATTTATTAATATAAAAGAAAAGTTACATATGTTTCTCTCATAAACGGTTACTGGAAAAATGACCCTTCGTGCTCTTTAAATAGAGATCATGGGCCAATTGGGTGTTAATCCATGGATCAAGTGTCGTTAATACCAAGGAGAGAGTGAACCGTCAGATCACTACAAATCATGACTGTCGGATTATAAGTTACAAACGTACATTGTAAAGAAACACACTTTACCTAACTCTACACTAGACTAAGTTATTATTAACTATTTCCTTTGTGTCGGAATATCCTAATATCCCTTTCTTAAAATAATAAGTAAGCTACATAACTAATGATTTTCTACAACTTTGACATATTTCTGCAACCAATTGACAGGAACATTTGATGATCAAATAAAGGAAAAAGTGATTGACTCTTTATGAAACAGAGCACCTGCAAGATGACAACTGAAGGTTAGCAAGAAAATAAATCAAAGGTATGTGATACTTTAATTAAACAATAGGGGTAAATATATTACATCTATGAATCATATGGACATAACATTACTGAACAAATCAAAATATTTATTATGAAAGGTGATAGTGTCATGAAAAATCCCTCATAATTCGTCATTCTTGTTTCATCATCATAAAACGATTCAAATTCTTGATTCATTGGTTTGATTGCCACCTCAATCATAATTGTGAATGGTTAACGACTATTTCACCTACTTATACCTTCATCTCACATCTACCTGCCCTCTCATTTTTCCATCACCATCTGTTGTTCTGCTCCAAAGAAAACCTTACCAAGTTCAATACCCTGTCAAAAAAAAAACATCTTTGGAAGCAAAACATCTTCCAACCATGGGTGTAATCGTTTGAACAGAGCCACAAAGGAATAAATTCTTGGAAGGATATCCACAGGAAAGAGAATTATTACATAAATCACAATGGTTGTAATTTATGGAAAAATTTGATGGTTTTCACAAATAAGTCATCAAAACTTTTGCAAGGGTTTTTGATGGCATAGAAGTGGAAATAGGAGACATACAATTCACAGTGACAGAGTCTTTGATTGAAGAAGCTACCGGATTGCCTCGTATAGGAGAAAAATGGCTCAAGAATAGAGGAATCAAAGGAGATGAATTAATGGTTTTCTTGAAGAAACCAAGCATGGACATTACTGTTTTCAGGAAATGCATCCCCAACTCTGCATTAAAAATTAAGTGGAGAAATTTTCTCTTAATCATCCAAAAATTTGTTACTTGTGAAGGTCGATTCAGATGTGTGTTTTATAAGACCGTTGATGAATTTTCTTGATGAACATGAAATGAACCTTCCATATTTCCTGTTGAATAGTCTTAAAATGATGTTAGGGAATGTTAAAAAGAGAATTAAGTTCATAGAAAACACAATATATCACCATGGGCTGGTTAAAATACTTGTTGAATTCCATCTTCAAAGTATAAGGGATACATGGGAAGCATTTCTAGTTAGGAATAATTTTGAAGAGGAAACAAATGAACAACCAAGTAGTAGCAGAACTCAAAAGAAAAGGAATATTGAGACACCACGAGAACAAGAGCCACAACAACAACAAGATTTGTCAAAGGATAACATGCCAATTGCAGAAATTTCAAAGAAAATAAATACAAAGGATGTTAGAAGAAAGAAAGCCAGCAACAAAACAAAGATTTCACCTCAGAAAGAAAAAGCCTAAAAGACCAAATACCCTTGTCACGGGACTAAGAAGAAGTATCAGGCTAAAAATAGTGACGGAATTACCCTCAAAATATGTAGAACACATTGATTTGGAGGCATATGAAAATATGGAAAATTCTTCGAGAGCATCACCACCTGCCTACATTTCTCCTCCTCAGAGTCCAGGACAAATGCTAGGTATTGATCCAATACATAAGGAGATTTATGATTACATAGAATCACTAGAGAAGAGAGAAGCATCCAAGAGATTAGTTACCTAAGTGAAGAGAAGGATCAGTTTAATGAACCACAAGAACCTCCAGTTCTCGACATCCTCAAAAATGAAATATTTGAACTGGAGACATTAAACATGTTTATTAAAAGTGAAAACCAATCTCTGAAAGCTCAGAATGAAGTTCAAATTTCCAAGAGTGATAACCTCCTTCTACACTTAAGTATATGGTATAAAAATAACAAGAAATTGAAGGAAGAAAACATGGCCATGAAAAGAAAAATCATTAACCTGAAGTACAAAATCCTCATGAAGAAACCAAGGATGGAAGTAACAGGAAAGAGGGTGAAAAAGATAAAATTGGATGTACTGGTAGAAGTGTCTAAGGAAATGAGGTGACTGAAAAAATATGACAAAATTTTGTGGTTGTATGAGGACATACAAAACCTTCAGTACGGGGGAATGTAGAGTTCCAGAATTGTTTTGTTTTGACTTCCTTTTTGCATCCATATTTTCCTTCTTTTCCCATCACTATCAACCTAATAAGGCAACAATCACATTATTTTGACACGGTAAAATAATTATGTGTCCTATTTTTCATACTTGTTAATATTCCCTATTGTTTTGTTAATTATTACTTTCAGCTACAGAATTAACACAATTCTGCAGTTATTCCACAGATTCGCAACTACCTTCATTGTTAATAGGATTTCGGTTCATCAACTCAGAAAAGGAGTATATGGGTAGATATAGGATGATCCCCTCATGGATTTACTCCTTTTTATCCAAGCCAATTCACTAAGAAGATCATGCATTTACACGGTCAAAGATAGCAGTCAACACGTTGCAGCGCTTAGGAACAGAGTCTGGGAATGTCACGATTGTGTCAATTTTATTTCCTAATAGAAATTAGATAGATAAGTGATATTTCGCTTATGTTTTTAAATTGTATAAGGATTCTAATAGAGATTTATAGGCTTAGAGCTCACATATTGTTGAATGCAGTCTATAAAACCATAGAAACTCTGTGTATTCTGGGGGTGCCATCTTTTATTTCCTGAAAATTTGTTTGAAGACTTTTTATGTTAATTTGAAGTTCCTCCTTCATGCATTTGATGTGTTGATAGTGTTAAGAATGCACTGCATTGCGAAGGGCCCTTGCAAGCAGATCAGGTCATTTTTGCTTTCAACTTAATGCATCTCAACCGCATTGCTATTTCATAGTTTGAATTTGGTAAATTCTTTGATTTATGATTTATTTTTAAAAGTTCAGTATAAATAGTTCATTGTTTTGATTATGTTTATTTCGTAGATTAATTTCTTGAATTTGTTCTACCATATTTTATATAATTTAGTTTATTTCCTCTTCATTTACATTCCAGATTAGAATTTGCAGTAGATAAAAACTCTGTTTTAATAGAATTACGGTTTAAGTCACTAATTAGCTTTCAATCTTCATGTTTTCATCAAAATAGAACTGTACCATATCTCATGTTTTCGTAATTTAGAATTAGTTCATTGTTTGTTGCAGCATTTCCAAAATAAAAAACACAGTAATAATTAATTTAATCATATCTTTTGAAAGGAGTCATCTTACAAACTATTATTTAACTCAATTCAAATCAAAGTAACCATAGAAATAACATCTAACATAAATGATAAATTTCTCTAAAAACATCACTAATCCATAGGGATTTAAAATTGATCCATAAATTCAAAAATTAACAAAACCCTTAATATAATCGTCACTCTAATGACAAAGACTTCTAGCACATATAGTGCACTTGCACTTCATCAGTTTACTGACTTCGATTGATAATTTATGCTTGTAATTTAAGAACATTAAATTGACTAAACAATCACGTGTTGTAGTAAGAGCCACACAACCACATCATGAATTCTTATTTTTGCAGGTAGAATAAGATGTGACAAAGGAGGTAAGGAAATGGATGGAGATTGTGACAGTGAGGAAGATCCTTTTGAATTTCGCATTGAAGAAAATAAGGTCAATGTTCATATGAAGAAAATCCCTCCATCCGTACTTCCTAACTTCAAAGGTGTGAGATCAAAAGACCTAAAAACCTTTGTTTTTGAATTTGAAATAATTTGTAGATCTTATCGCTACTCATTACTCATTCAAAAATTGAATCTGTTTTCGGCAACATTGAAGGATAGAGCTCTTAGATGGTTCATGACTTTAGGAACAAATTCTATAAGGACATGGGATGATATGAAAAGAGTATTTTTGGAAAAAATATACATATTATTGCATCAACCATGACCTTAGAACTGAATTCTTTAAGATGAACCAAAAAGAGGATGAAAGCCTAGAATATTTAGTGGAGAGATTTACTTATAATATCAAAGGATCTACATTGCATAATTCAGGATCACACACATTAAAAATTCTCCTATTAAATTTTATAAAGGATGAATGGATTGATCTTCTTAACCTCATGGGAAAATGAGATGTCTCTCAATTGTCATTTCAAGAGATTTGTCACCTGTGCAAGAACATATCAAGAGGAAAAGAAAAATTTGGAAGATCCCCTCAAAATCCAGTTATGGCAAGAGTAAGTAAATTGGCATCAATATTGGTAAGTCAAACTGAACTTAGCAATTTTCTATACATTCTTGGTAATTTAAATGAAAAAATTGATATGCTAAGAATGAAAAACAAGAAAAAAGTTGAGATTGTTGCATCATTTATAATTTTCCTTAAATGTAGAAAGAAGCATGCTTTTCATGAATGTCCACTTGATAATATTAAAATTTGTGACATTTGTGCAAGATCACATACTACTAAAGACTTTCCATCATTACCAGGGTTAAAGGCAATTTGTCAGGGAGAAAATAAAACATTGGAACAATCTTGTTATGTAGCTCCAAGAAGACCAGGGAAACCTCATAAACCTGGTATGATGCAAAATCTCAATTCTCGATTTCAGGGTTATGCACAACAACCTCAAAGTAATTGGAAAACACCCTTTCCTTAGCAACCTTGGCCATCTCAATCCCAACCTCAAAACCAATCTTGGAAACAACGTTGACAAGGTTCTTACAGAAGAAATCCACTATATCATCAATATTTTCCTCACCATCCTCAATACCAATATCAATGTTATCCATAACATTCACCTCCACTACAACATCAACTTCAATCTTTATAGACCTCAATTCAATATTTCCCATTACCAACCATGCAAGCACCCCAAAGATCCATTCCCACTCCACTACATGCACAACTATTTGAATCATATCCCCAACAATAAAACACCTCAATCCACTTACAATGTTGAGGTATTTCAAAATGATTTATCAAATTCCATTGAAGAACAACAACCATAAGAAGAAGTTTCAGATAAGGTCTAAGAATCATGGATGCCTATTGATAAAGAGTAGTTGTCAGAACCTGAAATTGAAAAGTTTCTTGCATGCCTATCACCGGATTCTATGAATGGGAATCACATCTCTAAAGACTTGCATGGCATGATAACATTAAGCCAAGGAAGACAAGATTACATTGAATATTAGTTCAAGATAGTCATTGGATCCCATTACTCAATTCTTCAGTATTTTCTGACATCATCTCAATCAATTGAGTTGGTATCTCATATATTGGTACATATCAAAGTGTATATTTCAAACATGCATATGAGTTTATCTATCATCTTGTTACACACATGGTTCCATTGGAAGTATTCATATACTTGAACAAGATTTCCTTTTCAAGTAGAGTAGGATATATTAAAAAAATAAAAAATAAAAAGTAAATTAGAGAGAAAATCCAGTCCTATTGTGAAAACCAGCTTGCTAGCACAATTGGACATGAGATTTTCTTGAAAACAAGGCAACTCGTGAGCAAAGTTCACAATAAGTTCTACAATTTTATGATGATTTCAATATTTTATTATGGTTCTTCAAATCATTTTTTGTTATATGCTCAAGTTGGCTAATGTGGGATTCCTTAAGGCCCTTCCTTCTAACAGATTTTGTCCCATTGACCTCAACACCTTATATGGGATCAAGATCAAATGTTATTTGGAGTGCCTTGTAACTTGCATACATCAATGCAAAACCTTCTTGTTGAAAAAAATGGGAATACAACAATTTCTCATGATTTTCAGCTCTTGCAGGTGACTCGACTTCAAGAAATTCATTCGCCCCTTTCAGATGAACTCAAGTACCTTGAAACTTATTTACATTATCGGTTAATTGTCTCGCATTGTTTAACAATTTTCATCGTTGATTGGTAATCCAATGATTTCTTCCCATGCTCGACTTTGACACATTCATTCGCATGGTAAGAATTATACCATGAATTTTGGTTTTGATGAAAACTATATGGTTTTATGGAATCAACAACGACTTGCAACAATACATTTTATTGGGTTCTTGTAGCATCATGTTCATATTTTTGTCATTCAACAACAACATGATAGCACCATTACAATTTTTTTCATTCATTTCATTTTCAAGAAAAAACAATAAAATTGGGCCTATTTCAATCAATATGCATTATGTTTCATGGTTTCTACTTCAGCATGCAGCACACAATCCAAATCAACATCTCAAACTCGGAGAAAACAACTTTTTTCAAAAACTAAAATTGTTTGCAACAACTACGAAAACTTGCAATTTCTGTAGCTATTGCTGTAAGAGCTTGTTTTTGTTGTAGCATCTTGTTCCAGAGGCAGTTTTGGCACAAACATTGCAAGATATTGGAGCAGAAATAAAACATTCAGAAATTCTGGGTTTTCTCAAAATATGGTAAATTTAGCAAGACACCGACAAAATTCAAAAATAGCAATTTTGAAGGGCATTTCAAGTGGGTTTTTAAGGCAGATTTTCAATTTTTATCACTGTGCACAAATTAGGACATAATTTGGTACTTTTGTATAAGAGCTTATTTTCTTCATCAAAAGTGGATTTTGAAGGCATGTAGCGGTATAAAAGGTAAAAATACATTGTTTCCCTTTTGAAACACTCAATTTGGCCTTAAAATGAGTTCATGGCATATGTTTTTGTTGCAACATTGGGTAGCGTGAAGGTGAAACAGGGAAAAATTTGATTTGATCATAACTTGCAAACCGTGCATCCGTTGGTCCTGAAATTCTTATGGTAAATGAAATGATGTAGGGTAAATAAATACACAAAATTTCAAGAAATTCCAGTGTATTTTTCAAGAAATTGGACGCTTTTACCTACAGTAATTTCTCATTAAAAAAAGATCTGTACACCCATTTGATGAGATATTCTGGGGGAATATGCATAATTTAATAGTCACAACCTCAGAAAATTTTAGGAGAATCTAATTTACCATTTGAGATAAATTGGAAAAACAAGTCTGTTGGATGAAAACAATACATTTTGTGGAGCAAGGTCAAAGAGTTGGTCAATGCATCATGGAGCAGAATACCTAAGCTAAGTCAAACAAAAATCAGCCATCATATCGTGTTCTCTTCTCCAATTCCAAAAGGTAAATTTGAGGTAAAACTAACCTTAAAATTTTAATTTGTTAAAAATTCTAGAAATTTTGATGAAAAGCTATTATAAACATGTAGTTCCAATTTATCTCCCATTATGTTTTGTCATACCCTTTAACAACCAATCCCACAAGCTATGATTGATTATTTATCAACAAATTCCTGCCACCCATGCAATTATCTCATTTTTTTCCATGGTCATAATGATGTTCTTCTATGCTTTCACCACTCTCTTGTTTAAACTTTCTCTTCTTGTTAATCCATGTTTTCCTTAATGGTCCATCAACTTGATGCTCTTGAGAAAAATAATTATTTTATAAATACAAAAACTTGAATTCATGGTACATGTTTGTAGAACATGATCAAAAGGTACATGGAGCACTTAAATTATGTGTCATATTGCTCATCTTCATATTTTTAATGGAAACCAAGAAATGATGAATACAAAGCCACAAGAATAAGAATATTTCAACAAGGATTTGTTCACACACTCTTGAAATCACTTGGAAGCATATTTTAGGCTTTGATAAGTTGTATAACCCTCACCAAAAACTCTTATTTGGTGTTATGTGAAACTCATATTGTCAAAGCTTCACATTGGGAAGTCTTATTCATTCATTAGTTTGCTAGTTCATGAAGAAACTATTTGATAAAATTGTTGAAATAGGATTGGTTGCTATGCATGGACGATAAGAATAAAATCATTATGAGTTGCAATACATTATCATTTCCATCCATACGAATGGGATGAACTTCAAAAGGATTGAAATCACATTCTATAGATGGAGTAAAAGTCTTTATGTGTTCTTCACAATATGGTATTCTACCAAGGCTTAAACAATTTGAGCACAATTAATTAGTGACAATAAACTTGTAAGTTGTTTCCAAGTTATTGGAAGAGTTATAAATTTGCAAAGGCTTAAAATAGTGACTAGTAATTGGATATGCTACTATGTGGGTATCATTTCTTTTCACACAAGTTGCATATAATAAATAATGAAGGGTTGTTTTTATTAAGAAAAGAACAAATCAACAGGTATCACTTCTACCTCTATAACGTCGATCAACAGCCTCGTATGTGAAGACTTCAAGTTTTTTTATTTTCAATGGAGGATGGGTAACTCTTATTTCTTACTCCAATGACACAACAAGCAAGTGTAGAAACAAAGAGTAATGCTACCAGATTAGTAATCTTGAAAAACAGAGAGAGAAAAGTGCATAATTTATTGAGATATAGGATCAATATTTCTCCCTTGGAGCTTTGGTCAAGGATTTAGTTGAAATGACATAATAAAGGAACATAAGGAACTGGTTGGATTATGAAAAATTTCAATGATTTTTTCGCATGAGGACATGCAAAATATCCGGTGTGGGGGAATGTTGGGCTTGCAAATTGTCGTAATTTTGTTGATGAAACCATCCATTTTTTCATCATCCCATTCACCCATTGTCATCATTTTAAACCATATTTATTCATAAATGCACCAAATTCTTGCATACATGTTTACATGGTTTATTATTATTACTATTTCCATTATTTTTAATGAATAATTTAAGAAGAATAATGCATGGTTTTACTAATGATATTTTTCCAGTGCAAGTTTCTGCAGCTTTTTCCACAGTTAAGATATATAGTAGAACAACTTTAGAAGGAAATAAAATACATTGAAATTGTTTATAAAGGTTCCAATATGGATTTTTATTGGTCAAATTCCACCCTGCTCGCACGTGTGGACCTCCAGCAAAAGGTCAAGGGAAAAATGCAGCGATCTTGACCAGTCAACTTCCAACGTGTTTTCTGAGAAAATTAAATCCAATTTCAAAAAACAAAAAACATGGGTTTTGTTCATAACGGGCCCAATTAGGTTTTCAATGAGTTTTTTTCTCCAATCCGTTAACATTTGATATATTTTCGAAGATATTTAGAGCCTTATTTTTCAGATTACATGGATATACGATTTTTTAATTTTTTATTCAATGCACATTCAACTAAAAATCCTAAATGAGTTTTTCTTTAGAAAATTCATATAATAGTGATAAGTTTGATAAGATATGGGCTGGTCTTTGATCCAAAATCCATGAAATTTTATTTGATTTTCTCTCATGACCAAAACTAAAGCAATAAAATTATGAATTTGTTAATTGTCTCAAAATTCTATAAATTTAAATCTCTTTGATGAGAGGAGGGATAAAAGATGTCAATGATGATCTTAATTTTCAATTGTTGCGACTTATTGAAGGAGAAGAACCCTGTTTTTTTTCATTGAATGTAATTTTTTATATGGCGCAACTCCTTTGAATCAAATTGTTGATTTAGATCTCTTCTCTTGATTTGATTTTTCAACACCTTGCAGTCCTCAAGAGGGCCCCATGGAAATCTGTGAGAAGTATAGATGCTTTCCATTTCTTTCATATTCTCATGAATGGTTTGTTTTACATAGCTTAATTATTTATGCTTATCATATATTAGAAACTCATGCTTTCCATAGATCAAATGTTTTTGCTTTCTTATATTAAAATGTTCATGATTCCATATATTAAAGTTTGTAAGTTTTAGAAAAAAATCTCCATGCTTTCATAGGGTAAAATCTCATGTTTTCTTAAATCAATAATATTTATGTTTTTTTTCTAGTTTAACATTAATTTCCTTTCCAAAAACTAAGTACTTTAATAGTATATATTAAAGAATCTAATTTCCTTTTGAAGTTTCCAATTCATTTCAGTCATGCATAAATATTGAAATTTAATCTTCTAGCACATACAGTGTAGTGTACTTCACAAGATCACGTACCCGGATTGACATAAAAATGAAAATAATTTAACAATCAATTAAATTACCCAACACAACAATTCATCAATGACAAGAATGGGAAATTTATATTTAATAGTGAGCTTGTTGATCTCCCTATAATCTAGACATGTACACCATGATCCACCCTTCTTGGGCCCCAATAATATTGGAGCATAGAACGAAATTTGACTCGGTTGAATTATACCAACCTTTATCATTTCTGCAACCATACGTTCAATTTCACTCTTTTGGACATAGGGATATCTGTAAGGTTTGATGTATTGAGGAAAAATTCATGGAATCTAAATAATAGCATGATCATGATCACGAATAAGTGGGAGGCTTTTGAGAGTCTTAAATACCTTGGAGTGATTGTATATGACTTTTTGGAGATCTGGAGAAATAGATGATTTTTATGTTTGAACCTCTAGTGAGCATAATTGTGCATTTAAGTAATTAAGTTTTGTCATCCCATTAGAGCTAATTATCTGTCTCAGTTTCCCTGCTATACCCCTTAATTCAACTTCATTTCCTTCCCAAAACAAAATCAAGAAAATTTCTTGAAAATTAAAAGCTATCATCCCCAAATATTGTAACCATTAGACTCCTAGTACAACATCGGCACCACCCACTAGAATGGAAAGCATTGGACTATTCAATCTATATTCCCCCATTATTAGCTTGATATTATGGCACCTTCGAGAGAAATTTATAGTTCCTCCATTTGAAACCATCACTTGACGCGTTGGTGTTGGATATAGGAAGAAATTCAATTCCTTGGCTATCTTACAATGAATAAATTATGAGTACTGTCTGAATCAATCAATACTATTACATTTTTATTCTTGATATATCCTTCTATCTTAAGCATTTGTGGAGTGGTATTCCTACTAATGCACTGAAATATAAAGTCAAATTCATTTCTTCATTATGACGAGTTGGTTCCTAGTGTATATCCTCCTCTTTTTATGCTTCTTATTCCTTTTCTTCCTCCTCTTCACAATATATGTAGAATAATTTATGTTCAGCACACTTATGATATTTAGTGTATTTTTTATCACAACTGTAACAAAGCACGTTTACTCTTTTTTCCTCCAATTGTTGTGGCATCAACCTTGTAGGTTGTGGAAGGTTAGGAGCATCAACACTTCCATATTTATAGTTGTGAGTGGTAGACTTCCTTGTTTCCATAATTTTTCTTTCAACTTTTCTTGACACCTTGGATGCATTCTCCAATGAATCAAGTTCCCAAAGGTGAACCTCGTGTTGGATTTTATACTTGAAATTCCCTATGAAGACATGAATCTTATGCTCCTCACAAATATCAATTACCCTTATATTCAATTTTTAGAATTCCTCCATGTGCTTCACCATTGAACCCTTTTATTTGAGATTTATCAATTGGCTAAAGAAGGTGTTTTTCTTTGTATATTCATAATGTGATATCATTTCCTCTGTGAAAATTGACCAATTCACAAGTGGTTGAAGAGAGAAAAGCCATAGATACCATAAAAATTGATTGGGTTAAAAATATAAAGTTGCAATACATACATTTTGTGTGTGTTACACATCATGGAGATCACAATATTTCTCCATTTGTAGTATCCATGTTACCGAATCATTGCCATCAAAATTCCTCATATTGATATTTGGAATATGGTGGTTCTTGAACCCAACATTGGAGTCTATAAAATCATAATTCATATTCATTTTGTCCTCATCATGATTTTCATGGATTACCTTGTTACCACTGGGAATCCTTTCTTCTAACAACTTTTCCAAACCTTCCTTCAACCCCCCCATCTTGACATTCATTATTGCTTCCATGTATTCTTTTAAACCATTATTAAAAACTCCCATTTCCATTTTTATATCATCTATCTTAACATTCATCATGGCTTCCAATTCATTTTTTGTTACTTTTTGCGAGAGATAAATTTGTTTCACTTTGTCTCTGAATTTGATATATCATGCTCATTTCCTCCTCTTCTTCATGCCTCATAAAAGATCTTTCAGGTTGGTTACTTGGTGTGCCCATTTTTTTTTCAAGGAATTGTTGAATCAAACAATGATATCTATGCTTCACTGTGCCCTTTGAATCACTTCAAACTAATTTTTCAAACAAAAATGATGCAAAATTTAAAAAAATACACACATTTGTCTTGCTTCTTAGGAGCTTGATATTGAAACTATTTTATATTTGTAATTTCAGATCTCAAAGATTTGAAATTGTGTAGTTTAGGAGACCTAAGAGTCTTACTTCCAACCCCGCATGTCAGCCCGACATTGGATTCTTCAAGAAAGAATTATTTTTAATCTCCCACGATGACCTGATTATAGAATTGTTCAATAGAGCGAACTTGTACGGAGTGCCACATGTCACTGTTTTGACCTTCGGCCTTGAAAAATTTACCAAAAAAACTAAATTGCGTCTAATTTTAGTCAAATTTTATGAAATTCAAATTTGATGCTCGAGAGAAATTTATGATGATTTTCCCTAGGTCACCTATTTGAGATGGAATTCCCAAGCATGCAAAAACCCTAACTTCTCTGGACCATATCTTAGAAAATATAGCGAACCAAGATCTGAAATTTTTACATGAACTTCATTAGGATTTTGTCTCGACATGGTCAACATTTTATCTTCTGAACCTTCATAAAAAAAAAATTATAGCTAAAATTCCAAGATGGTCTCTTTGTAGCAACGAAACCCTAGAATCCAAACTTATGACGCCAAATGTTATGTAACAAGATCACTAAAGAGATAAATCAACAACTTAAAAATTAGTATCTTCGAGGGGGGAACCTCCTTTACATCGCATAAATGAACAATTCTTGAATTATACCATTGATAATACCTCCTTGGTATATATAGGAGTCTAAGGGGTCACAATATAATAAGAGCCTACATAGCAATAATAATGTAAGGGCACAACAATAAAAATAATGAGTTTATGTGGGGCACAACAATAACAATATGGGGATAATGGGCACAACTATAACAATAGGGGGCTATGCTAACAATAACAATAAGGGGAATACACCAACATTATAGTGACCTAAAGTAGCCTTCCCTATTATTAGCTTCTTACATGTGTTGAGAATGAGCAATTTTGGTGCAGATAATCTCCCAAATAAATTAAAGGTGTAAACTTCCAAGTATCCTTCCCTATTATTAACTTCTTACATGTGTTGAGAATAAGCAATTTTGGTGCAAATGATCTTCCAAATAAGCTGTAAATTTGACCTAGGATTCCTAATAAGAAGTGGTATTCCTTCCCTTGCAATATTTTTTTTAGCAACGAGTCTCGAGTTTTTATATATTGGCTCTTTTGGAGAATATACACCTCCAAAGACAGTGTATCTTCTAGGATAGTAAAACAACTAACAAATATGGAGAATAAAAAGGATCCTAAGGTTACATGTATAGTTGGCCTCGAAGTATTTTTCTTGTAGAGGTATAGTTGGCCTCAAAGGATTTTCATTGTACATGTATTGTAAAGGTATAATTGGCCTCAAATGATTTTCATTGTACATATATAGCTAGCCTTGAAGAATTTTCATTGTTATCCGTAATTTGAGGAAACCCATGATGATGATGGTGTACAAAGAGTTACAAGTACACCCATAGAAACAAATGATGGAAAAATGGTTGAATAAACCATGTACACAATAGAGATCTTACTAGATTGGCATTTGTTTGCATTCGCATATATAATTTTTCTTTTATATGGGTGTCAACACCATAAAGTATGATGAAAATGCTGAGTTAAATCAAATATAGATATTATTGATTAACAAATTGGACAAATTAGGTGTGACAAATAATTCATTTCTCAATTAAATAACAACTCTGTGATGAAAATGCTGAGTTAAATCAAATATAGATATTATTGATTAACAAATTGGACAAATTAGGTGTGACAAATAATTCATTTCTCAATTAAATAACAACTCTGGAAATAATAGTCAAATAAATATTCTAGATTGTTTAAATTTCAAAGTAGATTGTGTAAAAATGAATTGAACGTGACTATTGTGCTCATGCAATCTATCTATCCCATCACTATATAATATATAATGGGAGTCTGTCATAATATGAAATCTGATTTAATAAAATATTGTTTCCTTGTTTTTATTACTTAAACCTATATATATGAAAATCCGGTGGAAGATATTACAACATTATTTCATCATAATCAAGTCTGAAATTGGCCATCAGTCTCGTACATGATAAGATATTTCAACGATTATATAGGTAGTGAAATGAAATTTTAAAAGCATATATACTGACCAATCAATCGTTGTGCTCATATTTAATTTTAAACGCATCCAATTTGATCGGATGATTAGTTGTTAATTGAGCTGATTAGGTGATTATTTATCAAGCAATCACAGTGAAATCGTAACCCTAACATCATTATCTGTTATGTTTTATATATGGATTACATGTGATTCTAGTGATAAATTATTTTGATCTCCAGTTATTGGAGCGAAAAAGGCATTGGATGTGGGCGAGAGAGTGTTGTTACTGATCTCAACTTAACTGCCTTGGGATTTCGAACTCTTCGACTACATGGATACCCGGTGTCTGCCGGTATGTATCCACATATTATTAATAAATCATAATCATTCCTTGCATTTCAGTCAGGATGATAGCTAAACTGACATCTTTTTCAGAAGAAAAAAAACCACTGTACATTTATTATATTTATGAAAATAAGCAGTACATAATGGAGATATTTATTATATTTATGAAAATAAGCAGAACATAATGGAGATATTAGGATTTGATGAGGAGCCAAGATTGCATCCGGTATATAACAAATGTGCATATGACTTTATAAATCGGAAAAACTAGTCTTGTAAAGTATTAGTCTTATAGAGACCCCCATGTAGTATCACTATTAAAACATAATGAGACTATTAGTATCACTATTAAAACATCCTAAGACTATTAGTATCACTATTAAAACATAATGAGACTGTGTTCCCGAAGCTAAACTGACATCTTAAGTATGATTCAAATATGAAATTTCGTTCTTTATTTTCTCAACGATCCTACTATAGCTGCTTCTCTTTTGACGTCAATGAAAAGTTTAATTTTGTTTCAGACGTTTGCATGCTCTCTCAGTCCGACAGAAGGATATATAAGAAGCGTTGTCAATCTATATCGTGCTTTCCTCATTTCCTTTCCCGGTGAGAAAGTTATGGAGGAGGCTGAAATCTTCTCAGAAAAATATCTGAAAGAAGCTCACCAAAATATTCCGGTCTCCAGTCTTTCACGAGAGGTGATCAATATTAACATTAGGCACCTGCTCATTCACACATCGCACCACGTTTGTTGGTTTCATTATGTGTTTCAGTGTTTGAATTTGCAGATAGGGGACGTTCTGGAATATAGTTGGCACACGTATTTGCCACTATTAGAAGCAAGGAATTACATGGACGTCCTTGGGCAGGACATGAACAGGTACGGTCGATAGTTTCAGACTGAACCTGTGTTTACATATGAAGAATCTGCATAAGAAAATGGAGTAAAGTTTCATGATTGAAAATCATATATATATATATATATACCTTTTAAGAGGGTAAAGTTTTATAATTAATATTTATAAATTTATTTTTTGGAATTATGGCTTGTGTGATCCATCTTAATTTGAAACTCGCAAGAATTTAAATATATATATATATATATATATATATATATATATATATATATATATTTTTAGATAAAAGAACTTTCGGATTAATCACATCATTAGGATTAGGTCAATCCTAATGATGTGATTAATCTGAAAGTTCTTTTATTTACATTATGAATCACAAAAGTCTTAGATCTAACATATTTATTTTTGTTCATCTATGAAGTGTAGAATCTGAAATGGCCCTTGCTCTTTAGGCCAACTAATAAACTAAGATAATTATGACATATAAAAAACAAATGAAAGAAAATAAAATACGTTATTTGAATACATTGTTATATAATAAACTTATTAAATTAAATGCATTGCTATATAATAAACCTATTACTAATATTATTATTTATCAACTACTAATTATCTACTAATACTACTAATCATTGTGAGCACTTGTCATTCTAATAATTTGCTGCACTAATTTTTAATAACATAACCACATAAAATCACAAAATCTGCAGCAATTACATGGTGGGATTTAAGCATTATTCTCAACACTCCTCCTTAATGCTTAATGAGAGCTTACTAACTTATCTCGTAGTGCCAAAAAGTGAGCTGTTGCAACTCTTTTGGTGAAGATATCTGCTAGCTGACCATGAGTATTTATGTGCTTCAATTCAACATCATTCTTTTGCACCAAATCCCAAATGAAGTGATATTTCATGTCAAAATGCTTTGTCATGATGTGATGAATTAGATTCTTTGCTAACTTGATGTCACTTACATTATCACGATAAATCACTGTAGGCTGAATTTTCTTCTCTCCAATTTCTTCCAAAACTTTTTTAAGCCAAAGAGCTTGTGTATCTGCTGAGGTAATTGCAACATACTCCGCTTATGTGGATGAGAGGGAAACAATTCTTTGTTTTTTTGAGCTCCAGATAATCAAAACAGAACCAAAAGAGAAACAATTTCGAGATGTGGACTTACGACCATCCATATACCTCCCCAATCTGAATCACTAAATCCAACAAGATTGAACTATTCAGAAGAGTAGTAATGAATACCAAAATTTAGAGTGTCTTTCATATACCTTAAAATTCTCTTGGCAACCTTCATATGTATTTTAGATGGATTTGTCATATGCCTTGAAACAAGTGAAACTGAAAATGTAATATCAAGTCTTGTGTGGGTTAGAAACATTAAGCTCCCCACAATACTTATGTAAGTTGCCTCATTCCTATAAATCAGCGCCATCATCTCTACATAATACAAATCCATGAGCACTTGGAGGAGGGGATGGATTACAATCAAGCATATCAAATTTCTTCAACATATCATGTACATACTTTTTCGGACAGATGAAAATATCATCCTTACTTTGATAAACCTCCATTCCTAGAAAATATTTTATGAGACCTAGATATTTCATCTCAAATTCATTCATCATAGAAATTTTGAACTCATCATTCATTTTAGAACTACGACCCATATACAATAGATCATCAACATACAAAATTATGATTAGAATAACATTACCTTCTTGTTTGTATTAAAGGGTAGGATCACTCTTACTTCTATCGGAGCCATTTTCCTACAAGTATCCATCAATCCTAGCATACCACGCTCTTGGTGCTTTCTTGAGACCATACAAAGCCTTCTTCAACTTGTAGACATTATTCTCTTTTCCTTCCACTTCAAAACCTTGCAGTTGCTCCATATATACGTCCTCTTCTAAGTACCCATTCAAAAAGGCACTTTTCACGTCCATATGATGTATGCTCCACATTTTCTGAGTTGTTAATGAAATCACCATTCTAATGATCTCTTGTCTTGCTATGGTGCAAATGTCTCTTCATAATCAATTCCATACTTTTGTGTGAATCCTTTAACAACTAATCTTTCCTTGTGTCTTTCAACACTCCCATCACTGTTAAATTTGGTCTTGTAGACCCATTTGGTGCCAATCTTTTTCTTGTCATGTGGAAGCTCTCTCAATTCCCAAGTGTCATTCATGTGAATGGAATCCATTTCTTCTTGCATGGCTTGCACCTAAACCTCATTAGTACATACATCTTCAAAACATGATGGTTCAAATCAACGTTGGCTAATAAAGAAAAATTCACTGTCTCATCTATCGGGGTTTTCTTCATGTGCTTGATTTTCACTTCTCTCATATATATCACTCAATCTCCTTACCTTCCTTGTAGAACTTGGAGAATAAGTTGGACTTGAACTTGATACTGAAGAAATTGATGAAGGGTTGCTTGGTGGAGTTAAATCAATAGATATAAAATAATTAGTTGGCTACTCAATATAAATAATTATATCATCATTGAAAACAGATTTTGTCTTCTCAACATGGCGTTTTTGATGACCATAAACTCCCCCTTCATAAAAAATTACATCTTTTGAGACAATAAGCTTTTTAGTGAGGGGATTATACAATTTATAAGTCTTGCTTGTCTCACTATACCCAATGAAAATACACAACTCACTCTTTGCATCTAAATTTTTTCTATTTTGATCAGGTACATGCACGTAAGCCAAAAAACAAAAAACTTTGAAATGATTAACATTAGGCCTTTTTCCATACCAAGCTCCATAAGGAGTCATATTTTCTAGTGCACTGGTTGGGCTATGGTTGAGGATGTACAATGTTGTAGCAACTACATCTCCCCAATAAGAATTGCATAATCCCTTAGTTTTTAACATGAACCTTGCCATTTCAACCACAGTACGATTCTTCCTTTAAGTTATGCCATTCTGTTGTGGTGTGTATGTTGTAGTATTTTGCCTCATAATGCCATTCATATCACAATAAATATGGAAATCTTTTGAGCATAATTCTCCTCCATGGTCAGTCCGCAAACATTTGATCTTACACCCTTTATCAGTTTCTACAAGTGCTTTGAACTTCTTGAATGCATCCAGGGCTTCACTTTTGGCATTCAAAAAATCTACCCAAAAATTTCGTGAGTACTCATCAATAAAAGTGATGAAATATGATGACTTACCTAAACTATTAGTCTACATAGGACCACATATGTCTGAATGAAAAAGCTGAAGTGGGTGATGAGCCCTCCATGTATTTCCCTTGCATGCTTGCCTTTAGCACATCCTTCATAAACAACCTCATGCTCCTCTACCTTGGGCAAACCATAAACTAATGTATGTGAATTTAGAAACTTCAAACTATGAAAATTTAAATACCCATACCTCATATGCCACAGCCAACTTGAATCCTCATAAGCCATATTTTCAATGTTGTTGTTATGTTCATCAAACATCAATGGAAATTTCCTATTCCTTGTCATAGGCACAACAATTATCACCCTATTTCCCTTATTCTTATCATAGATAGTACATGTCTTATTTCCAAAGACTACTTCATAATTTTTCTCACATAGCTTCCCAACACTTAACAAATTGTGTTTCAATTGTGGAGTATAATAAATATCATGAATACTCTCTATACCTTATTTTTTTTAGACCTCCATAGCTCCTTTGTCAGCAACCTCCAATGGTTTATCGTCACCAAGATATATCTTGGATTTAAAACTTCCATCCTTGGTTGAAAATAATTTCTCGTTCCATGTCATATGGTTAGAGCATCCAGAATCTATGTACCAAACATCTTTACTAGTAGTTTCACATTTGGCATAAGTTAAAAATAAGTGATCTGGAGGATACTCACTACTTTCTTGAGCATAATTAGCATTTTTTCCTTCTTTAAATCTACATTCTCTTTCAAAGTGGCCATACATGTTACAATAGTAACATTGAACATTTCTCTTATCAAATCTACCTCTACCTCTTCCTCTGGAAGTACCTCTTCCTCTTGAGAAACCTCTTCCTCTACCTCTAGAAAAATTTTGGCTTTTCCCTTTACCTCGACCTTGATTGGTTTTGGCACTACTGTTGCTTGCATCTTCATTCTATGTAATTTGTAATTTAGAGGAAAAAGCTTTCTCTACACCTTCAAAAGTGTCTTTCAATATTTCTTCATGAGACATTAGAGATCCAACCAATTGATCAAAATTTAGTTGTGTCAAATCCTTTCTTTCTTCTATTATTATGGGAACATGATTCCATCTAGGTGTTAAATATCTCAATACCTTTTTTTATTAAAACTTCATTACTTACAGTTTCCCGAAGTGTAGCCATTTTATTGACCACATCTTTGACTCTCACACAATAGTCACTTACACGTTCAACTTCTTGCATCTTCAAATTCTCAAACTCTCGCTTCAATGTCTAAAGCTTGACCCCTTAACTTCATCACCACCTTGGTAAGATTCTTGTAGAGTCTTCCACACATCTTTCGTAGTTGTTTCTCTTGATATTCTTGGAAATAAGATCTTATCAAGAGCTATCTGAATGTGAAACAAATCTTGAACATTATTCTTCTTTTCTTCCTTTCTTGTTGTTCTAAGATTAGCTGTAATAGAATTCCAATTAGTTGGCTCCTCATAACTTGATTCAATAATCTCCCACAAATATTTTCCAATAAAAAAGGTCAGAATCTTAATGCACCAATAATCATAATCATTCCCATCAAATTCTGGAACGGGCATGTTAGAATTCAACGTGTTTAACTTTGGCGAATCAACAATAAAAATTTAACCCAAAACAATTCTACCTACTCTGATACCAATTGTAGAATTTGAAATGGCCCTTGCTCTTTAGGAAAGCTAATAAACCAAGATAATTATGACATATAAAAAACAATGAAAGAAAATAAAATACATATCAGTGAGCTCAACCTGTAAATCTCATATTAAATCAAGTATGTAAATACATTGCTATATAATAAACCTATTACTAATATAATTATTTACCAACTACTAATTATCTACTCACACTACCAATTATTCTGAATAACATAACCACAGAGAATCACAAAATTAAATGGCAAGATTTAAGCATTATTATCAACATGAAGTAAGCATTTTAATGTCTATCTTCGCTAGATAATTATTTAATTTATATAGTCACTCTATTATGTTTCAATATTTTTCAAAACAAAGATATTGTTTTTTGTTTTTAATATTTTGAAAAGAAAAGATAATATTTTTTTGTTTTTAAGATATTATTATGGTTTTTTTCACTAGTTTGATTTGAATGTATCTTGAATATTGTTTCCAGGAGTATAGAGAAGCTTTTAGAACTTGGAAAAATCAAGTTCAACATCTTTCAATCTCTACAAAAGAAAGAGTTAGAGAGTCTCTTCAGGTGATGCGAAATATGCCCTTTAGTATCTTGCCTCGCGGAAACTTCAATTTTAGTAAAATTCCAGTAAAGTAAAATATGAAATTTGTATATGTAGATGGTGGAAAGATTCTGGGTTGTCTCATATCACCTTCACCCGACATCTTCACATGGAATACTACACTCTGGCTTCTTTTATTGCGTTTGAGCCTCAACATTCTGGATTCAGACTCGACTTTTCCAAATCCTGTCATATTATCATAGTTCTCGACGACATGTATGACATCTTCAGAACATTCGAAAAGCTCGAACTCTTCACAAAATCAATTAAGAGGTGATGATGATCAATAAAAAAAAAAATATTTGCGTGGTTATCCACTAACATACTTTGTGTGTAATGAGAAGATGGGATCCATCCGTGACAGATTGCCTTCCAAAGGAGTGTACGTGATGGTTTACGACACCCTCAACGAAATGTTTGGGAGACAGACAAGGCTCTAGGCCGAGACACGCTCACCTATGTTCGACAGGCTGTATGACATAAAAAACAATAACTTATTTTGAATTTTGTACTACTTTAAATTAGTTGACTAGGGAATATTTTGATGATTTCACTATATTTCAAAATCTAATAAACAAATTCTAACTACAACAATTCTAGTTTACTAGTTTTTCTTATGGCTCAATTTTTAAAATTTGTAATGTAATGAAATAAGTAGGTTTAATGATTAAGAACATGTATTTGACGTTATTGAGCCTATAGGCTCATTGAGCTAAGAGGCCCATTCTACAATCTAGTATTAGGGACATGTTTATGTCACGTCCTAAAAAAATTAAAAAAATAATAAAAATAGTTTTGGCCGAAAAAAAAAACCATATAAATGAAAAATTAAAAATCTATTAACAAACAATAGCTTAGTTGTTGATATTTCACTTTCATTCTTTTGATGTCTATCTTAAATAATATAATTTTACATGAGTTAATATAAAAGGACTCAATACACATGTTATGTAATCCTTATAACGTTCAAAAATATACTTTAAACAGTAAAAAATTACACATTGTTTTTTGCACTTTAAAATAAGTTTGCAACAAAACAAATGCGATCCCTCTTAGCTCATGTTAGATCCATGCTTTAGATGGATCTATGATAGTTCTACAATCCAGTATAAGGGACATGTGTAAGTATGTCATGTCCTCAAAAAGTAATATTTCGATGTAAATCTTAAATAATATAATTTTACAGAGATAAAACATCCAATATGAGTTATGAATAAAATATTTTAACATGAATTGATAAAAAATGAATCAATACACATGTTATGTAATCTTTATAGCATTCAAAAATGTAATTTAAATATTAAAAAATTACACATTATCTTTTTCACTCTAACATAAGTTTGTAACAAAAGAAATTTGATCTCTCAGCTCATGTTAGATAAGTGCTTTAGATGAATCTATGCTGATAAAATTAGAGAGATATGACAAAGAATGAAGAGAAATATAATTGGTCTTCTTAATATTCAAAATAGTTAAATAAAATTCATATACAACATCAACAATAAATGATTGGAGTGAAACTAGAGTAAAACTGACTGTGACACAATCAAAATGTGATGACATCTCGTAAAAAGTGACATTAATATATAAACACAGTAGAGTATGTATGTTTTTAGTGTGTGAAAATGAATCCCTTATCTCACAAATAAAATGTTTTATACACCAATTTAGTGTGTACAACTTAACTGCAATCTAATTAGATAATAAATAATAATAATAATTTACCATTACATTAAATTGGTGAAGTATTTTTGCTGTGATTACTGACTTTTCTCATCTGTGTGTAGTGGGAGGATTGTTTTGATTCGTTTATGCAAGAAGCAAAGTGGATAGCCACTGGTGAGATGCCAACCTTTGAAGAGTACTACAAGAACAATAAAGTTAGCGGTGCTCATTACATATCAGCATTGCAACCCATTTTTACGACAAACATCCCCTTTCCTCATCACATCCTCAAGGAGGTTGACTTTCCATCGAAGCTCAATGATTTGGCATGTGTCATCCTTCGAATATGAGGTGATACGTGGCCCTACAAGGTACTCTCTGTAATCTGCTATACCAAATCATAACCACCAGCAAGAAATCTATTTTGAATACCAATTGCCATTAATTTTTGAACTCTTTTGATTTTGAAAAGAATTGAAAACTAAAAAGAAGTGGGCCAGAGTATTTCTTTTCTGAGTATTACTATTTAGTTAAATAGGATTATATTGGAAATATTAGTAATATATAACTGAAGTGTAACTTGGTTAAATTGGACTATTTAAAATTGAATTGATACACTTGGACTGACTATTTCGACACATAATTGGAATTAGATTCTCCAACATATTTGAAAAGGAATGATGATCATATTGATATTGGGAATGCAGGCTGAAAGGGCCCATGGAGATGAAGCTTCGTGTATATCTTGTTAAATGAAAGACAATCCAGGATCAATAGAAAAATATGCTCTCAATCATATCAACGCCATGATCAGTGACGTAATTAAAGCATTAAACTGGGAACTTATCAAACCTGATAGCAGCGTTCCCATAGCTGCTAAGAAACATGTTTTTGACATCAGCAAAGCTTTCCATAATGGATACAAATATAGAGATAGCTACCGATTTCCCAACTTAGAAACAAAGAGCTTGGTGATGAAAACCCTTCTTGAACCCGTTCCTCTATAAAGACATCTCAAATCCACAAGCTGTTGGTACTCTGTTTAGGTTAGGTAATTTAGGTCTCTGATTTTACTGGTCAACTCTCACATTAGACTCATGATTCACCCTTATGAATGAAATATGGATTTCCAGACCTGCCAATCATATGAATTTGCATTTCCTACTTCTATTATGTTGTTGATTAAATATGTAGGAGATAATATCTTTGAATGGATTTCTTTTCAAGATACAAAAGCATGGAAAAAATGATTTTTTAAATGGATTTTTTTTTAATGAAATAATTAATTATTTGTGAAAGAAATTTTAAATTTTATTAAGAGAAAAAATAATTTTCCTATAATAAATTTATTCAATTAGCTAAATTAGGTTATGAAACAAGAACAAATATTTCATAGATATAGAAAATTTCTAGTACATTGTGGAGAAAATTTTAAATGGAATGGGCATTTAAAAAAAAAACACTAAGGGGAATGAGTTTTCTCTGTGAAACTAATTAAACCGTTATTTAAAATTAAAAACCCAACATTATTTGAAACTTCAACCACTTCAATTTTGAACATATGATAATTTGTTTTATTTATAGTTTTTGTAGGGATTATATGCCTGTGAAAGCATGAAGATGAGTTACATTTTTGGGCTAAATGTGGTCATGAAATTTCAAGTTTTTCCTCTTTTATCAAATTGTACCTCTCAAAATTCATATAAGAATTATGAATTTTGATTTGGAGTAAAAATACAATATGTAGAGAATTATGTTGTTGTCCTAATGATATTTTTATGTCGTTGCAAATTTTTGCAAAATCTAAGAGGCATATGTTAGCATAACTTAGAATCTACATGGAAAGAGCTAAGTTTTTCATATTAAATTTTTATTTTTTTTATGCAAAATTATATTTTTTATTATTTTTCAGAGTTGTTGAAGTAATATGTCAATTGCATTTTGGAGACACGTGTTCACATAATATTTTTTTACAACTCTTTAAATAAATTGAAAAACTAGTAAACGAAGATAGTGACATTTTTTGAAATTTTTTTCACTATGTATATTTTATGTTATTGATTTTTTATTCAACGCATTTGAAACTGTCCGAAAAAAATTCCAGTGTTATGTTTAAAAGAAATTAGATGAAAAATATCATATGAATTCAAAAGTGTCAAATCATATGCCATTGGATAGAGGATTCTTTCAAGAATTCAACATGATCAACTCCGCCACTTAAGGAAAAATTCTACCCTAAATCTGATAGGGTATGAAATGGGGTTGCAGAAAAATCTGAAGAAGAGGTGCTGAAACTGTAATATTTAGGACTTCAAGAGCTTGATAGAGCACTTAAATTCAAAATTAAAATTGCTCGATCGAGAATTAAGGTAACCTTTGATCGATTGGCATACATGGTTATCCAGTGGCTCAATCAAGCTCAAAGGCTCGATCGAGCCAATAAAAAGATAACCCACTAGTGCCCTTACCAAATTTTATTAATGGTATTAATGGTGGACCATACAGCTCAATATCGAGCCGTTAACTCTCGATCCAGTCATTGGCTTGGGTTAGAAAATGGCTCGATCGAGAGTTTGTTTAAATGTTTGATCGAGTTATTTTGAAGCACCTCCTTTTGTTTTTCAACGAAACACACACTCATTTCGCTGAAAAGTGTAACCCAACTCAATGCTTTGACCCATGGCTAATAATTTATTTATATTTTCAAAGAATATATGTTCAAATTCTCCTTCCTGAGAGGATGAAGTAACTACCAAGAAAGAAAAAAAATTAGGATAAAATGAACCAGCAAACCTAAGAGGCATGTGTTAGCATAACTTAGAATCTACATGGAAAGAGCTAAGTTTTTCATATTAATTTTTTATTTTTTTATGAAAAATTATATTTTTTATTATTTTTCAGAGTTGTTGAAGTAATATGTCAATTTCATTTTGGAGACACGTGTTCACATAAGATTTTTTTACAACTCTTTAAATAAATTGAAAAACTAGTAAACGAAGATAGTGGCATTTTTTGAAATTTTGTTCACTATGTATATTTTATGTTATTGATTTTTTATTCAGCACATTTGAAACTGTCCAAAAAAAAATTCAAGTGTTATGTTTAAAATAAACTAGATGAAAAATATCATATGAATTTGAATGTGTCAAATTCCCCATTTGAAACAGGATTCTTTCAAGAATTCAACCTGATCAACTCTGCCACTTAAGGACAAATTCTACCGTAAGTCTCATGGGGTACAAAATGGGGTTGCAGAAAAATCTAAAGAAGAGGTGCTGAAGCTGTAATATTTAGGATTTCAAGAGCTTGATAAAGCACTTAAATTCAAAATTAAAATTGCTCAATCAAGAATTAAGGTAACCCTTGATCGATTGGCATACATGGTTATCTAGTGGCTCGATCAAGCTCAAAGGCTCGATCGAGCCAATAAAAATATAACCCACTAGCGCCCTTACCAACTTTTATTAATGGTGGACCATACGGCTCAATATCGAGCCGTTAAATCTTGATCCAGTCATTGACTCGGGTTAGAAAATGGCTCGATCGAAAGTTTTTTTAAATGCTTGATCGAGCTATTTTTAAGCACCTCAATAGCTTGATCAAGCATTTTTTCTTCAACGAAACACTCACTCATTTCATTGAAAAGTGTAACCCAACTCAATGCTTTGACTCATGGCTAATCATTCATTTATATTTTCAAATAATATATGTTCAAATTCTCCTTCTTGAGAGGATGAAGTAACTACCAAGAAAGCAAAAAAATTAGGATAAAATGAACCAGCAAACCTAACAGGCATGTGTTAGCATAACTTAGAATCTAACATGGAAAGAGCTAAGTTTTTCATATTAATTTTTTTAAAAAAAATTTTAATGCAAAATTATATTTTTTATTATTTTTCAGAGTTGTTGAAGTAATATGTCAATTGAATTTTGGAGACACGTGTTCACATAATATTTTTTTACAACTATTTAAATAAATTGAAAAACTAGTAAACGAAGATAGTGGCACTTTTTGAAAAAAATTCCACTATGTATATTTTATGTTATTGATTTTTTATTCAGCACATTTGAAACTGTCCAAAAAAAATTCAAGTGTTATGTTTAAAAGAAATTAGATGAAAAATATCATATGAATTCAAAAGTGTCAAATCATATGCCATTGGATAGAGGATTCTTTCAAGAATTCAACGTGATCAACTCCGCCACTTAAGGACAAATTCTACCCTAAATATGATAGGGTACAAAATGGGGTTGCAGAAAAATATGAAGAAGAGGTGTTGGAACTGTAATATTTAGGATTTCAAGAGCTTGATAGAGTGCTTTAAACGCTCGTTTGAGTGCTTAAATTCAAAATTAAAATTGCTTGATCAAGAATTAAGGTAACCCTTGATCAATTGGCATACATGGTTATCCAGTGGCTCGATTAAGCTCAAAGGCTTGATCGAGCCAATAAAAAGATAACCCACTAGCACCCTTACCAAATTTTATTAATGGTATTAATGGTGGACCATACGGCTCAATATCGAGTCGTTAACTCTCGATGCTCGATCGAGAGTTTGTTTAAATGCTTGATCAAGCTTTTTTAAGCACCTCAACAGCTTGATCAATCATTTGTTTTTCAACAAAACACGCACTCATTTCACTGAAAAGTGTAACCCAACTCAATTCTTTGACCCATGGCTAATCATTCATTTATATTTTCAAAGAATATATGTTCAAATTCTCCTTCCTGAGAGGATGAAGTAACTACCAAGAAAGTAAAAAAATTAGGATAAAATGAACCAGCAAACCTAAGAGGCATGTGTTAGCATAAGTTAGAATCTACATGGAAAGAGCTAAGTTTTTCATGTTATTTTTTTATTTTTTTATGCAATTCAGAGTTGTTGAAGTAATATTTCAATTGCATTTTGGAGACACATGTTCACATAATAATTTTTTACAACTCTTTAAATAAATTGAAAAACTAGTAAACGAAGATAGTGACATTTTTTGAAATATTTTTCACTATGTATATTTTATGTTATTGATTTTTTATTCAGCGCATTTGAAACTGTCCAAAATAAATTCAAGTATTATGTTTAAAATAAATTAGACGAAAAATATCATATGAATTCGAAAGTGTCAAATTCATATGCCATTGTATAGAGGATTATTTCAAGAATTCAACGTGATCAACTTCACCACTTAAGGGCAAATTCTACCCTAAATCTGATAGGGTACAAAATACGGTTGTAGAAAAATCTGAAGAAGAGGTGCTGAAACTGTAATATTTAATAATTCAAGAGCTTGATAGAGCGCTTTAAATGCTCGCTCAAGCACTTAAATTCAAAATTAAAATTGCTCGATTGAGAATTAAGGTAACCCTTGATCGATTGGCATACATGGTTATCCAGTGGCTCGATCAAGATCAAAGGCTCAATCGAGCCAATAAAAAGATAACCCACTAGCTCCCTTACCAAATTTTATTAATGGTATTAATGGTGGACCATATGGCTCAATATCGAGCCATGAACTCCGATCCAGTCATTGACTCGAGTTAGAAAATGGCTCGATCGAGAGTTTGTTTAAATGCTTGATCGAGCTATTTTTAAGCACCTCAACAGCCTGATCAAGCATTTTTTTTTCAATGAAACACGTGCTCATTTCACTGAAAAGTGTAACCCAACTCAATGCTTTGACCCATGGTTAAGCATTCATTTATATTTTCAAAGAATATATGTTCAAATTCTCCTTCCTGAGAGGATGAAGTAACTACCAAGAAAGCAAAAAAATTAGGATAAAATGAACCAGCAAAACTAAGAGGCATGTGTTAGCATAACTTAGAATCTACATGGAAAGAGCTAAGTTCTTCATATTAATTTGTTATTTTTTTATGCAAAATTATATTTTTTATTATTTTTCAAAGTTGTTGAAGTAATATGTCAATTACATTTTGGAGACACGTGTTCACATAAGATTTTTTTATAACTCTTTAAATAAATTGAAAAACTAGTAAACGAAGATAGTGGCATTTTTTGAATTTTTTTTCACTTAATATTTTATGTTATTGATTTTTTATTCAGTGCATTTGAAACTATCCAAAAAAAAATTCAAGTGTTATGTTTAAAAGAAATTAGATGAAAAATATCATATGAATTCGAAAGTTTCAAATTCATATGCCATTGGATAGAGGATTCTTTCAAGAATTCAACGTGATCAACTCCGCCACTTAAGGAAAAATTCTACCCTAAATCTGATAGGGTACAAAATGGGGTTGCAAAAAAATCTAAAGAAGAGGTGCTGAAACTGTAATATTTAGGACTTCAAGAGCTTGATAGGGTGCTTTAAACGCTCGTTCGAGTGCTTAAATTCAAAATTAAAATTGCTCGATCGAGAATTAAGGTAACCCTTGATCAATTGGCATACATGGTTATCCAGTGGCTCGATCAAGCTCAAAGGCTTGATCGAGCCAATAAAAAGATAACCCACTAGCACCCTTACCAAATTTTATTAATGGTATTAATGGTGAATCCCTCTGACACAATATCGATGGTCACTGCCAGTCAGTTGTTGACTGAGTTGAAATAAGCAGATGGGAAGTTTTTTAAATGCTTGATCGAGCTATTTTTAAGCACCTCAACAGCTCGATCAAGCGTTTGTTTTCCAACGAAACACACACTCATTTCACAGAAAAGTGTAACCAAACTCAATGCTTTGACCCATGGCTAATCATTCATTTATATTTTCAAAGAATATATGTTCAAATTCTCCTTCCTGAGAGGATGAAGTAACTACCAAGAAAGCAAAAAATTAGGATAAAATGAAACAACAACCAAAATAAACTACAATATTAGCATGGAATGTCCTATCTAGCCAAGAAAATGAAAGAGAATATGGGAATGAAATTGTGAAAGAGATGATTATATTTCCCATTATTCACGTAATAATTATAGATTGAGGGATAAAAGAAGCACTTTCTAGGAAAAAAAATTATCATATAAATATATTTCTCTACCACTTTAAAAAAATATAGTAATTTTTTCTATTGTGTTGAATATATTGAAAAACAAAATGAATTATTCTTGAAATCCCTTAATGGGCCAAGTGAAAAGAATGCTACTAAAACTATTTATGTTGAAAAACATAATTCCCTAGCCACCACTATTAATACCAAACATAAATAATAATGAATGGGACAATTTATTGGAAAGAAATGTGTATCTCAAAATCCATATTTTATTTTAGCATGTGAATTGTTTTATTTGAATATCCATACTTTCTTTCTTGATTTGGAAGCCTCATCAAATGTGATGCTATATTTTGTTTGTGGAAAATCCAAAGAAAATAATTATTCTACTCATATAATCCAAATATATTGAGCATAGGTAAAAACAATTGGTGAATTAAAAGATATTTCTTAGAATGTTATCTTCAAACTTTAAGTCCTACCAAGTATTTGATATTATTCTTAGTAATAACCTTAATTCATATGGCTTGATATTGAGTAAAGACTAGCTTCAAAAGGTAAAATGATAAATTGTAATATATTGATCACATAATTGGCTTCCCTCGAATGCTAATAAAGAAAAATTAGGGTGGATTGAGAAAAAAACATGAAACATATTGTCATACCTTAAACACTTTGTTGTACACTCTTCATATTTTCATTGTGTCAACACCATTATAAGCCCAAAGTGTGTCTATTTTATTATATAATTGTATTGTATTGGTCATAATGAGATGATTTATGTACATGTGTTGTATTTTTGGCATCCTAGATCACCATACATGGATGGCTATTGCTAGTCCTTTTAGTCCAAATTCACATTGCATGTGGTTCTATGGAACTTATGTACTAATTTCAATATGATAGGTGGTAACTCCCTATCTCCTCCTAGGTAGGCTTCTGGAGGTCTTGAGAAGGATCTATTTCAACGCATGATTTATGGGAGCCTCAAGTTACTCACATTATGTTTTCCATGTAAAAGGTGTTTTTTCTTTGTAACAGTTGTCATACCCATGTGTTAGAACACCTATTTGTTCCCCATATGGACCACTTTTCCTCATGTACATAACACTCATTTCCCATGATTACTTGTAGATGTTTTTACTTATGTTCAACTTGTTTCACATTTCACAATTCATGATGAAGCTCAC
The DNA here is from genome assembly GCA_034641835.2 of Pinus albicaulis. Taxonomy (NCBI): domain Eukaryota; kingdom Viridiplantae; phylum Streptophyta; class Pinopsida; order Pinales; family Pinaceae; genus Pinus; species Pinus albicaulis. The sequence goes on along the minus strand of CM076578.1, from coordinate 1,730,798,729 downwards.
ATTTTTCAATGCACACGACACACTCTCAAAGGGGAAATAAGGCTCATTGAGACAACGAATTCCTCCTCTACACATGCCACATTAAATTTTTTGGAACATCATCTTCAAAATTCTTTTTTCAATTAAGTGACTTAAAGGTGAAATATGTGTTAAGGGGTGATGCGGCAAGTTATTGAGGACTAATGAACCAATTTCAAATCCAAATAAGAGGAATGAAGACTATTCAAGAACACTTCGATGATCCATCCACCTCGAAAGTGAACATTTAGGTCGTAGGGGTCACAAGGTGAACATTGAGGGTAACAAGGTGAAAATTGAAGCTTATTTTTCCTTGGAAGGAATCTAAAACATGTTTCAAGTCACCTTAATATAGTTTTAGGGAATATGTTGGAAAATTCAAGAAAGTTGAGCCTCTTAAAAGTGTATGTGTCCCTCTTCTAAGGGTCACAATCAATATAAAATTCCATCCCAATATTCTTGACTTACTCTCCAAGAATTTTGTGGATGAAAAGTCACTTGTTTCTTGAAATTTATTAGTTTTTTTTAGGGAGTAAGAGGAGGAAAGGTGTTGGCGGTTTCTTGTATAGATACATGTTTCATTTCTCCTTCAAATGGTTATGAATTGTTGGAGATCATTCTATGCTATAATACAATTATTTTTTATGTAGCATTGGTGTTGAGCATTAGAAATTTTTTCTTTCTTGGTCATATATTTTGTTTTCAAAGGAATTATTGTGATTTTTTCAAGAATAATACAAGACTATCAAGATTTATTCATTGATGGGTATCTTTACCACTAGAAAATGTTAGAAAATCAAAAGGCAGGAAAACATTTTCTTACATTGATAATACATTGTCACAATAACTTTAATTTTATGTTGCCTTCATTAATATTCTCTTCTTTAAGAAACTATTAAATACAAAATAACATGAATATCACAAGAACAATAGAACATTCTATGTAGGCTCGCAACTAGGGTAAAATCCCTCTTCTAGGGGAAAACCCAATCAAAATATTCTTCTATTATAGAACCAAAAGAAAATGAGGCAACCAGTACTTGACCATGACTTCCACCACACACCAAGCCAACCCTCCAAAGGAGTCAAATTGTTTTCTTCAATATCTTTCTTCAAGGAGTTAGAGTCTTCTTCTTTATAGAGTTAACATATTCCTTCAAAGAGTCAAATTCTTCCCTTTTTGAAGATTGAAAGTCTTCCTTTATAGAATCAAAGTCAACAAGGGTCAAAGAGTATTTTTTTAACTTAACAAAGATTTTAGCTTCCTGCTTGAGGTCTATAATTTGGCCTATAATTTTTTACCTTGCAATTCCCACATATCCCAAGAAAATGTGACACTTGTGAGCTTGAATAGGTCAAAATTAGGGTTTATTCCTGATCACTATTATTATTTTTCACTCTCGTTATTTTCTCTCTTGATTCTCTTTCTTCTGGAGGGCAAATCAAACTTGGATGATTAGATATCCCAATAGGTTGAATTCTTCTCCAATATATAGTCATATTGTGTGATTGAATGGCCTTATTTTGGTCCAACTTCAATGGTAGGGCCAACTTATTATTGGGAGTACATAAATGCCACTTTAAAAAAAAAAACAATGTTTCCTTATTATTACAATGTTCACATAAGGTTTTTACATATATAACAAGTATTATATTGACTCAATAAACCCTAGAGCATGAAGAAAATGCTATACCTAATTGGGAAAATAAAATAAAGCATGAAACCCATGCTTTCAAGATTATAGTTTTCCTTTTATTCTTACAATATACAAAATTTTAATTATGAAGACCGGGGAGAGTTAGATTTTCCAACACTCCCTCTTAAGTAGGGAGGTATTCATAATAAAGCACATAGTACAAAGATGAAATTAAGTTGAAATGTTCTAAGTATAGTAACACAATCAACATATACAATGCTCAGAGATTGAGATACCATCTATACCAATTTCCAAGGTATCTACGTACCGTCTAGGCTAAGGTATCTATGTACCATCTAGGCTATCTACCAACATACCATGGTGAAAATGTTAAAATGGGAAACACTTTTACAAATTAGAGTTTTATGGTTATTAAGTGTTGGGGGAACTAATATTAATAGAAAAATTTATGAAAAAAATGGTATGCACTGTGTGTATTACTATACTTTTCTATCTAATTTTTTTTTTTGGAGAAAATTGATTTCTAACTATGAAAATGTTGAAAGAGACCTAAAAAATGAAAATGTCAAAAAATAAGGAAAAATATTACCTAGATTCACATTCTCACCCACCAACAAGGATCTAAGTGTCATCTAGGCTACCTTCCAAAACACTAACTTATCAAGGATCCAAGTGTCATTTAGGCTACCTACCAAGACAGCAAGTGTCATATAGGCTACCTTCCAAGACACCAACCCTAACAAGGTTCCAGGTATCATCTAGGCTACCTTCCAAGATACCAACTCAAGAAGGATTGAGGTGTCATCTAGGCCACCTGCCAAGACACCATCTTAACAAGGACCTAAGTGTCATCTAGGTTACTTGCTAAGTCACTACGTACCATCTAGGCTACCAACCAAGACACCAACCCTAACAGGGTTCAAGATACCAACTGGGATATAGGTACCATCTAGGGTACCTACCAAGGTACCAAACCTAACTGAGATCTAGGTATCATCTAGGCTACCTAATAAGATACCAGCCCTCAGTACCATCATACATACTGACCAGCCTAAGGTACAAAAACTCATCACTTCCTTTAAAATAAGATACATCAACTAATTTATTTGTGCTTTTCAAATATACAAATTTAGTCAAAATGTAAAATACATGTTCATATATTTGAATATCATCTAGCTTCAGGTCCCCATTGTGAATTTTTCAATCTGAAAATGCCACTGTAGTGATTGATTTATTTCGCCTACTTATTTATAATAAGTTATTTACAAATGCTTTAGTAAATTTTGAAATAAATACATCTACACCATTCACTTTAATCTTAAAGAAGAAGAACAAATAGAACACGTATAACACAATAGAAACAACCACATGAAAACACTTATTTTTGGACAATTGTCTCTGGAAAAACCCAATGTGGGAAAAATGGTGCAACAAATGAGGGTTTATATTAATCATCAGTAATGAAAAGATCATTTATAGAATACATGACGAGCATATATTTAGCATACAACTGAGATGAATTTTCTGAACATCTTGGAAGAATTCTCGACACAAGGTAAGCACTTCTCCTCCCTCTGCGTCACTCTGTGTGGCCCCTCTACGCAGTCACTACATTGGACCGTGTCACTCTGCGTGGAGGGCTAGTGCTGCTGCTCATAAATTCCTCCTCTGTGTCTTCTGCCTTCCTTCTCTTCGTCTCTGCTAACCTCTCCCTCCTCCTTCTGTCTCTACAACCTAGCCTTTACAACCTCACCCTCTGAAATATATTCTCTTACTTCAGAATGATTTCCTTTGGGTACTGAGAATGTGCTCGGCTTACTTTGCAAATGACCCTCAAGCCTTTTATTATAGTCTTCTCGTTGATGAATAAACAGCCCAGATTATATCCTTAGTCAATGGCTCATATTAAAATATGACTTGATCTTCATTTTCTAGAAGATTCACACTCTAACTTATTAATTCACTTTAATTATTTAATTTCCCTAAGTTTATACTTAGGGATCCCTTTAAAATAATTAAGTATTTTAATAAATCCTGATCCGAGTGGAATTTCCACAAATGATTACTGGGTTATCTGGAATACTGATGTCCAAGCCTCTTCCAAAAATATGAGACTTGGAACACTTTCCAATGCTACAAAATCAACACTCTAGGGTAGGTACCATCTAGGGTACCTACCAAGATACCAAACCTAACCAGGATCTAGGTATCATCTAGGCTACCTGCTAAGATACCAACCCTATGTACCATCATACAGACTGACCAACCTATGGTACAAAAACTCATCACTTCTTTTAAAATAGGATACATCAACTAATTTACGCATGCTTTTCAAATATGCAAATTTAGTCAAAATGTTAAATACATGTTCATATATTGGAATATCATGTAGCTTCATGTCCCCATTGTGAAATTTTCAATCTGGAAATGCTACTGCAGTGATTGATTTATTTCACATAATTATTTATAATAAGTTATTTACACATGCTTTAGTAAGTTTTGAAATAAATACATTTTCAGCATTCACCTTAATCTTAAAGCAGAAGAACAAATAGAACAAGTATAATACAATAGAAACAACCACATGAACACACTTATTTTTGGACAATTGTCCCTGGAAAAACCCAATGTGGGAAAACCAGTGCAACAGATGAGGGTTTATATTAATCATCAGCAGTGAAAAGATCGTTTACAGATACATGATGATCAGATATTTAGCATACATCTGAGATGAATTTTTCGAACATCTCGAAAGAATTCCCGACACATGGTAAGAACCTCTCCTCCCTCTGTGTCACTCTGTGTGGACACTCTGTACAGTCGCTGCGCTGGACTACCTCACTCTGCATGGAGGGCCAGCATTTTTGCTCATAACTTCCTCCTATGTGTCTTCTACCTTCTATTCGTCTCTATTGACCTCTCCCTCCTCCTTCTGTCTTTGCAACCCAGCCTCTATAACCTTACCCTCTGAAATAGAATTCTCTTACTTCAGAATGATTTCCTTTGGGTACTGAGAATGTGCCTGACTTACTTTTAAAATGACCCTCAAGCCTTCTCTTATAGTCTTCTCATTGATGAATCAACGGTCCAGATTATATCCTTAGTCAATGGCTCATATTAAAAGAAGAATTAATCTTCATTTTCTAGAAGATTCACACTCTACTTTATTAATGCCCTTTAATTATTTAATTTCCCTAAGTTTAGACTCAGGGATCCCTTTAAAATAATTAAGTATTTTATAAAGCCTGATCCGAGTGGAATTTCCACAAATGATTTCTGAGTTATATGGAATACTGATGTCCAAGCCTCTTCCAAAAATATGATACTTGGAACACTTTCCAATGGTACAAAATCAAAACTCTCTCGTAGCGAGGAAAGTGTTTCATCAAGGTACCAAATGTATCTGCTTTAACCTGAAGCATTTGATGCTCTGTTGAATTCTTGGCTTCTGCCCCTCAAATCTGTGCTTGTGACACCACCTTTGCCACTGCCTCATTTATACTGCATCTCCCTCTGAATCTGAATACCACCCATTCCTCTACTGGAAAGGGTTCTCGAAGATCCCCATATTTTCTCTGAAGTAAGTAAACTTAATCTTATCAAGAGCCTTTGTGAGGATATCTACCACCTATTCTCCTATAGGAGTGTACCTCAATTGTATAGCTCCTCATCAGACATAGTCTCTGATGAAGTGGCACCTAATGTCAATGTGCTTCGATCGGTCATGAAACATTGGATTCTTGGAGAGCTTGATGCAACTTTGATTATAACACAAAATTTCGGTTGGTTCCATCATATTCTTGAGCAATTTCAAGGGAAGTTTCCGAAGCCATATGGCCTCACATGAATTTTTTCTTGCTGCAATATATTTAGCCTCGGCTAAGCTCAGTGCCACAGACTTCTGTTTCCTATTGCACTATGAATTCATTCCTAATCTGAGATTGAAATAGTACCCACTGGTACTTTTCTGATTCACTGGGCTTCCAGCCCAATCTACGTCAGTGAACCCACTCAACTGGATTTCATTGCCTTTGATGTACTTCAACCCATATTCGACTGTCCCCTTTAAATATATGAGAACATGTTTGGTTGTTGCCGAGTGAGCCCTCCTTGGTTCCACCATGAACTAGCTGAGGGTATTCACTGCATAATAGATGTATTCTCTAGTATTGACCAGGTACATCCATGTTCCTATGAGCTACCTATACAAGGTAGGGTCAACCTCATCATCCTCGAATGTGTCTATCTTATTCCAGTTTGTGATCATTGGCGTAGCCATGGGTCTAGAGTCCTCCATCTGAAACCTATTCAAGATCTCTGCAGTATATATTCCTTACCCAAGGAATATTTCCCTCTTCTGCTGCCAGACCTCCAAACCAAAAAAATAGTGCATCTACCCCAAATCCTTCATGTCGAATTCGGTACCCAGATTCTCCTTGCAGTCTATGATGAGCTTAGATGATCCAGTCAAGAAAATATCATCTACATATAATACCAAGATTAGCGGCTCATCCCCTACTCTCAGATAGTAGAGGTTGGGATGTGCATCACTCTTGACAAATCCCATCTTCTACATGTAGCTATCAACTTGCCCATACCATGCTCTAGGGGCTTGCTTCGGTCTGTACAATGATTTCTTAAGCCTACATATATGAGTCTTCTTCTCATGTGTCTCAAAGCCCTCTAGATGCACTATGTATACTTCCTCTTCTATCACCTCATTCAAGAACATTGTCTTGACATCCATCTGGTGAATCTCCCATCCCATTTGTGTTGCAAGAGATATGACGGATCTGATTGAAGTGTACCAAACTACAGGGGTGAAGCTTTCTTCATAGTTAATCCATTCTTTATGTGCATACCCCTTAGCCACAAACCTTGTTTTGAACTTCTATATGCTACCATCTCCAAGATACTTGATCTTGTAGATCCACCTTCATCCCATAGCCGATATGTTGTGAGGTCTAGGGAATACTTCCCACACATTTTTTGTCATGATGGATTTGTACTCCCCTGCCATGGAATCTACCCACACCTGATGTTGAGCTACCTCCTGAAAACTAGAGGGTTCTATGACCTATGCTACCAGTGCCTGGTACCTGTCAGGTTGCCTGCATTCCCTCTTCCCATCTCTAGGGGCCCCAACAAATTCCTTTGCATCCCTCAAAGTCTGTTGGATCTCTCTGATCGTTCTTCCATTGGTGGTGGGTGGAATTTCTTGCTCTAATGCTTTCTCTTCTTCGGAATAACTTTCCTCAGCATCATCGTGTCGTGGAGAGGTACTTGAGCTATCGTTTGTAGGTCGCTTAGGTTGTACTAGTGGATCCTCCTCAACCTATGTATCTGTAGTCATTTCCCAGGATCTTATGAAGGCTCTCTCCTCCATGACCTTCACATCCCGCCTTACTATGATCTTCTTATTTTATGGGATATGGATGCGATATGCCTTCGCATTTTCACTATATCCCACAAGATAACGCTTCTCCACAGTCTGATCCAAATTCTTCCTCTTCTCATCTGGTACGTAGAAATACGTTATACTGCCAAATATCTAGATGTGGCTCACCTTAGGCTTGCTGCCAGTGAACACACTCTCAGGGGTCACTTTCCCCAATTCTCTACGAGGCACCCTGTTATTCACATACACTGCTATATTGCAGGCTTCTGCCCATAGAAATTTGGGCATGTATTGGTCATATAGCATCGCCCTCATAGCTTCTACAATGTTCCTGTTCTTCCTTTCTGAAACTCCATTTTTCTCTAGATTGTATGGAGCTATCCATTCTCTCTTGATGCCTTCCTTTGCACAGAAACTTGTGAAGCCTTTATCAATATACTCTCCACCATTATCTCATCACAACTTCATGATCTTATTTTCAGTTAAATTTTCTACCAAAGCCTTGAATTCTTTGAATCGCTCAAAGACTTCACCTTTGGCTTTAAGAAAGCAGATCCAGGTTTTCCTGGAATGGTCATCAATAAAGGTAGAAAAATACTTTACACCACGGAGAGCAGTCATGGACATTGGTCCGTAGATTTATGAGTCTAGCAACTCCAATACACTCTTGGCCCTACTGTTACTTCTTGGAAATGTTGCCTTGGAATACTTCCCTAGTACGCACCCCCTGCAGACCTCATCCTTCCTAGTGCTGAGTTCTGGAACTCCCATGATAGTATTCTTGAGGATATTCAAGGCTCCATGATGTAAATTCCCAATTCTTTTGTGTCATAATTCATTCAGGTCTCTTTCATTTGTATTTCTGATTAGTGCCATTAGAGACTCGAGTTGTAGCTTATATAGTTTATGGCTCCTCACTCCAATTTGTGCCTTCCTTTTCCAGCTAGGATGTTTGACACAAACTTTATTTCCAATAAAGTATACATCGTAAAAATTGTTCTGGAGCTGAGACATGGAGAGTAAGTTCATCCCCAATCCCATTACATGCAATACATTTATGGCTTGAATCTTGTTACTAGCTTCTATCTGAAACATTATGGTTCGTCTACCAATGAGGGTACACTTGGCCTTGTTTACCATCATGATCTGAAATTTCATTTGCTCTTCCTGGTAGCTCAAAAAACATTCTTGAACTCCCATCATTTGAGTAGATGCTCCACTATCAATATACCAAAATCTTGGAGAGGTCGTGCTTGACGCACAAGAGAAATCCTCTTCTAGTCCGGATTCCATATTTGACATGTCATGATACCTCTGTTTCTCCATGTGTTCTAGAGGATTATTTGAACCCTTCCAAGTTGTTGTTGCATCTATGTTGGATCTCAATTCCATTGCAGAACCTCTTCTTCTTTCTTTTTTCTTTAGCTCTGATACCATGTGAAATTTTCAATCTGAAAATGCTACTGCAGTGATTGATTTATTTCGCCTACTTATTTATAATAAGTTATTTATGGATGCTTCAGTAAATTTTGAAATAAATATAGTTGCAACATTCAATTTAATCTTAAAGAAGAATAAAAAAATAGAACGAGTATAACACAATAGAAACAACCACATGAACACAGTTATTTTTGGACAATTGTCCTCGGAAAAAACCCAATGTGGGAAAAATAGTGCAGTAGATGAGGGTTTATATTAATCTTCAGCAGTGAAAAGACAGTTTACATAATACATGACGAAAATATATTTAGTGTACACATGAGATGAATTTTCTGAACATATCGAAATAATTCCTCACACACGGTAGGCACTTCTCCTCCATCTACGTCACTCTATGTGGCCCCTCTGCGTAGTCACTGCATTGGACTGCGTCACTCTGCATGGAGGGCCAGTAATGCTGCTCAGCACTTCTTCCTCTACATCTTATGCCTTCCTTCTCTTCGTCTCTGCTGACCTATCCATCCTCCTTTTCTCTCTACAACCCAGCCTCTACAACCTCACCCTCTGAAATTGAATTCTCTTACTTTAGAATTGATTTCCTTATGGTACTGAGAATGTGCCTGACTTACTTTCCAAATGACCCTCAATTATTCTCTTATAGTCTTATCATTGATGAATCAACGACCCAAATTATATCCTTAATCAATGGCTCAAATTAAAAGATGATTTGATCTTAATTTTCTATAAGATTCACACTCTTCTTTATTAATACCCTTTCATTATTTAATTTCCCTATGTTTATACTTTGGGATCCCTTTAAAATAATTAATTATTTTAATAAAGTCTGATCTGAGTGGAATTTCCACGAACGATTTCTGGGTTATCTGGAATACTGATGTCCAAGCCTCTTCCCAAAATATGAGACTTGGAACACTTTCCAGTGCTACAAAATCAACACCTATCTTATACCAATCTTAATATTATTAGTCCTTAACATGAAATATAGGGTCATCTGATAGTCAGATCCCTCGGTCCTTCAAAAAAATAAAATAGAAGTAGCAACATATTCAACTTCATCCTTTAAACATTAATATTCTCATTTCAATATTATCACAGTTTCTATAGCTCCCTCTTTCCAACATGCTCATCATTATCATGAGTTCATCATCAAGCACGAGATTTTTTTTCGTTCTTACATTTTCTCATCTAGTTTTCACAACTTTCAAGACCATCTTCGTGTACTTGTAATTATCATCAATAAGTACAACCAAGAACAATATACAAATACAATAACATGATGTAAAATTATTTAGTCTAGGGTTTCTACTTATAGAAGAAATATTTTGGTCCTAGGATTTTGACATGGACTACTTAGATCCATCTTAATCCCATCTATAGGGTTTATTACAAACCCTATAACCATACAAAATAAACTATTAGGCTTTCTTGAAAACCCTAGATGTCATATCGCAACAATTAGGGTTTCGTAGAAGAGAGAATATATTAGTGTTAATGTTTTTGTTTTTCTAGGGTTTACTTCTATATAGGGTTCAGAAAATCCTAAATTTCAGCAAACCCTAAACTCAAGTTATATAAAATAGTTTCAAAAACCTCATGTTATATATATTTTCAGATAATCATAATATATAAAAATACCTTAAGTCGTCTTCTCCTCCCTTTTGGATTACTTTTCTAAGACTTCCCTCAAGATGAAATTCTCTTTTAGTATAGGATCTGTGTGATCCTTATGATGCCATACTATTGCTATATATAGTGATATAGATTCCTTACCAGATGATTTATTTCAACAAAATATACTCCTTATGAATGGTTCCATTAGTTATAATCTTACTGTTATCTTGAGAGTTGGACTGCTCCCTATGAATCTAGCCATAATATTTTGACCTCATTTACCTCCAATCCCTTTCAGATAAAACATAAAGAGAGGGTTATAATTAAATATAAATAATGGCTAGATAAATTTTAAGAAATTAATAATAATGATATGAAACAATAAAATAGAGAGAATACTTATCATTTTGTGAACTGCATCAACTCCCTATGATCTTGAATAGATATAGACATACTTGAGATATATGTTATCCTAGAACATGGGCATGAATTTTGGATACACTCTCTTATTACTATATTATAAATCAAACCCCGAAAACTAAAGCTACAGTTAAAACAATAATGATCTATAAAGGTGTTTTTCTCAAAAACTAAAGACGTATAATTAAAGGATACAAAATACTAATAATCCTCAATCCTTCAAGTCTATTAGTAGTACAATTATTTGAGTTCAGCCTCTTAGACTTCGGATTTCTTTGATGATTATTCTGTATCAAAAACATTAGCTTGGTCTCTTTCTATTTCATTATTATCATTTTATTTTTTGGGACATTGATGTATGTAGTGCCCAAGTTTATGACATTGAAAACATTGAATTTTTCATAGATCAATCCTCTTGTGATGATTCCTCTTTGAACCTTCGTTAAATTTATTATTCCCTCCTTTATTTTTGAAATGGTTTGAATTCATATTCATTTTAGATATCATTTTCTCCTTCTTTATTTCCTCCTATTAGAGCAAGTCGAGCTTCTTCTTGAGTACATGCGGGCAATAGTTCTTCAAAAGATGGAGTTTCTTTCCAATTATTGATGCCAACTATAAAGGCTTTCCATGATTTGGGAAAAACTGAAATGGATGATATTGCAAGTTCCTTATCAGTGATATTTTTATAAATTGTTTTCATTTAATCTCTTATACAAGATATTTTCACAAAATATGAAGACATAGTATCTTCCATTGTCATCTTGATAGTTCAAACCTAATTCTTTAGGCTTGCAACTTGGCCAATATTTTTTATTGTGAATACTTTAGAGAGAACTTCATACATTTTCTTTGAAGTATATTTATTGAATATGTAGGGAATTATATTGTCCTTGAATGAATCCACAATGAGGCTCATAGCTAGAATATCATTCTCCTTGAAATTTTATTTTTCAACATCATCTATAGGTTATTTTACTTTTCCTAACACAATGTATAAGAATTTGTGCCTAGCAAGGATAAGATTCATTCTTCTCTTCCAGACTCTAAAATTTGAAACTCGAAGCTTATTCTCATATTTCATTGATGATGCCATGGTTTTACTTGATAATTTCATAAGTATTTCTTCTAGTTTTATTTTGATTTAAATATTTTTGATACTTTTTCAAACTTGCTTCAATAAAGATCTCAAGATTCTTTTCTAAAACACTTTCTCGTGAATGATGTCTTCCAATGTCCACAAAATATTTTTCAAGCTGCTTCTTTCAATATGTTGTCAACAACTTCGATGAACCTTCTCCTTTTAGATATTCATCTTGTACTTTTATTTTATTTATGAAAAAATAATAATTAGGTTTCCTTTTCTCTTTCTCACCTTAGCTCTAATACCATGTTAGAAAATCAAAAGGCACGAAAATGTTTTCTAACTTTAATAATAGATTTCGATAACTTTAATTGTATGATGTCTTCTTTTATCTTCTCTTCATCAAGAAACTATGAATCAAAAATAACATGAAGATCACAAGAACAATAGAACACAATATGTAGGCTCTCAACTAGGGAAAAAACCTGCTTCTAGGGGAAAATCTAATCAAACTCTTCTTCTATTATAGATCCAAATAAAAATGATACAACCATTACTTGACTAGGACTTCTACCACACACCCAGTTAGCCCTCCAAAATGTCTTCCTTCAAAGGAGATAAATTTATTTCTTAACTACCTTTCTTCAAGGAGTTAGAGTCTTCTTGATTATAGAGTCAGGGTATTCCTTGAAAGATGCTTCCTTTAGAAGTAAAAAATTCTTCCTTCAAAGAGTCAAAATATTCCCTTTTTGAAGAGTTAAAGTCTTCCTTTATAGGATCAAATTAAATGAGTGAAATAGTATTCTGTAACTTGACAAAGATTTTGGCTTCCTAATTCATGTCTGTAATTCAACTTGTAATTTTTGGCCTTGCAATTAACACAGATCCCAAGAAAATTTCACACATGTGAGCTTAATGAGGTCAGAGTTAAGGTTTCTTCTTACTCTCTTGGATTCTTATTCTCTCTCCTTTATTTTTCTCTTGATTCTCCCCCTTTTGGAGTGCAAATCAAACTTGGATGAGTAGATGTCCAAATAGGTTGATTCATTCTCCAATATATAGTCATCTCGTGTGATCATATTTCCTTCATCTTGGCCGACTTGGTGTTGGGAGTCTATAAATAACACTTTAGAAACAAAAATAATGTTTCCTTATTGTTACAATCTTCCAATAAGGGTTTTACATATATGACAAGTATTATAATAAATCAATGAACACTAGAGCATGAAGAACATTCTAGACCTAAATGAAAAAAATGAAATAGAGCATGAAACCCATGTTTTGAAAATTATATTTTTTCTTTTCCTTTAACAATATAGAAAAAAAATAATTATCAAGATTGAGCATAGCTACATTTTCCAATAGGAAAGATGACATCCATGGATTTTTTCCTCACATTCTCTTTTGTTGGGCTTAGGTAAGTATCTAATATCTTATTAGATCATACATGTGAGTTTCTTTGGCAAGGGTTTTAGTACTATTCCATTTAAGAGTTTATCCTCTTGGTCAAAGGTTTTCCCCTTAATGGGTCCCTTCTAGTAGGGTCTTGGTTTCATAACTATCTTGATTAGAAAAGAGGCTACTTTTCTTCTAGTTTCTAGTCTCTTGCCCTAACATGAAAACATCGAGTAACCAATCTTAATAAGGGCATCCATGTTGACCCCTAATGGAGATAAGGCACTTAAGCCATAATGCCAAAATAAAAAAAAATGAATCGAAACTATTTTTGTTTTCCTTTATTGTTATATGAAAAAATGAAAATATAAAAGAACATAAGAAATACAAATGCAAAATATGTTTCATTATCTAAGCTTAATCTTCAATTTTCATTTTAATGCTAAAAAACCAAGGGATTGTGCTTTACATTCTCATTTAAAAACCCTAATGAAAAATGCTCAGTTTATTTGTGATTTAGAGATATGGATAATGCATTCTTGAGGGTGGTTGAGGGCTTTTATCAATTTTGGAAATTATTTACAATAAAGTATCCTCAAGTTTGTTTGAACCATAAACCTAGGGTTTGTAGGAAAAAATTGATATCTAACATACCCTAAATCTTGGTCAATTTTGGAAGTGTTTCTATCAAACTTTGTACTTATTTAGATGTGACTTAGACATTTGTGTTGAAAAAATTTTATGTTCCATCTCGAGAATTGTTGGGAAAGACCCTTAGATGATTGGTCCTTTCTTTTGCAGGTATAGTGCTAATACACCCAACACACCCAACACACTCAACCAAGCCCCACTACCAATTCCCTCATCATATTATTTTCATCAATATTATTTTGATCATATAGAGTTCATCTGGTTTTGATTTTGGGGCACAATTGGATGATCCTTAGATTATTTGGACCAATGTCATATTATCATGTTAGCATAGATGCCACTTGGAAGGTGGCATGGCATCCAAGTCCATGTGTCACTATGTGATTGATGGTTAGTCATCATTAGGGCCACGTGGCACCACCATGTCATCTCTTGGCTAGAATTAGTTTATATTAATATATGTATGATTATTATTTAATCAAACCTTACTCCATATTAATTAACCATTTTTTGTAACATTATATATATATCACATGTAAAACTTTTCATTTCTGAGGAGGTGTTGATCATTGGGACTAGTCAAAATATTGAAGCCCCTCAATTTTATAGAGGTGGCACTCCTCCTTTAACTCAAGAAAATATAGATAAAATATATATAGGAAATTCATGAGAAAATAATAGGATTTCTATGAAATGATTATTTAAAATGATATAATACAACATTCACATTGTATCATTCCCAACCCCCTAGGTCATACGAAGGAGGTGAATTTATAATTATTTCCTTCTTTTACTCACTTTGAAACTCCTTTATAAGATAACCATTAGCTTTTCCTCACTAAGGTCCTTCTAACGACATAAATTTCTTCAAAATCAAAGACTTGGATGCAAAGATATGGCCTTCTAAATATATTCCCTCTCCATGTGCCATGTCAGCATCCATATATTTCCATGTGTAAATCCTCAACCACATGTTGGCATCGTATGTGGACACACAATTAAAGGACACATCAACCCAACACTCTTAACTAGATCTAGGATTTTGAAGAATCTATTATCCTAGTGTTTTTCAAATATTTTTCCTTTCAAATTCGGCTGGGTCTTTTAGAAGTTCCAGAACCATTTAGATCTATGATTTTTTAAAAGTCCCATTTTAAGACACTTTAGGGCCTCCATATATCTACTTTCTACACCCTTCGACTATCTACAACACCCAAAACTTAGTTTCACGTAGGAGCCTCCACCTCCATTTCATAGTCTTATTATGACCCTCACCTACGACCACCACATCATACTCCATGTAGTTAACCACCACTCACTAGATATATATATTTTTAAACTTCATACATTTATTTGAATCCTTCCAAATATAGAACAACTCATTTCAAAAAACTATGGATTCTCATATTTCCATATTCCACATCATATATCATGATAGGTGACACATCAACCACCACATCAACATGTTAGCATGTCATGTCACCAATAATTTTCCATTCATGCCACAACATCATGCATGTATCACCCTTCCACCTTAGTACCTGCCTAGTCAAAGGGTTTAATAGTGCCCACATGGGATCCATGTAACATTTATACCCCTACATCCAAAATTTATTTTTTTAAAAGAGTCCCTTTATAAATTTGATTTTTACATGGAGTGATGTTTTACTCATTGCTCATTTCAAAGAAGTCGTGAAAAGTGAGTTTGAAATGAATGAATTGGGGTTGTTAAGGTATTTTTTCGGCACAGAAGTGAAGAAAATAGAAAATGGTATTTTTATTTCCCAAGAAAAATATGTAGCATACATTTTGGTTAGGTTTAATATGCAGAACAACAAGCCCATACCAACTCCAACTGTCATGGGGTTGAAGTTGAGCAAAGAATATTGCAGTAGTAATTTCAATCCGACATTATACAAAAGTATGGTGGGTAGCTGACACAGACCATATGGTTAGGCATGTGTCATCTGGATTCAAATTGTCCAAACATTCTTATAGGAAATTTAGTTCTACTGCAATATCTTTCATGTTGACATTTGACCCATTTATTTGATGAACATTTTTCATTTTATCAGCAACTTCTCTTATTTTTCCACATTTAGCAACCTTAGGCTTCATTTATTTATCAATTTGTCTTTCATCATTACTGCACAAAAATTCAATATCAACAACATATCCTACATCCACACACCAATTTTTATATTTAAAAACATAAGGCTCAATAGAGGATTTTGTCCTCAAGTCTTCATGCTGATCTTTCAAACATTTTGTGGCTATATGTGGGAATTGAACCCATGTTCACATAATCGTCGTCACCAAGCAATGTTCCTTGCTCTGGTTCATAAACATATACATTTATTTAGAGTTTCTCTACTTCCCTTAGTTTGCGTTTCTGTCTAAACTTCTTGATTGGCCATTTAATTGTTCTCTTTATTACCCATCAATGTATTTGTCTTTGTAATAGCTCCATTAACACTTCAAGTCGTGCCTTTAATTCAACTATCTCCTCTTCATCACCAATGCCAATTTCTGTGGCATCTATGTAAATTTTCTCTGAATCCTGCAAATGATTTCCATAGTCATCTTCATTTCCTTCTTTCACGAACTTCACCTTGTTCACTGTAACATGAAATTGAATTAATTTACCAAGTTATATCCTCTGAACTTGGCCAATGGTTCACTTCACTTGAATCGTCTTTATGAGCACACATTGCTCCTCTACTTCATTTGCTCCAAATAACTACAGTATTTCTTCAAATTGTCTTTACAATGACCAGAATTTGGGTGTCGGGCTCTGTTGATCATGCACCAAATTACAATGTAATTTTTACTTATGACTCTAAATTCCTTTTGACCCAAATTTTAATTAAATTTTTACATCAATGAAACTTGGTGTACTTTGACTCTTAACTCAAGCTCTACAAATTAGACATTGACTTTTTAATTACAATTTTCTCTATTGACATTTTGCATCCATCCTCACTTGAACTCAACAATGTGACTCCTTAATTACAACTCCTTTCATCAATAATGTCTCTTGACTCGATCAATTACATGGACCTTGACTTGAATTTTTTTTATATTGAGAGACTCTATCACTTCAACTCAACTTGTGCAAGGACTTTTCTCTATTTTAGCACTTGGCTTGACAAACTGACTTGATTGAATTATTTCATAAACTCTTCAACTTTTAATTTATCAAAAATCTTCTCAAAAGAAAAAAAAATTGAAACTGACATTGAAAAAGTTTATTAGACTCTTTTTACTTCATGGTATATAGAACTTTACTTCAGCCTTAGTACTAGTACGTTAATTATCCTGTAAATGTTTCACAGAACTTCAATCTTTAGAAGACATAATCTGTACTTAAATCTGATCTCTTATGCTTAAAGTTTCTTATCATACTGTGGTTAGCTTCAAATATTCACGAGAATACTGTCATTTTTATGGGATCTATGTATTTGTTTTAGGTAAGTTGTACATTCCAAGATAAGCAGTTGAGTGAGCTTTCGTTAGAGGCGATAAGGAATTGATTTCGAGATTTGTTTTTCTGAGACTACATCGAACTACACTCAAATTACTGGATCCCCTCAACGTTAGAACCAACGAGTACAGAAGCAAGAAAATACTCATCAACCCCTCTTTAATCAAAAAATGATTCCACAATTCTCCAATAGTGCCTAATGCAACACTCTCCCACAAATTACCTGATCAAGATGCCTTAAATAATGCAGATGAGATCAACTATGCACAATCACCGGTATATCAACATCGTTCAACTCGTGGGATGTTCATTGATACATACATCGAACAAATTAAATTCTACATGCCCTCCAGAATTCAGCGTTCATCCGACAAGCACGTGGACTGACCATTTGTGACTGGGACTTCAAAAATTAAGTTCCAGGATGCCACACCAACTGCTAGGCTCTACGAGGGAAATAGTTGGAAGTTTTCCACTTGATAGGCTGAACTTGAGAAAATATTTGACTAACATGACTATGCATTTCCTTAGAACTTATGTAAAGTGTAACATGAATATCACCTTTTCAGTTACTGCGTCAAAATGCTAAGGAAGATATTTGCAAGACGCATGCCCAAAAACATCTCCAACTTCTTTTGACATGAGCTATCAACAACCACATTATGATATCTTCTTTGCATAATGATCTTCATATTTTAAGCAGGAGGAAACTATTTGAATTACCGTAGCATCATCATTTAAACAGGAATTTCACACTATTGACACTGGAAATATTTCACAACTACTCGCTTTGACCAGACATTGATCACCTTGGCGGCTTCACCCGGTCTAAAACCGTCTCTAATTGTACTATTCAGTGGCTCCTCTTGTTAATATACACAGAACCCAAGACTAGTTAATTAGAATGGTTTTTGGCCTGCGTGTTGGGTGAGGCTGCTCGCTTCAGTGACATATAGGTTTCGAGCAATCGTTGACATCTCATAATGATGAGCCCTAAAATTGAAGTATATGATCAATCTCGTGTGGAAAGAACTCACGAGACCACTCAACGCACCCTTTCTTTCTCAATATGCAGATCCAAAACAACACCAACAATTCCCACACTAAATTTGAGCTCTCAGATAAGGTTCACACAGACTCTTATAAAATAATGGATGTTTGCAACTTCACGCAAAACCAAGGAGCAATTGGCTTCCTAATATTTTATTCACGGGTCAGGAACAACGCCTCCAGAACTGCGCATAATGCCTTCTTGGAATCACACCTACACAATTACAATGCCTTCATAGATTAATTCTCCAAACAGTCAATTGCAATGCTTTCTGCAATCAACGCTCTTTTGCTAAACAAGAAAACAACAGTCACTCTGACAAGTATACAAACAACAAATCCACATAGCATTACCGCACAACCATGCAACAGAAATCAATGATTCCAATATTGATTTAGGCATGTTGCTGCAAATCTTACACTTCAACGCTATTTCGATGGTTAATTTGGTGACTAAGCCACCACGAACATGAACTCGCACTACTTTAAACAACTAAATACTCAATTTCCAGTCAATGACTCATACACGCTCAAATTTTCCTTCCACGAGTCACACAGCTGAACCAAAACACCATAGTCTTCTCTGATTAACACAGATGTAACTCCTTCTCCTTATGTTTATGTCACGATATCTCGTGCTTTAATACCAAAAATTTGACACAGGTCTAGCCATAGGTCCAGCAACTTAATAATAAACACACACCATAATACTCGACCGAACTCTGGAAACAATATCTGCACATAAAATCTCATGGTATAATTCATTAATAAAAAAAATAATTACGGGAGGATTAGTGGCTTCATGCTTGGTCTCTCATTCCTCACTCTCAAACACACTTCACACTTCTACATACATACATGCCTCTTGGGCTCACCTAGATTTATAAAAATAGATTAGAACTCAAGTAGGTTCTAGATCCATAAACTAACTCCCAAAATATCTGTCATAATCCATAAAATCTCTCATCTAATCCCTTATCCCTAGATAAGAGACAACTATCCCTTAAATATCTCAAACCTTCCAAAATAATATCCAATCTTCTCCTATTTATAAGAATTATCAGTTTATCTTAAAACTTTAGGAAAAATACAATAAATAATTATTTCTTATCTTAAGAAACCACCTCCCTTGGTACATATTTGACCTAGGTTAGATGCACATGCATCAATAGCTTAATGAATTTGACTGCAACGAGGTGTGATATAATGTATGCATTTAGTTTTGTGTCAAGGGTCATGGAGACACCCAATGAGACACATTGGAAAGAATCCAAAAGAATTTTAAGGTATGTCAATGGTACAAAGGAATATGGTATTTTGTAAACTGGCACAAAGGATTTTAGGTTAGTTGGTTACACAAACAGTGACTGGGCAGGAAGTGTTGATGATAGAAAGAGCATGTCAGGATATGTTTTTCATTTAGGTTCGATATCCATTTCATGGGCCTCCAAGAAGCAGCCGATAGTGTCATTGTCAACATCAGAAGCTGAATATGTTGCCGCAAAAACAACAACATGTCAAGAAATTTGGATGAGAATAATGTTGAGGGATTTATGCCATGAACAAGAGGGAACAACGACTATTTTCTGTGAAAACAGTTCTGCAATTGCATTATCAAACAATTATGCCTTTCACAAGAGGACCAAGCACATTGATACTAAGTATTAGTTTATAAGAGAATTGGTTAAAAAGGGTGAGATTATGTTGCAACATTGCAGGTCAGAAGAACAATTTGCAGACATCTTCACAAAGCCATTGGCATGTGGAAATTTTGTTTATCTCAAAGATTGTTTGAGAATTGTGAGTCGCAGCAGTTGTGATTAAGGGGGGTGTTGGAAAATTAATCTCAACCATCGCATTAAATATACTGACATCAACCATACCTCAAGTAGATATTTTGTAGGTTGCATATTTAGTTTGCAGGCTAAAGGACATGGCGTAAATTAAGTTCTAAACATGAGTACAAATTCCTCATTCTGCAACACATCAAATAATGCATTGGAAGGAATTACCACTCCTCAAACTATCAAGATAGAAGGACATATCAAGAAGAAATAGGTAATAGTGTTGATTGATTTAGGTAATACCCATAATTTTATTCATTGTAAGGTAGCCAAGGAATTGAATTTCTTCCTATACCCAACACCATAATGTCAAGTGATGGTTGCAAATGGAGGAACTATAAATTGCTTTGGAAAAAGCCATAATATCAATCTAACCATGGGGGAATATGTATTGAATATTCCAATTCTTTCCATTCCAATGGGAGGTGTTGATGTTGTACTAGGAGTACAATGGTTACAATATTTGGGGATGGTAGCTTTTAATTTTCAAGAACTTTTCTTGAAATTGTTTTCGGAAGGAAAGGAAGTTGAATTATGGGGTATCGTAGGGAAGTCGGGAAATATAATAAGTTCTAATGTCATGACAAATATTCTGAAGAAAGAACAATGAGGCGTAATTGCACAATTATGCTCACTAGAAGTTCCAACATAAAAATCATCTATTTCTCTATATCTCCAAAAATTATTGGACAATCATTTCAAGGTGTTTGAAACTCCCAAAGGACTCCCACCTATTCGTGATCATGATCATCCTATTCATTTGATTCCAGGAAGTGTTCCTCCAAACATCAGGCCTTACAGATATCCTTATGTCCAAAAGAGAGAAATTGAACGTATGATTGCATAAATGTTAGAGGTTGGTATGATTCAAACTAGTCAAAGTTATTTTACTACTACAGTAGTATTGGTGCACAAGAAGGATGGATCATGGTGCATGTGTCCGGATTATAGGGAGCTTAATAAGCTCACTATTAAAGATAAATTTCCCATTCTTGTGATTGATGAATTATTGGATGAATTACATGGAGAAATTTAGTTTACCAAGTTGGATCTTTGTTCAAGATATCATCAAATCATAATGAAGACATATGCGAAACCATTTCCTGTGGGTCCCTGCGGAGGCACTCTCCCTCGGGTACATTTGATTTGTGCTGTGTCCCCACACAAAATCTCCACCGTTGATCTCTGGTCAACATATGATGCTTTGGTCAACTGCGGAGACACCCTGTGGTTCTTTTCAAAACCTTTCACTGCCCCCGTAACACTATGATTAATAAAAAACATAAGACTTTAAACCCAGACTTCAAATCTTTTACAAACTGCAATGGATTCTTTTCGCGTTACAAAATGCCCCTACGTAATCAGACCAAAAACGAGCGCGAACACATTCTGATTGGTTGTTGTTGAGGCCCATGAAACTCAAACGGAATTACAAACCTGATCACATAAAAATTCGCGTAACAAATCCTGGTGGTGACATCATGAGAAAAATGAACGTGAATCAACGCGATTGGTCCATGTGACAGTGGAAACACATCGGCGCATTAGCGATCGGCGGAACAATGGTTTTGGTGGAATGAACTTTGATGAAGTGATGAAGCGATGAGCGATTGTTCGATGGTGCGATGAGCGATGTGGGGACCACATCGCATTGGTGCTTCGCATTGGCAGAAAACATAAGCGGATGAGCAGAAGACTCGGTGACATTGGTGATTGCGATGAGCGACATCGGCATCGCCACATCGCATCAGCGATAAACCTTCGGCACATAACATAAGTGGTGGCATGAACGGTGGTTTGGCGATGTGCAATGTAGTGGGGACCAATTATGACGTGGCCCATTCAAAAAAAAAAAACTTTAAAAAGACTTTGGCGCGTTGAACAAAAAACTTCCTTGTTTGGTTGTTGGGGGCTTTTACGCCAGAAAAGACTTTCTTTAATAGAAACCTGTTGTTGTGTGGCTTGAACCACGAAAGTCTTCATTTCCTCTGAAAAAGACGGCTGCGACCATAACAAAATTTAATTTCATCTCTGCAATGGTGGCTGCGGCCCATAAACATAAATTCTCTCCTTACTGCTTCATTAAACTCTGTTAAATGCACAGTGTTGCGCACTCAACCTTCTGCTGCTACCCCTGTTGTACTTTGTTTCTGCCTACACGGGGTTTGCAGGTGAATTTAATATTTTCAACAGTAAACCTCTATATAAAATGGGTTCTACATTATAGACTTTATTCCCTTTAATTCCAATTCTCTCATAGTCTGAAACCTATAATATTATAGTGAAAATAAATGGAGTTACTAACCATCATCCCATTGGCTTCCAACGCATGCTCGCATTGATCGGTGACGATTTCTGCTCGTAAACCTCGACCTTTCTGGAGAACCATTCACGCTCTCATAATGGCTAGGAAACATAAATTTGTGATGCCTTCCATGAACATGATTTTGACGACTGTTGTATCGGGTGATGGTGTACACGGTTATCAGCCCGTCCTCTAGAATGATGATATCATAAATCTTCTATCAACGCCTTATGGGGTAATTCTCTTTATGTTTATTTCTTCTTCTACATAATCCTCCTCCGTCGTTTAGATCATATTCCATAATTTTATCAACCAGTTAATTACCATATTTCATGGATATGATTAGGAACCTACTTACCACGAACGTGATGGTAGAATTTTTGGGAAGTCAAGGAGATATTCAATTCACTTACACTCACTCCCCTTAGTGATCTCCTTCAATGCCTTTCGATGGTCGATAGCATTAAACGTCTAGGGATCGATAGACATTTCAAAAATGATATAAAATAAAATCCCAATTATGTTTATAGGTCACTAACCGTAAGACTAACATCATAATCTATTATTTTTTATATATGCATTACATGTGATTCTAATGATGAAATATTTTAATCACCAATTATTGGAGCGAGAAAGGTATTGGATGTGGGTGAGAGAGTGTTGTTAATGATCTCAACTCAACTGCCTTGGGCTTTCGAACTCTTCGAATACATGGATACCTAGTGTTTTCCGGTATATATCCACATATTTTATTACTCTGATAGCTAAACTTCCATATAAGTATCATTAAAATATGAAATTTCGTTCTTTATTTTATCAAATATCCTACTGCATCTCTTTAAACGTCAATGAAAAGTTTAATTTTGTTTCACACATTTTGAAACATTTCCAAGACCAAAATGGGAAGTTTTCATGCTCTCCCAATCCGATAGAGGGAGATAGAAGAAGAGTTGTCAATCTATATTGTGCTTCTCTCATTGCCTTTCCTGGTAAAGTTACGGAGGAGGCTGAAATCTTCTCAGAAAAATATCTAAAAGAAACTCTGCAAAAGATTCTGGTCTGCAGTCTTTCACGATAGGTGATCACTATTAATATTATGTACCTGCTCATTCACACATCACACCATGTTTGGTGGTTTCAATATGTGTCTCATCACATGTTTTAGTGTTTGAATTTGCAGATAGGGGATGTTCTGGAATATGGTTGGCACACGTATTTTCCACAATTAGAAACAAGGAATTAAGAAATTAAGGAATTATGGTTGGCATAATTGTGCAATTAAGAAATTAAGTTTTGTCATTCCATTAGATCTAATTATCTTTCCTAGTTTCCCTTCTATACCCCTTAATTCAACTTCGTTTCCTTCCCAAAAAAAAATTCAAGAAAAGTTCTTGAAAATTAAAAGCTATTGTACCCAAATATTGCAACCATTGGACTCCTAGTACAACATCAACACCACCCATTGGAATGGAAAGCAATGGACTATTCAATACATATTCTCCCATGCTTAGCTTGATATTATGGCACCTTTGAGAGCAATTTATAGTTCCTTCATTTGCAACCACCACTTGACACTTTGGTGCTGGATATAGGAAGAAATTCAATTCCTTGGCTATCTTACAATGAATAAAATTATGAGTACTACCTGAATCAATCAACACTATTACGTTTTTATTCTTGATATATCCTTCTATCTTAAGTTTTTCAGGAGTGTTAATTCCTACCAATGCATTGAAAGATACAATGAGATTCATTTCCTCTTTTTGAAGGGTTGGTTTCTAGTGTATATTCTCCTCTTTTGATGTTTCTTGTTCCTTTTCTTCCTCCTATTCACAATATATGTACAATAATTTCTTCTCAGCACACTTATGACATTTAGTGTTTTTTATCACAACTGTAACAAAGCCATTTTACTCTTTTTTTCTCCAATTTTTTTGGCATCAACCTTGTAGGTTGTGGAAGCTTAGGAGCAACAACACTTCCATTTTTATAGTTGTGAGTGGTAGACTTCCTTGTTGCCATAATTTTGCTTTCAACTTCTCTTGCCACCGTGAATGCCTTCTCCAATGAATCAGGTTGCCAAAGGCGAACCTCATGTTGGATGTTATCCTTCAAATTTCCTATGAAGACTTGAATCCTATGCTCCTTAGGAATTTCAATTATTTTGATATTCAATTTTTAGAATTCCTCAATGTGCTCCACCATTAAACCCTTTTATTTGAGATTTATCAATTGGATATAGAAGGTGTTTCTCTTTTTATATTCATAATGTGCTATCATTTCCTCTGTAAAAATTGACCAACTGACAAGTGGTTGAAGAGAGCAAAGTCATCGATACCATAAAAAATGATTAGGTTCAAAATATAAAGTTGTGATGAGTACCTTTTGTGTGTGTTGCACATCATGGAGATCAAAATATTGCTCCATTTTTAGTATCCATGTTACCAAATCATTGCCATCAAAATTCCTCATATTGATCTTTGGAATATGGTGGTTCTTAAACCCAACATTGCAGTCTATAAAAGCATAATTCTTATTCATTTTGTCTTCATCGTGATTTTCATGGATTGCCTTGTCATCACTGAGAATCCTTTCTTCTAACAACTTTTACAAAGCTTCTTTTAATCGCCCTATCTTGACATTCATCATTGCTTCCATGTATTCTTTTAAACCATCAGTCAAAAATCCCATGTCCCCTTTTATACCATCTATCTTAACATTCATCGTGGCTTCCAATCCATTTTTTGTTACTTTTTGCGAGAGAGAGATTTGTTTCACTCTGTCTCCTAAATTTGATATATCATGCTCATTTCTTCCTCTTCTTCATGTATCATAGAAGAGGTTTATAGTTGGTTACTGGGTGTGCCCATTTTTTTGTTTCAAGGAATTTTGGAATCAAACAATGATATCTATGCTTCACTATGCCCCTGGAATCACTTCAAACTAATTTTTCAAACAAAAGTTATGAAACATTTTAAAAAATACACACCTTTTTCTTGCTTCTTAGGACCTCGATATTGAAATTGTTGTATTTTTGTAATTTTGGATCACGAAGATCTGAAATTTTGTCGTTTAGGAAACCTATGAGTCTTATCTCCAACTCCACATGTCAGACCCACATTGGATTCTTCAAGTCTTCAAGGAAGAGTCATGCCTAATTTCCCACGATGGCCTAATTAGAGATTATAGACTGGTTCAGTAGAGCAGACTTGTACCGAGAGCCACATGTCACTGTTTCGACCTTTGTCCTTCAAAGCATTACCGAAAAAACTTAAGTGCATCCAATATGAGTCAATTTTTACAAAATTCAAATTCGATGTTGAGAGAGAAAGTTATGACACCTATTTGAGATGGAATTCTTGAGCATTCAAAAACCCTAAATTCTTGGGACCATATCTTAGAAAATATAGTGAACCAAGATCTAAAATTTTTACACAAAGTTAATTAGTATTTCGTCTCGACATGGTCAATATTTTATCTCTGAACCTTCGTAAAAAAAAATTTATAACAAAAATTCCAAGATGGCATGTTTGCAGCAACAAAACCCTAGAATCCAAACCTCTCATGCCAAATGTTATGTAACGAGATCACAAAAGAGATAAATCAACCACTTAAAAATTAGCCTCTTCGAGGGGGAAACCTCTTTTACATCAAATACATGAAAAATTCTTGGATTATACAATTGATAAGACCTCCTTTATATATATAAGAGTTTGGGGTCACAATATAATTAGAGCCTACATAACAATAATAATGTAAGGGCACAACAATAACAATAATGAGTTTCTATGGGGCACAACAATAACAACATGGGGATACATGGGGCACAACAATAACAATAGGGGGGTATACTAATGATAACAATAAGGGGAATTACATATAATTATAGGGACCTAAAGTAGCCTTCCCTATTATTAGCTTCTTACATGTGTTGAGAATGACCAATTTTTGTGGAGATGATCTCCCAAATAAAGGTGTAAACTTTGAAGTAGCCTTGGGTATTATTTTCTTCTTACATGTGTTAGAATAATAAATTTTGGTGCAGATGATCTCGCAAATAAAGGTGTAAACTTGACGTAGGAGACAATAAGAAATGGCATTCCTTCCATTGCAACTACTTTTTAACAATGGGTCTTCAGTGTAAGTTGTGTCTCTATCTATTGGCTCTTTTGGAGAATATACACCTCCAAAGATGGTGTCCTTTAGAATATTAAATTGTTAACCTCCAACGTGTGGTTGATAGTAAAATTGTTAGTAAATATTGAGAATAAAAAGGGTCCTAAGGTTACATGTATAGTTGGCCTCGAAGCATTTTTATTGTAGAGGTATAGTTGGCCTCAAAGGATTTCAAATGTACATGTATAGCTAGCCTTGAATAATTTTCATGGTTACCGGTAATTTGAGTAAACTCATGATGATGATGGTGTAGGGAGAGTTACAAGTACACCCATGGAGAGAAGTGATGGAAGAATGGTTTAATAAACCATGCACACAATAGAGATCCTACTAAATTGACATTTGCTTCAGTGCATTCCCATATATGGTTTTTCTTATATATTGATGTCAACATCATAAAGTATGATGAAAATGCTAAGTTGGATCAAACATAGATATTATTGATTAACAAAATTGGACAAGTTAGGCGTGATAAATAATTCATTTCTCAATTAAATAGGAGTTCTAGAGATAATAGTCAAATAAATATTCTAGATTGTGTGAATTTCAATGTAGTATTCTAGAAGTTGTTATTTTCAAATATAAAAATGAATAAATTTTCTGAGTATTGTGCTCATGGAATCTATCTATCCTATCACTATATAACAAGACTCTAGAGATAATAGTCAAATAATTCATTTCTTAGTAGATAAATGTCTTTCAGATTAATCACATCCTAATAATGTGATTAAAAACATTTATCTACATTATGGATCACAAAAGTCTTAGATCTAACAATTCATTTCTCAATTAAATAAAAGCTCTAGAAATAATAGTCAAATAAATATTTTAGATTGTGTGAATTTCAAGATAGTATTCTAGAAATTGTTATTTTCAAATGTAAAAATAATAAATTTTTAAGTGTAAAAATGGATTGAAGCTGAGTATTGTGCTCATGGAATCTATCCCATGACTATATAATGGGACTCTATCTTAATATGAAATCTGATTTAATAAATTATTGTTCAATCCTATATATGAAAATCTGTTGGAAGATATTACAACGTAATGTCATTATAGTCAAGTCTGAAAAATATTTGTGTCACTTTGGCCATCAGTCTCGTACATGAATGAATAAGATATTTCAACGATTCTATAGTGTAGTGAAATGCAGTTTGAAAAACATATATACCGACAAGGCATCCAATTTGATCGGACGATTAGTTGTTAATTGAGCTGATTAGGTGATTATTTATCAAGCAATCACAGTGAAATTTTTAGAGATAAAGAACAAAAACTGAGTATCATCCAGCGTGGGCGTAAACCTCTATGTAAACGGGGTTCTACATTATAGAATTTATTCCCGTTAATTCCAATTCTCTCATAGACCGAAACCTATAATATTATAGGGAGCAGCAATGGAGTTACTATCCATCGTCCCATTGGCTTCCAATTCATGCCCGCACAGATCGTTGACGAGTTCTGCTCATAAGCCTCAACCTTTCTGGAGAACCATGCACACTCTGAGAATGACTAGGAAACGGAAATCTGTGTTGCCTTCCATGAACAGAAGCTTGACGACCGTTGTATCGGGTGATGGTGTACAAAGACGGACAGACCGTAATTATCAGCCCGTCCTCTGGAACGATGATATCATACAGCTTCTATCAACGCCTTATGGGGTAATTCTCTTTAAGTTTCTTCTCCTGCATATTCTCCACCACTTTACATTATTTGATGGATATGGTTAGGAACCTGCGTACCGCGACCGTGCAGATAGACTTGTTGGGGAAGTCAAGGAGATATTCAATTCACTTACACTCACTCCCCTCAGTGATCTCCTTCAACGCCTTTCTATGGTCGATAGCGTTGAACGTCTGGGAATCGATAGGCATTTCAAAAATGAGATAAAATCGGCGCTCAATTATGTTTACAGGTCACTCACCGTAACTCTAACATCATTATCTGTTATGTGTTATGTTTTATATATGGATTATATGTTGTTGGAGTAATTATTGCATTTTTATGGAATTCTTAATTTTTATTCTAGGGATTTAGTTATAGATTTGGAAGTTTACTAATACTTGTGAGTTTTGGTGTAACTGAAAATTTCTTCATGGTATCATAGCTTTGGACACAAGTTTCATAACCAAAACTGCTTTTGTGGGGGTTTTTGAGGGGGTGTTGATTCCCCCTAGACACATTTGAGGGGGTGTTGGAGTAATCACCACACTTCTATAAAATCCCTTGGGTCACATACATGGTGGAGGTTTGCTCCCGATTTCCTACTAACCTCTGGTGTGGTCGGTGTCGTGATTGTGGTGTTTGTCCCCCGGTTCGATTCTCTTTGTGATGCTTCAGTGCATTATTGCAATTCTCGTCGGTGTCCTGATTGTGGTGTTTGTCCCCCGGTTCGATTCTCTTTGTGATGCTTCAGTCCATTATTGCAATTCTCAATAGAACAGTGGCATATTCCCATTTGTGTAAATTTCCTTTTACGTTAATACTTCTCTACATGAAAATTTTGATGTAACTACAAACCTCTTCACTTCTAATAATAAACTATTTTGATCACCAGTTATTGGACCGAAAAAGGCATTGGATGTGGGCGAGAGAGTGTTGTCACTGATCTCAACTCAACTGCCTTGGGCTTTCGAACTCTTCGACTACATGGATACCCGGTGTCTGCCGGTATATATCCACATATTATTAATAAATCGTAATCATTCCTTGAATTTCTATCATTCAAATATGAAATTTCGTTCTTTATTTTCTCAACGATCCTACGATAGCTGCTTCTCTTTTGACGTCAATGAAAAGTTTAATTTTGTTTCAGACGTTTTGAAACATTTCCAAGACCAAAATGGGAAGTTTGCATGCTCTCCCAGTCCGACAGAGGGAGAGAGAAAAAGCGTTGTCAATCTCTATCGTGCTTCCCTCATTGCCTTTGCCGGTGAGAAAATTATGGAGGAGGCTGAAATCTTCTCAGAAAAATATCTAAAAGACACTCTGCTAAAGATTCCGGTCTGCAGTCTTTCACGAGAGGTGATCACTATTAATATTACGTACCTCCTCATCCACACATCACACCATGTTTGGTGATTTCATCATGTATTTTAGTGTTTAAATTTGCAGATAGGGGACGTTCTGGAATATGGTTGGCACACGTATTTGCCACGATTAGAAGCAAGGAATTATATGGACGTCTTTGGGCAGGATATTAAGAACAGGTATTGTCAATAGTTTTAGAATGAAGTTGTATTTACATATCAGTCTATATTTATTTTAATTTGGGATTTATCAAGTGTTGAGAGATCAAATTTTTAGAGGTTCAAACTTCTTTTTTGAGTGTAAAACTTGAGAAGCAGTTTGCACCTCAAAGATTTGATGTCTCTCGGCGCTTGATAGATCTGGAATTAAGATAGATCTAGGCTGGTTTCAATAGTGTGCAGCGAAAGAAAATCTATTGATAATATAAAGAACATATGATTAATTTTATCAATAATATGTAATTACATCTAATATTAATATCACCATTTTAAATATGTTAAATAGATTTATATTCTAAAATAATTTTAATGATGAAATAAAAATTTTGAATGCAAAGTGACAATGTAATAATATTGAATGATAGAAAATGCGAATAATAAGAATAATAAGAACGTAGTCAATTATAAATAGTTTTCATTCTTTCAAATTATTTTCTTGTACTATTCTTATTGTCACCGTCATTAGTTTTGTCATTTTTTCATATCAATTATATGATAAAATTTCAATATTCCGAAACTATTGATAATTTCAAAATGAATCTATGTTTACATATGAAGAATCTGCATAAGAAAATAACTAAATTTCCATGATTAAAAATCATAGCTTTCATAAAATGAGACAAAGTTCCGTGATTAAAAATCACAACTTTCATAAAATGGGGTAAAGTTCCAAAAAGTTCCATGATTAAGATTTATATATTTATTTTTGTTCATATATATGAAGTAAGCATTTTAATGTCTTTCTTGGCTGGATAATCATGTAATTTATATGGTCGCGTTATTATGTATCAATAGTTTGAGAAACAAAGATATTATTTTATTGTTTTTTTCACTAGTTTGATTTCCTTGTATCTTGAATATATACTTTGCATTGTTTCAGAAATACAGAGAAGCTTTTAGAACTTGCAAAACTGGAGTTCAACATCTTTCAATCTATACAAAAGAAAGAGTTAGAGAGTCTCTTCAGGTGATGTGAAATATGCCCTCCAGTATCTTGCCTCGCAGATGAAACATCGATTTTAGTAGAAGTCCAATAAAGTAAAATCTGAAATTTGTATATGTAGATGGTGGAAAGATTCCGGCTCGTCTCATATCACCTTCACTCGACATCGTCACGTGGAATTCTACACTCTGGCTTCTTGTATCGCGTTTGAGCCTCAACATTCTGGATTCAGACTCGGCTTTGCCAAAGCCTGTCATATCATCACTGTACTGGATGATATTTACGACCTCTTCGGAACGGTTGACGAGCTCGAACTCTTCACAGAAGCAATTAAGAGGTGATGATGATCAGTCAAGAAAAATTTAGAAGAATATTTGCGTGCTTATCCGCTAACGGGCTTCGTGTGTAATGAGCAGATGGGATCCGTCCGCGACAGATTGCCTTCCAGAATATATGAAAGGAGTGTACATGATGGTTTACGACACCCTCAACGAAATGTCTCGGGAGGCAGACAAGGCTCAAGGCCGAGACACGCTCACCTATGTTCGACATGCTGTATAACATAACAAACAATAACTTATTTTGGATTTTGTTGGGTCTGGAATATTTTGATGATTTTGCTAATATTTCAAAATCTAATTAACAGATTGTAATTACATCAATTCTTACACCTAGTTACTATAACCTAGTTATCAATTCTTATAATTCTTATACCTAGTTACTTTAGATCAAATTTCAAATATTTTTTCAAAATCTGCAATGAAATAAGTGGATTTAATGATTAAAAGCATGTATCTGAAGTTATACTTCGAAATTATAAGACTGACAAAAATGAAAAGAAATCTGATTTGTTTTTTCAATATTCAAAATAGTTAAATAGAATATATATAAAACACCAACCATAAATAACTAATAACTTGAGTTAAAATAGATTAAACTAAAATAAAATTGAACTGATTATGACACCTAGCAACAACATAATCAAAATGTGATGACACCTAGTACAGAACATATAATAACATTAATATCTGAAGAGAGTGGAATATGTATGTATTTGTAGACTTGGGAGTTAAATAACTATAAGAAAATAAGTATCTTGTCCCACAAACAAAAAGTCTCATACACCAATTTAATGGTGTATATGTGGCCAACTTAACGACTTTAAAATTAGATAATAAATAATAATAATATAACATTAAATTGCTCACGTATTTGGGTAGTGATTACTGACTTTGCTCCTCTGTGTGGGCAGTGGGAGGATTGTATTGATTCGTTTATGCAAGAAGCAAAGTGGATAGCCACTGGTGAGCTGCCAACCTTTGAAGAGTACTACAAGAATGGTAAAGTTAGTTGTGCTCATCGCATAGCGGCATTGCAACCCATTCTGACAACGGACATCTCCTTTCCTCATCACATCCTCAAGGAGGTTGACTTTCCATCAAAGCTCAATGATTTGGCATCTGCCGTACTTCGATTACGAGGTGATACGCGGTGCTACAAGGTACCATGTAATCTGCTATACCAAATCATAACACCATAAAGAAATATGTATTGAATATTGCCATTGATTTTTGAACTGTTTTGATTTTGAATGGGATGATGATCATAATGTTATTGGGAATGCAGGCTGACAGGGCCCGTGGAGAAGAAGCTTCGTCTATATCTTGTTATATGAAAGACAATCCAGGATCAACGGAGGAAGATGCTCTCAATCATATCAACGCCATGATCAGTGACGTAATTAAAGGATTAAACTGGGAACTTCTCAAACCTGACAGCAACGTTCCCATAGCTGCCAAGAAACATGTTTTTGACATCAGCAGAGCTTTCCATTATGCATACAAATATCGAGATAGCTTCCGCTTTCCCAACTTAGAAACAAAGAGCTTGGTGATGACAACCCTTCTTGAACCCGTGCCTATGTAAAAACATCTCAAATCAAAAGTCGTTGCTAATCTATTTAGGTTAGGTACTTTAGCTCTCCCACTTTACTAGTCTAGTTAGGTTTTCTAAAATTATTAGAGCATAAATATGGATTTAGTTGAAGAATAATTGCACAAATTTGCGAGAA
This sequence comes from Pinus albicaulis, assembly GCA_034641835.2. NCBI lineage: Eukaryota > Viridiplantae > Streptophyta > Pinopsida > Pinales > Pinaceae > Pinus > Pinus albicaulis. The sequence goes on along the minus strand of CM076578.1, from coordinate 1,730,765,912 downwards.
TTGAAAAATTGGATTTGGAATTGAGAATGAATTTGATTCATCAATATTAAGTTGAGAATCAATATATAAAGCAGCTAAGTTAAGTTTATTTGTACATGCAATAACTATGGATAATTAAAGCTAAGTGAAGCTAAATGTGCTTTATGTTTTATTAATGTGCACATGCATCACATGCGAGCACTAGAGTTAACTAACTAAAGCCAAGTGCACACCAGATGTAAGAAATCGAGTTAAACTGACTAAAAAAAATGCACATCGCATGCAATAACTAGAATTGAACTAAAGCTAATTAATACACCAACACCCCCTTAAGCATAATTTAGGTGAGTGCGATGCACAATGAATGAGTTCTTGCAACAAGACCATTTTAGGTACCCATATACAATGCATGAAAAAAAGAAAAAGGGAAACCCAATGAAAAGAAAAACCCCCCTCAAAATATAATGCAAAAAGTAGAGAAAAAACAACTTCTATGTAGTTGTGTCCTTCACCTTGAAACGATATATGTGGTGATGGTCACTGAGAATCTGCATTTGTCTCTGCATTTGTCTGTGATGTAGAAGTTACTCAACCCACAATAAAACGATTAATATTTCATATATTTTAAATGTCGTGATATATACTGTTAAGTCCAAAGTAAATTTGAACACAGGACCATATTTCCCAGTGCTTCTTGTATGATATCGATAAGCCGGTCATTAAATTTAAACATGTATATAATAAAAATATTAATATTAAACTTATTTCCATTTCAAAAATTAAATAATTTTTAAAATCCATAATAAAGATAATAAAGATTACAATTTAATTTGAATTTTTTTAAAAATAAATTATGTGAGAAAAACTTCTAATAGCATTAGATGACTTAGTCAACACCAAATTAAGGATTTAGATGTTAGAATAATAATCACTTTTGTTCATATTTCGGCACTATTACAGAAGAGGGGTGTTTAAGACAATATTTGAGACAATTTATGGGTAAATTGTCTTAAGTTGAGACAATAAAAAACTTGTGTATTGTCTTAAATATTGTCTTTAAGCGGGTGTCTCAAATTATTGTCTTAATAAAGATAATATATAACACAAGCATTATTGTCTTTGTAAAGACCATATATAACACACATTATTGTTTTTTAGGAGACGATTTCATTTTTGTCTCTCTAGAGACAATAATTTGGACAATAATTGGGTTTAAAGACATTGTCTTTAGAGAGACAATAAAGATACATCTTTAAACTTAGCTATTATCTCTCTAGAGATAATAAAAATTTATATTTAAAAGCAATACAATATCACTTCCGTCTCTCTAGAGACAATACAATATAAAATGGTGAATCTAGAAAAATATCTCATCATTGAAATAAATCAATATAAAAAATATTTAATTTAAAAATAAAATGCATTAATTAATTCATGTTAGGGCACAGTGGAATCGAACCACTAACCTCCTGCTTATAAGGCACGTGCTCTTCCATTGAGCTAGCACACTTTAAATAATTATGAGTTATGACCGTCCTGAAATTTCATATATAGGGATCGATTTTTATAAAAATGCTCAAGACATAATGGCATAATATTTATCAAATCTATAATCATACAACCCCTATTTTTAACTTAATAAAAATGGAGTTAGCTCTATCTCTCACCCCTGTAGCATAACTCACACAACACGCTAATAATACACACAATAATCTACAAACAATTTAATCTAATCCTATAGAGAAAATAACTCAATGGAATTAGCTTAATCTCTCACCCCTATAGCATAACTCACACAACACGCTAATAATACACAATAATCTACAAACAATTTAATCTAGTCCTACAGAGAAAAGTAACTAGAAATAATCTACAAACAATTTATCTAGTCCTACAAAGAAAAGTAACTAGAAATAGCACACGTTAATGTAATCTAGTCCTACAGAGAAAAGTAACTAGAAATAATCTACAAACAATCTATCTAGTCCTACAGAGAAAAGTAACTAGAAATAGCACACGTTGTTAATATCTTGACACAGTTGTTAACTTTCACATTTCTTTCTGCATCAAAAAATTTCAAAAATTTTCAAAAAGAAAAAGAAAAAAGTTCCAAAAAGGCTTCAGATGGCTTCATTGACACCATTACCACTTAGTTTGATTGATTGCAGGAAAATGAATAGCTCATTTAGCTCATTTGAACTCACTCATGTCTGATTTATTGCAGCAAAATGAATAGCTCTTTTAGCTCATTTGAACTCACTCATGTCTGTATGAAAACCTCATTCAATGAGCTAAATAGCTCCTTTAAACCAACCTACGCTCCTCCTTGCCATGTCTATATGAAAACCTTCCTTGCAATGTGGATATGAAAACCTCAATTCAGCGTATCTGGCAACCGATTTCAATATAAAAATTGAAACAGTGAAAAGTCTCGTATATGATACCAGAACCAAATGAATTTAATTAAATGTTTCAAATGAAATGTTATATTCATCTTAGTTAATTTTCTTAAACATCCCCCTATAGTAGTGTGTAAATCTTGCATATTTCTGTATCCTGCTACCAGTACGTCCACTATTGGAACTACGAAGTGGTATGTGGTGAGGATGATCATGTGCCTAGAGATTTTTCAGTCTTGGGCTTGAATTTTACTGAAGTCCTTGTTAGGAAATAGGGGAGGAGCCATATTGAATTCTTCTCTCGGTGTCGACAACATCCCACCTGAATGAAGTAAAAAAAAAAGATTTGAAGTCTTGACAAATCACCATTAACGATAAACAAACAAGAAACCCACCACCATAGCTCTGCCTGACAATATTTTCCTATATGCTTCTCATTACAGTCAAGTATTTTCATGAGTATAATATTCATCTGTTGAAAACCTTGTACTCAAGGATAGGAAAATGTTCCATATATTTGTGAAAGGCCACCCAAATATAGCCAAACAATTACCAAATCTACACTTTAGCCACCTTTATATCCATGACATAGCGAGGTATTTGTGTGGTGAACTGATGGGTATGGGTGCAGCAAAAAGTTGGAAGTTTTATGTGTGTATGTTAGCCAAAGCTCAAATCTAGTCCACATCTTGAAAACTTCAGGATTAAAATGATCTAGAAATCAGATTTTGTGGCTTTTAAGTTTTTCAATACATTTAGGGAATCAAACACTAGTTTTAATGGTACTTATACTTGGTTGTGAGATTGTGTATCATAATCAAGTTTTGTAGCTTTTAAGTTTTTCAATACATTTAGGGAATCAAACACTGGTAGAAATGGTACCTATACTTGGTTGTGAGATTGTGTATCAAGACGAGCGTGTCCAACTTTGCCAGTTAGTGCTTGGGTCATGAATGGACTCCAATGCCAAGGAGCAGAAACATGTTCCATTTTGGAGGTATCTGCAACAATAAGGACCTAATATTAATCGTTAATATATCCATAAATCTTGAAAAGAAGACATTGAAAATAACAAGTTTTCATTAATGTCCACTACAAACCCTGAACAGTGAAAATCAGAAATTTTCGTTAATGTTGACTATAAATCTTAGTAAAAAATTATATATATATATATATAATCACGTAAAATAGCCAAAGTGATTATTGTTACAACAATGTAATTAATATTACAACAAGGTTTCCACATGGCCTATGTGAAGATTAGTCACATAAGTTTAACAAGAATAAACAACCAAAGCTAACTCTAGCCATAAGTGCCTATTGTCTCGATAGGTTAAGTAGGAAATTATACATAAATAGAACAAATTTTTGTAATTTTTGCACCAGAAAAAATCTCTTACCATTACCAAATGATTGATGTGTAAAGGTGGATTTCTGCACACCAAAATCCCAGGATGAACAAGTTACTCAGAATTTCCCACTACATTTTATAAGTATATAGTATATACTATATAACCTAAGAGCATATCCCTTTAATGGAAATAAAAATGAACTATGATTACTCATGAATGGAAAGTAGAAAATACATGTGGACTATACATGCCTTACAGAGAAGGCAATCCATGCCTTATTGACACCTTAAAACCCTTAGGTACACTTATCTTATTCCTACATGGACTTACAATTTGCTATTGAGAGTTACAAATCTCAATTGGACACACAAGGACAAACATAACAATAGTTGAGTCCAAAAATGCACATGGGATAGGAGTTACAAATCCATGTAGACTTGCAAAAGACAAAATACTATCCTGGCATATGAGACGCAACAAGTTACACAGGTACTATGAGAAAAAATAACAGTGTGTCTTGGGAAAGCATGTGAAATGGTAGACAACACATTTGGATTATTAATCATGGGTAGAATCTAATTGTCTTGCAAATCCTTGAATAAGTGACCCTATGACACTGTCATTGCTCCTTATCTAGTAGATAAAGGGTTACATCAAGTTTGGGTCTTTTTTTTGAATTGATAGGAGTCATAGGACAAATGATTGAAAATGCATATGAATAGCTTACAAATAAGCAGTTTCTCTAACAAATAGTTATTTTTAGACTTCCTAGGCAACTCAACCCATTGGTTAATGCCAAGACAATATTAAGAAAAAATATAGAGGTGGAAGTCATGAATATTGATGAGGACAAAACATAATTCAAGAAATTACAACTTGCCCATCTTCCATATCTCGAAGATTTAAACTCATAGGAAGGAAAAGCTAGAATATTACAAACACCTCTTTTTGTAAGGGATCTGGGTCCTTGATTATTTCAACAAAAGTCCAAGTTAAAAAATTAAGTCTATTAAAGTCTCAACAGAAATAGGGAACAACATATGAGTTATATGAAATTTTAAGGCCTATTTTGACCCGATTTATAGATATCTAAACTTTAAAAGTTATGACTGGCACTAAGGTTGAACTAGCTATAAGAAGAAATTATTATACAACTTAAACCTGATTTATGAAGCTCTAGATTAGGTGCTGACACCACATTTGAACCAGCAATAAGCAGATGGTAATGTTAAACAAAGGGTTATGCTCCAGGACATCATGTAACACTATATGGAACCAGAAAGTCACAGAAAATGACCCTTCTGTGAACCCTACCTATATGTGGAAACCCTAGAAAAAATATAAAACATTTATGTTTATAAAGGATGGATTATTGCTTCAACGATTATGTGATACCCAACAAAAGCAATGGAAACAAGATCAAGATCAAAACATTCGTGAGAGACCATATGATAGAAATATTATAAAATCTGTCAAGATACACTCCTATTTATAGAAGGATACAGATCAGTACTGAGTATAGTAACATTCAAAGACCAAAATATAGTATAGTAAATTATTGACAGGGACAGGATGCAACATGCATAGAAACTATTTTAACTACTATCTTGATAGAAAAAAAAAATTTCCATTACTCTTATAGTTTAATAGTATATAGTATATACTTCTAAAATGTAGTGAGAAATTCTGAATAGCTTGTTCATCCCAGGATTTTGGTGTGCATAAAGCCACCATCACACATATCAATCATCCAGTAATGGTAAGAGCTTTTTTGCTGCAACAATCACAAAAATTCATTCTATTTATCTACAATTTCCTACTTAACCTATCTGGACAATAGGAACTTATGTCTAGAGTTAACTTTGATAGTTTATTCTTGTTAAACTTATTGTTTAATCTTCACATAACCCATAAGGAAAACTTGCTATAAGATTAATTACATTGTTATAACAATAATCAATTTGGCTATAATAAAATTCACATTCACAGGAGCTCATGAATGTGATAGTTCAAATTTTGGACATCATTGTGATAAAGATGAGGATGACCTGAATGACAAATTATTGTGCACTGATGCAAGAAAAATGTGTGCCTTTGAATTTGCACGTGACGAAACCCTTAGTCTGCCATTGGAACAGGAGAAGCAGAAATATTATTTTGTGAATTTTTAATACTCTCAATTATATGATACCGAAGGAGAGGATGAATATGGTGATGATAGAGCTGTTGACATGTGTTTCGAAGAGAAAAATGCAAGGACTGAGGCTTGCAAAGTAGTAAAAGAGAAATCTGGAAATGAAGCACTCATTTTTTAGCCCAAGAAGGATCAAATTACAAGTAAATGTGCTGAAGACACATGTTAGGAGCTATCGGCATCCCTATAGCCTCCATGATCATTGTACCTAGAGTGAAAATAGGCAACAATACATTCTTGACAAAGGTAGAACCAGTCTGATGCAACCCACGAGTGTCCTTAACAAAGAAGGAATTCATATTCTACCAATTATTTATTGACAAAAATTGGGCATGATGGAATTGTAGGTGTTCATGAGTTCCACTGTAAAGTTGATAAAAAATTTAAAGAAGGTAATGCTTCTTGCCACAAAAATGATGGCACTGATGCTTCAAGTTAGGAAGAGAGACACAGAGGCTTCTGATAATGAATTTATTGCTTTGAAGGGAAACTTATACCCTAAATTTTAATTGAGCCATTTTTTTCACTCTAGGGATAAATCTATCCTCCCCCTCCCTATTGGTAACAAGAGTTCCAGTAACATATCTCCATGTTGGATAATGGGAAAAAAAGTGATGTGGATAGAGAGGAGCAGCCAACAAATAGATAGACAAATGATGATTTTCCCAAGGGATTCAAAATTGAGAGAAAATACTATGAATTAAGAAGTGAGGAAAAATTGAATTCTGAAGACATTGATGAAGACCCTTGTGAAGATGTGTATGATGAGAGTCATTGTGAACATACTGATACAGGGACTGATGATTATGGAAAACATGTAGAACCAGATGCAATAAGATCCCCTGTAATGGATGACACACAGTATGCACAGGGAGTAGATTGTTGCAAAGTAAATAGACCATTAGCCAAGAGTTTATAAATATTGGTAACTTGAAATACGTTTTTCAGAATTAGAAACATATAGAGAAAATTTCATGTTATTTGAAATTTGAGCATAAAAGTGTTGCTACAATGAAAATAGAAAATGGCCTTGGTATTTCAACAACATATATCAAGAATATAAAGTGGTTGTTATGGTAGGAGAACAACCAAAATGCACAAGTAGTAAGGATGAGGAACAAGCCTACAACTCAGAGGATCTTGGTGATTATTTCAGGATCAAAACAGGAAATGGTTATGCTAAAATTGATGATAAGTTTGAAAATAACATATATGGTTTCCTAGAATACGAATTTGGACAATTTGTAAACATCCAAATAAAAGTGCCTTCTCTGTTTCTCAGACTTTCTCCTAAGATTCAAAATGTTGGAAAGATCAAAATTGGACAACCCTTTCAAGCATACAGGAAATGCAAATGAGGCAACCCCATGCCACAAGGGTGATGAAGGTACAAAACAAAGATGTTTCAATGTTTAATTATGTGGTGGCACCTAGCTCATAATTCTCCAGTAAAACTAAAATTAAAAATGACAAGGGGAATGAGCATCAAGGACTAAATCAGACCCCTTGGTTTTTAATGACATTACAAAGTTGTTGCAGACTATTAGAATACTTTTTAAAATTTTCTTTTCTACCTTATGCATCACAGCTGTTAGGACAACCAGTTATTGAATGATTTTCTACCATCTTAAGCAAACACACCATCAATGACATGGAAGGAAGCATAAATGGTGTTCCTAATTGCACAGTATTGAGAATAAGTATCCAGGTTGGTGAGTCTACTCCAAAGAAAAGAGGAACGTACTCTACATCTATGTGTTCATATTAACAAACAAAACAAGAACAAATATAGATACTACTGTACACATAAGCCTTTATCATCAACAAAAGATGCACTATTTTGATGGGAAGATGCAGGTATTCTTTTCTTCGATTCATCAAAAGGAAGAAACCATAGGTATACCTATAATGAAGAATCATTACTATCAGAAGGGTATGTAAGGTTTGCTGGAAAAATATATGTGGCAGCTCAAGCAAATATAAACTTGAAAATAATTTTGGTGAAAAGCTACTTTATTAGCCTTTTAAGACGATATCGAACAATGTTACAACCTACAAGGATGCAACCTTTAACATTTCCCTATTCTGTACGATTCTCTAACACAGGAAAAGGATGTTGCTTCCTTGATAGCTTGAGGTGGCTACATAATCTAACACGAGAAAATGATGTTGCTTCCCCAAGAACTTGATGTGGCTACACTAGATCATATATTTCATTTTAGAAATAGTGTTAAGGATGAGATTTTGGGGTTCTCAAGTGCTCCAAATAAGAACAATTGTCTCCAAGTTGGAGGAAGATATTACCCACAATCATGTGGGGTAACATTGAGTGGTCCTATAACTACTTATTGAAGACAATGAAGTAGGCATCAAGGGATAAATCAGACCCCTTGGTTGTTTATGACATTACAAAATTGTTGTAGACTGTTAGAATAATTTTTTTAATTTTCTTTGCTACACTATGCATCACAACTGTTAGGACAACTAGTTATTCGACAAATCTATTATTTGTGACTTCTCATTAATGAATTTATTATGTAATACATAAGTAGATCTTGTGTCTCCCATTATCTGAATGGAAAATGGATAAGAAGATTTCCTGCCATAGGCCAAAGTACTAGGGTGATTAGGGTATGCTGGATGCAAAATGACCATAAATTTTCAAGAATTGCTTTTAAGAAAAAGGACAGTGTCATACAATTTACTCCAAGTCAATCACATGTCTTTGGGTGAAGTTGTGCATCCAGTGCTACTTGAATCATACCATGCCATGATCGGGTCTTTGAATAGTACACCTCTACTCAATCCTTAAAAATCTCCATATATAGTCAAAATTATGAGGTATGCCATTATCGATAAGAAATGAGTAGGTAATATCCTTTTCCAAGGATTCACATGAGGGGTTTTGGTGTATTTTCATAAAAATTACTTGCAATTATGTGCAGTCAATGAATGCAAGAATGCATAACACCAATGAAGAACCTCAAACTCGGTAATAATCAGATCCTTAAACATGGACACCATGATTACCCCTTTATAGTACCCAATGAAATGGTGGGTAATAGGACCAAACCTAGACAAATTTGAACTTTTCCTTGAGGTTCATCAACTTTCAACTTCAAGGTTCAATTTTGATGAATCCCATGACTTTGGTCCAACATAAGTAGTCATACAGAGATTTAGCTTCACATCAAGCTAGCTTTAGCCTTTTATAATACCAAATAATATGCTTATTTTCTTCCATGACACCATAAACAAATTAAGTGTGGGGACACAAAGATGAGATAAACAACTAAGTCCTAACCAATAAACTAAAGATCATGTAAACAAGTTTTTTTTTAATTTAATGGGGGGGTCCAAAAAACCTCGAGTTTGTAGTGCCAAGTTGAGAGCATATATTTAAGGCTATATGCTATGCAATCTTGACATCAATCTATAAAGTTCCCATCAACCATTGGTAAACATCGCAAGCTTATATTTCTAGAAGGGTTTTGAATGATTCCACTCCTAATCCTTCCATCAAATAATTTTATCCACATTTCTTACTTGAATTGCCCTTTAAGTTCTTTCCAAGACACCTCTATCCTATTCACTTTTTTGCAAGGAGTATATAAGTCCTTGACTATCTGAATCCTCATTTTGACTGGGTGAGTGGTCAGAACCAAACGATGCATGCAAAAAATTTCAACATTTCCTCCAATCATCAATGTCCACCAAAGAGTCTGCATATTGAAACAAAGCCATGTAATGAATTAATAACCCTCCTAGCTTAAGTATGGCTTGACAACTCCTTAATATTTCTAAATGTTCTACACTAAAATAATTCTAATGTCCGCACTTCAATCGATGTTGAGGCAAGCATATCTTGCTAAAAACTAAGGCCTCTTTGACACTTTTGCTATTTTGCTATATGGTTTTTTTACGATTACACAATTTCATAGGAGGATCTTTACAACCACTTTTCTCTCTATGTATGTGAAGATATATTTAGCACAAAGAGCTAAAATCTTCCTCTATAACTCCACCTATCTTCCTTCTATGAGCTTTAAGATAGATAATTGCTAGAATGGCCTCTCTTGAGGAGAAACACCTATTCCAAACAACTCTAAGAACAAACTTCTCCCCATCAAGCTTCACCCATAAGAAGGATGGGAGTGGTGTTATAATAATTTTATAAGCAGCTGTTAGTGAGGGTCCAACATTAAAAAAAATGTGTGTTTGATCGCTAGCACTATGGTGCAAGTTTGGTCAGACTTCTAGTTGCATTTGATTGCTCAATCACCTGAATTTGTTTTTTCTAGCTCTTTACAATATCTATTGCCAAAGCACAATGATGGAAGATTGAAAGAGTAAAGATAAAACCATTAAATTGAAAAATTTCCTTGGTTTTATCAAATCCTACCACAAGCTCTCCGGCCACTCAACAGTTCACATGGGCTTTTCCAATAGGAAATTACTTTTAACTCGCTAAATGTTGGACCCAAAAGCTCACAAAAGAGATCCAAAATTTCTAGCATATTTCAGAATAATTCATCATCCTCCATAATTGTGAGAAACAAGTCCTCTACAACATATCCATTAACAAGTTCACCAATATTTTGTTTAAGCAAAGTGATGCCTCTGATTTTGCTTTGGTCAACTGCCCATGCTAGAGGATAACCAAAGGCTTTTGTCATGGAGAGTCGAGAAATATAAAGTATAAGCAAGTAAGCAACCTTGTCTAATTCATCTTTTTTATGTAAGACAAGTCGACACGTCTATAAATGGTCTTAAAATCATCGAGAGGATAAGAAGCCATAGCCTATCACAAGGGGTTAGCTCAACTTCTTGTTGTTGGGCATTTTACTAGTTTCAACTTTCATGACAATAAGTGCCTTGTTTGAATCCCCTTGGGTGAGGCACACTAGTAGAGTAGCCAACAAGTTTTCTAGGGATGCCATTCAAGAATGTGGAAAAACATCACTTAGGTTTTTCTGCAATGTTTTCCTTCAACAAAAAGGCCAAACCCAAACCCTATAGTACAAAGCATTGTAAAGATAAAACACCAAAATTTATAGCCATAATGAATTAGGAGGGAAAAAGGCCAAAAATTATAGCATAAAACATTAAGTAGATTGAACAACAATGCAAAGATGTTGTCAAGGAGCTATTGTTTGTAAAATTAGAAAAGAAACAACCTTTAAAATTCTAGTTGTTGTTTTCCATCAAACATCAAAGAGTGCAAACAATGCATCTTATCTTGTAGCATTTTTCACTATGTGCATTCGATAAAAACAAAAAAAAAACACATTCTTAAATAAGCAGGAAGAAGAGTTATCAAGCCTCTTGGAGATGACAAGAAAGATGAAGGGCCATATTTCACATGAATCTTGAAAATAAACGAGGACGAGGTATCATTCTCATATCTCTTCTCCTCTAAACCATCGACACCAGAATTTAGTGGAGATGATAAGAACTTTCATGTATAAAAGGTGGCAGAGGGGATGAACCTATTTTTGGAGACTGCTCTGCCGGCATTATACTCATTCACATCATCAAAAAAGTGAGATAAAAATAATGATATTACTTTGGATTGAAAGAATGATATTAAATTGACATCACCCAAAAAGTGATAGGGAATTTGCATCAATGTAACCATTTTTAAAATATTAGAAGTATGAAATGCAATTACATTAAATCAATTGTTTAAAGTACAAAACCTTAAAGTTAATAGAAAAACTCATAAACTGAGTATGTCAGATCCTAGTTAAACATATACAAAAAATAGTCATGGCCATCACTAGTTGGGCACAAATTCTAAATCCTGATAAAACTGTAGAAGAAAAGTAGTGTTATGAGAATTTTATATCTAAAAAAAATTTATGTTACAAAATTTTGAGATAGGATCCGAAAGTCAACCTGTAATAGTAAAACATTTCAATTAGACTCTTTACATAATATTTATACCAGAAAAATAAAATATGAAATGAGAAAAAAATAACAGTAAAAACTTACCTTGTGAATTTTCTAGTAGTTGTGGCCTTGAAAGCCTGTTAATATCATAGGAATAGATGAAAAATCAATGACTGCTGTAAAAATTGTAAGATTTTACATTTCAAAAAAAAAATAGTCATTAAATAATTGTAATCAATGACTGCTGTAAAAATTGTAAGATTTTACGTTTCAAAAAAAAAAATAGTTGTTAAATAATTGTTTGCAAAATAATAATATATTCTCATTCCTACAAGCAAATTTAACTTAACTTTATCCTTTAATAACTTCATATCTCATATGAACCGTGATAAAAAATAGTGCTTGTGTGTTTCCAAATAGTTGAAAATCTAAACAGGAAAATGCCACTGACTATAACTAGTTTGCAAGAAACCATTTTCCTGTAGAATGGTAATATTCACAAGTTAACTATTATAATCTCCTACACAAGGAAAAAAACTCATGTTTCAGTACCTGAATGAATATAAGTATCATATAACATATGAACATCCATGGATTAATATGAAGACCTATTCGTGACAATCTGGAATCTCATAAATAATAATAATAACAATACAACAATGGTTTGCATATAGGAAATTTTCAAACTGCAGAATAGAAATACTGGTTGGCTCCTCTACAAAAGTATAGATGTTATCTCAAGGATCAATCACCTATCATTAAGATAAAATAAAATATGGTTTTTCCATTCAATAGATGGGCTGCCTCTGACCTATACTTAGCCTAGTATAACCTATAAAATGAATAAATTCAATAAAAGATAATACCAATATGAATCATAACCAAACTCTCTCTCTCCCTCTCTCTATATATATATATATATGATGATAATAGCTGGAACTATAAAATCTGAAAGAAGATTGAAATATACCCTAGTATAACCAAGTGTTATCCATAACCAGTAATTTATATTATAACCAAGTGTTATCCATAACCAGTAATTTATATTGTGATTGCAAGCAGGATGATGGGAAAAACATTATGAATTTAAAAGGGGCACCCAGATTTGCAGATTTCAGTTCATTCAATAGTATTTCAGCTATTGGTCATAGAATTGAAATCTTTAGAGCTGGGCTTCCCATGGAGATCCTGCAAGTATATTACATCATGGCCATCAATGGAGGACTAAAGGCTAAGTATATATAAGAAGACTTGTTATGAAATAATACTATTGACCAGATTATTGAAATTTTCAGACCTGGCCTTCCCCTAGAGATCCTGCAAGTATATAACATCATGGCCATCAATGGAGGACTAAAGGTTGAGTATATATAAGAAGAAACACTATGAAATAAAAACAATACTTGAGTTAATGGAAATTGAAAGCATGAGATAAGATGAGTGTTTTTGCAAGCTCCATGTGCGCTGAATGTAATGCTTTAAATCTTGTTTGGTTTGATGAGAATCAGATCATATGGTCATCAATGGAGGACTCAAGGTTGAGTATATATAACAAGAAACACTATGAAATAAAAAAATATTTGAGTTAGTGGCAATTGAAAGCATGAGATAATCTGATTTTTTGTGCAAGCTCCATGTGCGTTGAATGTGATGGTTTAAATCTTGTTTGGTTTGATGAGGATCAGATCATATCATCCTTCACATGCTATAAAGTTGGCATATCCTTGTGAAATATGATAATTAAAAATAACTAATATGTTGTCCTTTTACTTCTCATTCAACTGGTGCAAACATCAACCAGAAGATGCTTAGAGTTTATGCAACTACAACAGTCACTTGAGAAGGTCATCATGAAGTATTAGGTATAAAAACCTTGGCCCAGTAGATATGAATTCCAACAGAGCCACTTATAGAGATGAAAGAAAACACAATAATTAACCTACCCTCTGCAATGTTGGGTAAATGATAATATGAAAATAAATTATATTCTTCAACTTTCACCCCAATTTCTTCCATGTTACATGAAATGATTAAGCGACATAGGAATAGGCATGCAAGGGATACCTGAAACATGTAGATAAACACCAAAATTAAGCCAATATGATTATCTATTTAAAATCAAGGTGCCATTTGATTAAAAGTAACATAATATGCATGTCAATCTCAGGAATATTAGATCAATTGAGCCTTCAGAATGATTGATGAAACCACAACATTGTTAGTTTTTTCTCGAAATTGTTTCATGAGGAAAATGCTACCCAAACCATGCTCATTGTTGAACAAAATTCAAGGTAGGGAACCATTGGAATATTTGATGCTAAAAAACATGGTCACCAGGGTTCTAATATTGTCCAATATCTCTAACCTAGCAGTGCAATTTCTAGCTGGAGACTTTACACCAGTGTCCAAGACACCAATCAAGCACATCCTAGAAGTTTAGGATCAGATACCAAGTTACTTGGATGACATGTCCATGATGGTTTGAAGAAGATGAAATGATACATAGGATTTTTCTCCATGTCATTGAAAATTCACTACTAAGAAAACTACCTAGGAGGTTCAATAGAAAGGCCAACGGGAGCCATACATATCCCAGGGTATCACCAGGGAAATTATCTCTTGACAGAGGCATTATAACAAATCTTGAAAATGTAATATTTGATAATTGTTCAACATCTAAAAACTTAAATTCATCCATATAATGGTTGGGTGGATTTATTGATCCATATAATGGTTTTTGTTTGATGGTAGCTTTCTTATCCATGTCAAAAAAAACTTTGAATTCATAATGATTGAGATATGAGGCCGTGAAAAAAGAGATACAGAAAGGGACATTATAGTTGAAAGAGTGTTAAGTCCAAAGGAGTCATTGGAGTAGATTATTTATATCTCAATAAAATGGAAATATGAACCATATAAAGTAAACAAGAGATAAGAAATATGAACCATATAAAGTAAAGAAGAGATAAGAAGCTGAAAGTTGACATTCTTGAGAAAACTTGTAAATTTTCATCACTATATTAAAGAAGTTTATCTATATCTAGTTATCGCTAGACACTTTTTGAAAGTCACACTCAGTGATACTTTATGCTTAATTGTTAATGGATTGAATCCATCACGAAGAATATAGGATTAAAAACAACATCCACTTAGATGCTATAAAGAGTAAAATCAACAAACAAAACATTTTCTAAATAATTTAGACTATAGGAGATAGTATGGATACATCATATTGCAGATGCCAGTAAATTTAGAAAATAAAAGTGTTATTTAATATTGGCATTCATGTTTCTCGACCAATCCTAAGTGAGACCGAAATTAAATGGTGTAATCTAAGTTCAGATAAAAGCTATTAAAATCTGTGTCTTGTGACTTCTTGAAATGAAAAGTACAGTTTCTTTTTGGGTTAATTAGAAGAGGAAATTACATAGGGTTTGAATATACCATATTTTAAACCTCTTCAAAGATGTTGGTTGAATAGTTTTTCTTTCAGTGCAGTGTGGCCTAAATTCCTTTATTTTGATATTATTCACTTAAGGTGCATCCATCTCTTCTTTCATCTTTCATAGTATGGCTTTTGGATTATCTGTGAATTGGAATTTTCTCTTATCATTTAACTTAAGATTTCTTGTGTCATTGGTTGCTTGCATGAATATCATGGAAAAATACTTCATGTGGCTATCATTTGCACTAACCACTAAAGTATTGACAAGACATGATTATCAGGGACACCGCCCTACAAATGGAGAAGAACCAATCCAAATAGAGGAGTAATTAACATTGGCTATAGACTAACCAGTCCAAACAGAGGAGTAATTAACACTGACAATAGACTAATTACTTAGTTGTTTCCTAGGTTTTCCTAGAGCAGATCAGGAAGACAATAAACCAAAAAGCATTACCTTGTGTGGTATCATGGGAAATATAGATACCAGAAATGCAACATTATTTTTGGGTTTTTCCTTTTCCCCTTTCAAAATTTTCCAAAAAATTAAATATGTTTATGAAGATATAAAAGCACCTCCAAAACTGAAGAAATTTTAGACCTTAAGCCTCAGAAATTAACAAATCCAGAAGTTAGGTTTTTCTCTATGGAAAAGGACAGTGTAAACTTGGCCCATGGTGCCAGTGGGATGTTACATATGCTTGATCAATGGTACTTCTCATTCAATATTAGATTAGAAAGACAGAAACAAATGGGTTTAATTTCACGCCCTCCTAAATACACTAAATAATAAATATTGCATCTAAAAAAGGACTCTCTAAACAATGTGTTTTTGGATTTTCAAACCTAGTTGTTGAATTTGTAGAAGACTCTTTGAGGCTTTAAAAAATCACTTTAAAACCTCTGCTAGACCAGGTAAAAATTGTTAATTTAGAGGGAGAATCCAGCGTCTGCTTGAAGAAGAGCCATAGAACAACGCCGGAGGCGGAGGAACTAGAAGGAAAATCCATATCATCCACCTCTTTCCAGAAATCAACCCTGATATGATCCAATCCAAGATGGTGAAGAGCCCCATTCGCCTGGTGTTGTTTCCAACGCTCGGCCGGAGCGGAGCCACAAAATAGCAATGGAAGAGGAGGAAGAAGAGGGTAAATCTAGTGTGGGCCGAGGAAAAGTCACAGAACAATGGTTGAGAAGGAGGAAGAAGAGGGAAAATCTAGCGTGGGCTGAGGAAAAGTCACAGAACAACGGTGGAGAAGGAGGAAAAAGAGGGAAAACCACATCCTCTACATGTTTCCAGAAATCGGCCCTGAGCGAGACACCATTTCCCTTTTGTTGTACACAACCATCAACATTGCCGTCGTTGGCAGAGAGAAGTCCAGCGCGAAAGTCAGATTCTCCAAGGAGACCTGGCATGAGAGCAAGAGGAATCTTGGCATGAGAGCAAGATCACATGCTGGTCCAGGGCCTCCACATCCTTCCCATCTCCCTCTGTGAAGCCACGCCAATTGGAGGAAGAGCCATGCGCATGAAAATTTGAAGACCCTCTAAGAAGTCGCGCTGAGGATATATGTCAACATGAAGAAGAGCCACACACATGAAAATTTTAAGACATCTTTTCCAAAAGTTCAAGGGAAATTCGCCTAATTAAAATTTAATATAAAATAATGAAAATTTCATAAAAAAATAAACAACCCACAGAAAATGAATTTTTTAAATCTTAAGAAACAGTCAAGAGAAAATTTTAATTTGAAGTCTTAAAATTTCATGAGAGAGTTCAAGGAAACCGGGTTAATTAAAATTAATATAAAAAATAGACTATTGACAGAAAAATAAAGATTTTTAGATTAGATTATCATTTGATTTTAAATAAATGTTTTAATTTTTTTTGGAAGGCGACGTGATTAAGATTATTTATTTATTTTTTTATTTATTAAGAGAATAAGGAACCATATTTATTTGCTGAAGTTATTTATTAGTACAATTATATTAAAAATATTAATGAAGTTGATATAGTTTAAGGTTTCATAAATATAACAATAAAAAACTATTGCAACATTAATAATGTCTTACTAATGCACATATTTACATTAACCATGTAGAAAAAAGTTGTGGGTCAAGTTTAACTTAAAAAAAAATACACATCTTATTGTAAAATTGACCATTTTGCTAAATAAAATTTGTTTATATGTAAATGAATGTTATAAATAATAATGAGGAATTTATTATGGAGGAACTTATTAGAATTGGAATAAACTCAAATCCTTAGAAAAGTGGTGGGTGGAGATCCATGTGGCACAGATCTATTTTTTTCAATTTATTAAAAGTAATGGACCATTTTGCTAAATAAAATTTGTTTATATAAATGAATGTTATAAATAATAATGAGGAATTTATTATGGAGGAACTTATTAGAATTGGAATAATCTCAAACCCCTAGAAAAGTGGTGGGTGGAGATCCATGTGGCACGAATCTATTTTTTTTCAATTTATTAAAAGTAATGGACCATTTTGCTAAATAATTTTTTCTTATATATAAAAGAATGTTAGAAATAACAATGAGGAACTTATTAGAATTGAAATAAGCTCAAATTCCTAGGAAATTGTTAGGGGGGAGTCACCTGGCACAATTCTAATTTTTTAAATTTACTAAAAGTAAGTGCAACCTAGAAAACTCTGTAACACACTACAACAGAGGATAAACATTCAAACGAAGCATAAGTTGAGAATATTCCCTTGAGAAACAATCTAGGCCCTCAATTAAAAAAAAAAAAAAAGTCAAGAGATCCTCATCCACCTTAAGCTAAAATAAGAAGCATTCTGCAATTACAAAGGAATAACAATAGAAACTTGACTCGAGTCATGTTTTCCGCGGCGCCATTTGACCAGAAAAATAAAAAATGGAGAACAAAGAAGCACACATCGAGAGTGGGAATGTATAGAATGGATTAATGCGCAGAGGGAAACTGCTGCCATGAGGGCGATATGGAGAAGTATGGTTTTGTGAAGCAGTTGTGTGAGTCTCTCTACTCTCTACGCCACTACGAATTTGTTTTGCAATCATTCTGATTCTCAAGACTCAAGCAAGCCGCTTTTGTAAGAGATTTGTTATTTTCCAAAGATCGCCATACAATTGCATTCTCATGCCCAGTTTGACAACGTGCAGAAGCACAAACAAGGAGGGAGGAGAAGAAGAACAACAACAATAGAGGCAAGCACCAGGAAAGGAAGAGAGTTGCAACATGTTTCGGGGATACATGCTCAGTGTTTTTACAATGAATCAGTTGTATAACAACTGAAGTAATAGTTCCTATCCATGCAGTATTTTTACAGTACCTCTTATGGACTTAGACATGGACGTAAACCAATTTCTTGAAATCCTGTTAGAGACCCCATTTTTTCCTAAACCTGCAGTAATAGTGGTTGAGGTTCAAGGGATACAGCTTGAAACATCCATGAAAAAACCATGGAGTCAGATTTCTCATTCTGGAAAACCTAGGTAAAACAAATGCTACGGAAAATGGAATTTCTGGAAACTGAAAACAACAAGCTTTGTTCATTAATACACACCCTCTCTGCTAGAGTTTTGGAGGTGGAAGGGGATAATTTATCCCTTCAGAAGATATTACATGAAATCAAAGAGTAGGAAATTCTCCATCCTCCAAATGATGTGTTGCCTGCAGAAATTATCGAGCTTAAAAGCAAGCATGAAGAAATTCAATCCCAACAGGCCACCTTCAAAAAAGAAACTGAGACACACATCATTTCTTGGGCACAAGTGGTTCAGGAAAATGATAAAACTCCTACCCCTCTTGCAGCAGTTGAGGAGCTGGTTCAAGCAAAACTTGTGGAAGAACACACTAGATAGACAAGAGAATTGAATCTCAAGGTGAGAGGTCTCCCCTTACCTCACCCCTCTCCGGATCCTATGGAAGTGGGGGATAGGCTCCTTTGGGATACCCTTAGCCTCCCCGATATAGATTTGGACAAAGCATGGTTGGGCTACGATTCCACTCCCTTCCTCAGGTTCTGGACTGCATTTAATCAACTTTGCGCCCTCAGGGCTAAGTGAAAGTTTTTTTCTCTTCCCAACAATATTTATCTTGGATGAGGACCTCACTCAAGCACAGGTTGTAGAAATTAAAAAATCGATAGAACAGGTTATGGCAGCACGACAAGTAGGGAAATGAGCATTTATCAGGATTCTCCAGGTAGTCATTCGGGACTTCTTCCCACATGGGTGGGAACCCCGAATTGGAGGTTCCAAATGATGGTCCCGCTTGGGATACGACCTCAACCTTACATCCATGTTCTCTCACACTTCCAACCTTTATGATATTATGAGGCATGCCCAAATTCATGTAACCTCCCCACACTCTTCTTGTTACCTATTATCAGACATAGATATTAGAGAGTCCATTTAGGTGATGAACAACAATAAAGCAGTCGATGAAGAAAGCTACCAAGTAAAGTTTTTTAAGCACAGTTTTTGTGCTTTGGTTAGCTACTTGGTTGATCTCTTCAACCATGTAGTTTATGAAGGTTTTCCATCGACATGGCCACACCACATCATCCATCCAATCCAAAAATAAAGTTCCAGCTCAAATCCCAATAACTACTAGGAATCTCTTTCCCCCAACTGCTAGGAGGCTCGAGGAGAAATGTTGACGAAGGAAACTAATAGGTTAAGGTACTAGTCATTGAGTCATGATTTCACACTATAGGCTAAAAAATTTGGCTAATAAAAGTAATAGACATTGAGGATAAAATTGGCATTGTGGGGAGGCATTATGGCTCTATCAAGGCGTAATTTAAAAGCCCCTTGTCTGTATATGTCTAGCTATAGATCACAAATGTCCCTTACTCTTTAAAGAAGTGTATAACCCTTTTAGTGCCATAATACACTTCACTCCCAACTGAGTAAGGATCTAATGGCATTACCTTGGGTCCGATCTAAGCATCACCACCACAACATTATTTAACCTTTAAACTAAACATATGAAATTGAATTTCTCAACATGAAAATATTTAGGTAAAAATCATTATTTTTTAAACTATCCAATGGCATATGAATGAATGATACTAGGATTGAGAAATAGATAGACCTGTTGCCCAAGAAACCGACATGGATTGAGGGGTAAATGAAAGCGCAAGCATTATTTGCAAGAATCAACTCCCTTGATGAGGCGAGGGTCATTGTTGGGAAAATAATTGCTTCCATTGCGTAGAGTGGGATCTAGGGGCATAATCCTAGGCTTAAATGGGCCTCGCAATGTTGTAGGAATGGACAATGATCCTCTCACAAACAAAATTGACATAATATAAAACAAAATGAAAAGTTGCAACCCCATCATTTCAGCATCTACTTGCAACCCTCGGCTCTTCCCGATCCATATGATTGTATTTCTATGCTTGGGATAGATCTACATATAAATGGAAGCAAGGATTTTGTGTTCCTCAGTGCCCGTGGTACCCAACATTACTTTGAAAATTTATTAATCCATTTTGGAAATTTTAATGTTACATTTACAGAGCCTACCTTTTAACCTAACTGATGGCCTTCCTTGATTCTGTCATTTGGGATTCTCCCTTCCCTCACCCTGCATGGAAAATACAGAGACTGCCCTGTGACAAATATATAGATTGGTACTTCACGGGCTTCCTCGATCCATCATTTGGGATTCTCCCCACCCTTGCCTTGCGAGAAATGTAGAGACTTCATGTGAGAAATACAAATACTGGTACTTGATGGCCCTCATCGATTCCATCATTTGGGATTCTCATAGCCCTCTTCGTGCGAGAAGGATAGAGACTACCCTGTGAGAAATACAGAGACGAGTACTCAGTAAGAAGTTGCAGATAGTTCTGTCTCTGCAAGCTCCGCTTAACAGTTTTGAACCCTAGCCAATTAGGTTAAAAAATTATTCATCAAAATATTCAAAGAGCTGCCCAGGAAATCAAATTCTCTGAGAAAATAATAATCTCCTCCTTTGCTTCATTAACATATTTCTCCTTCTTTGGCATCTTGCTCATGCTCAACAATAACATTGTTATCCATAGCTGGACATCCTTGCCTTCTTATCCAACTGGTGGACCTACGATCTGTCGCGACATACGCTCCTCCCACCATGACGATGTGAACCTCATACGAAAAGTATAGCAAAAAATATGACCTCATATGAAAAATATAGTGAAATATGACCTCAAAATTTTAATTTTAAGATGATTTTGTTTTTCATCGAAAAATTTAAGATGAAATTAATTTTAAGACAAAATTAAATGTTTACCATGAAAATAGGTTTTCACATAAAAAATGTTTGAGATGATTTTAAATGTTTAAGATAAAAGATTTATTTTTTCTTAGAAAAATATCTTAAAAAAATTTTCTTGGTAGTTTCAAGTTTTTTTATTAACCGTTTGGTTTAATTTTCCTTAATTTGGCTTAAAAGAATTTTGGTTCTCAAATCTCTAGAGGTGTCACTCATATGCCCGTAGTGAAGGAGGATACATATGAAAACAAGTCCCATCAGCAACTCCGGCCTCTTGAGTTTTGGTGTTTGGAATCTATTTGCAGTAGTCCCACCCGTGTTTTAATAAAATGGAAAAATTTTATAGGATTGCTAGTTTTGGTCAGTTGTGATAACATTTTAATAAACAAGATAAAAAAAATCACATCTGTGATCTTCTCATTTTTTAAATGCTTCACAATGGTAGAGTTTATTATAGATTTAATTTAATAGCATTGGCCATCATCTTCAGTCCATTGAAATTATGGAAATTGGATTAAATGAAAGGGGTGTTAGAGAATACCCCCACCCATCAGCAGTAAATTGCAGGAGAAACCTTGATATGGCTTAGATTGTGCCTATGATAATGTTGGTACTAGTGCCTTCAAAAGGAGCAATTTAATTAATTAAGAATGGAGAATTAGGTTATTTTCAATAACTATTAGTCAAGTCAAGGGCCAATGGAAAGATGATGGGGCAGTGTGAGGTGCACAAATCAAGAAAAGTTATTTGTGATACAACTACTAAGCTATGAACTATTGTGCATTTGTCAAATTCCCAAACAATGGGAAACCACTTATCAATCTAGAAAACTAGGCTTATAGGCCTACATAAAAGAACCCTTAGAAAAGGGTGCATCTCTCAAATACCAAAATATAGGAATCAAACCATCACAAAATAGGTCAAAACCCCAACATATAACCATGAATAAAATGGCTCGTGGAATAACCCAAATCATATCAAATAGGAACCAAAATGATCACGAAGCCCTAACCATGGCCACCCTGCTGCAATCCAACAACCCGCATTAACATATAAGCAGAGAAAAAGGAATGTAGGGCCCATGGCATCACGACATCCTTCACATTAATGAATCTCATCCCTAATTGTCCCCATCATATTCTCCCCCAACACCAGCTAACCAACACGACAACCCATTGAGAAGAAAATGACGTCAACAATGGCATCGAAATGCACAAATGCATTTGCCAATGCCCCCTTGTTATGTATAGCTCTCACCAAAGAGGAGTAGTCCAATTTTCTCTTCCTTAGCAAAGAAAAAATTTCATTGTCCTTGCCAACCGCTAGAACAAATGTCACAACCTTTGGCATATTCGCCACGACCAAACCTACAATTGAATCCACCTCCTCTGACCACATTGCGTTGGATACTACCTCCTCGTGTCATCATTATGATAAATGATCAAATCCTATAAACCCTTAACCCTCATATAAACCCCTCGCAAAGTCCTCTCCATTCACATATGATTTGAAATGTTGTAAAAAAGTACTACTAGTGTATAATATTGTCCCTCATGTAGTTGTTTGAACTTGTAAAATCCTTTCAAGTGGTTAGATAAACAACCATCAGTGTATTCGAGATTTAGATTACCCTTTTCTTTTTATTACTAAATATTCAAGACTACTCCATGCCTATTTTAGTAGATATCCCCTAGTTTTACCAAAAACTCATTTTAATACCTCCAAAACCTATAACCCTCTACCCAAAATACCCACCCCCAATATCTATAATATATTGGCTCTATTTTTCACAATTTTAAAACCCCATTTATGAATGAACATGATAATTAATAAAGTGAATCCCCTATGGCTTACGGGTGTGCTCATGCAACAAGAAAATAAATAGAAAGACTTCAGATTGGAAATGTTGATACTAATCTTTGGGATTAGGAAAACTTATGTAAATATTGTAAATAGAAAAAAATAAAGGAAGCTAGAAGACAAAAAGACAATAGGAGATGAAACCCAATAGTCTCCCTCACCTTGTATATGTTCACATTCTCTCTAAATGAAAAACATGGTTTGATTTGGAGTTACAAACTTGGCCTGACATGGTATCAGAGCAATAAGCCCCAATTTAGCTATCTGCTCTTGTAGCTCCTATTCATTATCATATTCCCTACCATTATTTCTTGTAATATTTTTTCCCTTAGTGCTCTATATAGCTATGCACTTATTCCAAACCCGTGCCCTTAGTATATATTCCTTGAGAGTTCATTTGAAGTAAAAAAGGTGATGTACAAGAATATGATGGACCATGATCCAATGTTGCAGAAATATTATGAAGATCAGTATCAACCCCATTCGAATTATTTGAAGGTTTTGAACATAATTCCTTCCTAATGGTCTCATTATGACGAGAATTGGGAATGATAGAGATCTTATGAGAGGATGATGAATGAATCAACATGGTCTCTAGATGGATATCAGGGTGAAGGCAAAGAAACTTAATATCACTCCCCATTGAATTGGTAGGAGAAAGGTCTCCAAAAAAATTCCCAATTGAATGTGAGTAGGGTTAGGGATAACATTCAGTGAGTCATCAATAGTGGAGGTCATCCCATTCACATCAAAAGATAAAGTGTGGGTAGATTCCAAATTGTCCGAAGAAGCGGAAATTTTAGGTACATATAACAATGAATAATGTTCAATACAATTAGATTGTGATAACTACATATGTGGATAAACAATACATAAAGGAAAAAAAGTAGAGTTATTAAGAGAAACATCACTCAATTCCAGATTATTATAAATATGTTGCTCAAGACATGTCATAGGTGGTGTGATTTGAAGCTTACCCGAGAGAGAGTGCTGACCAATCTCTTGAGCTGTCGGAGAGTGCATAGATGTCAATGGATGACCCCCATCGCAAACAGTGTTTGATATTCCAAGTTGCCAATTTCCAAATCTACAAGGGCTCTCGTTAATAAAATTTCCAACATTATGACAACCTAGGCAATGAAAAGGAATTACCCAATATTCAATTCATTGCCTAGTAGAGAAGCCACCCGAATTAAGCTCCACCTCTCATGAAAGCCAGCAGTGAAGTCCACCTCCACCAAAATCCATGTGATATGTTTATCTCTTTATAATAGGCTTGCTTCCATCAGGAAAGAAAATTTACCAATGGAATTTTCAATCATCATTAGTCATTCACATGACCAGAATATGAGTGGTAAACCAGGGAGTTTAGCTTGAAACCAAATTTTTTCGTGGAAATTCTAGATATGGATCAAATCCCACATGTCAGTGATTTAAAGAGAGGAAACCACAACCATGAACCCAATATGATCCCAAAATCTTCGCAGCATTTCCATCATTAATAAAGTGGAAGCATAACCATTGATTATATAGAATCTTGAAAATAGGAGAGTACTTAAGCATAGGGTACCAATGTTCTTTAACCCAGGATGCCATCTGAGAGCCATCCATTCGTAGAGAAAACCACTTACCCACCGAATCTCGTTGTTGTAATCCTACCACCCGGTCCCAAAAAATATCAGAATAAAAAAACGAGTTTCTAATAATCCAGATCAACCTTAATTTCCTTATTTTTCCACGGATGATGGAAAAACATTTTCCTTGGATTACCACATTGGGGTTCAATAACCAATGGGGATACCAAAAAATTTGAATCCACGTGTATAGTTACATGTACAGGAGATGTCCCAAACGGATAGATTCCCGACTTGGGGTAGCCACGAATCTCCGCCTCGATAGTCGCATGTACCGATACATTGAGTAATGGCACATCATCGCCCCAGTTTCCTTCAGTATCAAGTGACATCCTGTCGATAGACGTAAAGGCCAGTTGTACAACGTACACCACCAACACTCTGCAATCCCGCCTATATGTGCAAAAAAGTAGAGAGCATTACTAAAAAATACCTTGTGTAGTAGTGTCTAATAAAAACCTCGATAAAATATGTAGACAAGGTAAATTAATGTCACTTGTCAATTATTGACACCACTCGATGTAGGTTATCACCAGATCAATCCACTAGGAAACCCCTTCAAATAAAATAGACTAGCCAATCACCATCGACCAATTTCCTTCATAAAATATAATCAAGCACACAATCGACAAAGATATTCAATGATGATGCAAAACATTAATGGATTGTCCCTCATATAGTCAATGACCAACTTGGAAAATAAATATCCCCCTAGACCAATTAATGACCCCAAGATACTCCTTCACGATCGAATTCAAAATTGAAATATGTTACCAAATCCAACAATCAAAATTAATGCACTTACGTCGCAGTAAATATCCTCAGAAATCCTCCTATAGACCAATCCTAACCCATAGAGGAGCAGGAAGATCCATAGGAGAAAAGGTTATGAAGAAATACCATGTAAAACAACCAACCAGTGTGTCTCATATATACTATAGAGAATAACAATAGGTAGTAGCTAAGATCCTCGAAAATCCCTTGATTGACCATTCCCAAACCAGAGAAGGAGAAGGAAGATCCATAGGAGCAAAGGTTTAGAAGAAAGACAATGTAAACAACCAACTAGTGCGTTTCAGATAGACCACAGAGTATACCAACAACTAGAGTGGAAAATAAATTGTTATTAGTGTACCTTGAAACAAAAGAACCAGTAGAGATCCCTGATATCATTTAGAATCAGGATAAAAATTGAATCTAGCTCAGATAATTATGCTTAGACGCATTGCACGTCCAAACAACACTATTAATTGCACCAACATATGCTACATTTAATCCATCTACCTCCGCAATTACAACCAAAATTATCGCCCTTGTGAATTTTGTGACTAATGCTTCCACAATCCTATCTTTTGTCCTCGACGTCTGGTTCTCAAAAAAGTTGTCATAGAGATTTTGAAGTAGGCATATTGTCTACCAATGGATACTCTGTAATTTGTCTCCACCATCCTTTTAGTGAATCTAATCCATGTTTTCGATGATTGTTAGAAGTTTCAGCACAACAATATACCGATAGCAGCAACCAATAAATAGAAGTAGCGTTCAAAATAAATGAAAGAGTGAAAAAACAAAAATTAAAACACAATCAATGGAGAACCTGAAAAGTACTTCAACTATGTTACTGCATATCCATGTTCAGTGAAAGTTCCTCTGTTGCTCCTCTCACCAAGAAAATTTGTTGTCGGCCTCTATTTCCCTAAATCCCATCCATTGTTTTTGGCCTCCGTCACTCTGCTTCCTGAAGAAACCATCAACAACATAAAGACAAACCCCTAATCCTTTACTTTTTCCTTTTTTACTAGTGCCTCGTATCGAAAATTTTAAGACAAAATAATTTTTTTGTCTAAAAAACCCCCTTTGTGTAGTAGTGTCGAATGCAACAACATACAAGTTGTCTCTAATAGTATAATAGAGATCTAAGGGACATAAGAGAGATTGATGTCTGATAAATCTTGCTAGGAAAATTTGTCGCGTTCTTTAGAGTCAGCTACCCACCAAAACGAAGAGCCCAATAAATTGTTGTCTTTATATAAGATAATGTGAATGATAAGTGAAATACCAACCTCGATATAGGTGCGAGACTTAGGGTGCATTATCAGAGTCAATTTTGCAAGTCATGCTAGATATTATTATCTTCAATTGATATGGTTTTGTCTTAATTGTTAATTGTCTTAAATAAATTTCGTCTTAATTGCCATTGTCTTAAGTGGCCATTGTCTTAATATAAAGTTTCATCTTAAAATATTTTTGTCTCAAGTTGTTTTTGTCTTAAATATAAAGTTTTGTCTTACAATATTTTTGTCTTAAATTGTTCTATCTTAAAATAGTTTTATCTCAAACTTTTTTTGTCTTAAATATAAAGTTGTCTTAAATTGTTTTTGTCTTAAAATATTTATGTCTCAAACTGTTTTTGTCTTAAATATAAAGTTGTCTTAAACTATTTTTGTCTTAAATATAAAGATTTGTCTTCAAATATTTTTGTCTCAAACTTTTTTTGTCTTAAATATAAAGTTTTGTCTTAAAACATTTTTTTGTCTCAAACTCTTTTTGTCTTAAATTTTATATTTAAGACAATTTAATTGATATTAAATTTTAATTTAAAATAACTAAAATAAAAAGTGACTTTTTAAAACAAAAGATTTATATTGTCTTAAAAGTTTCCATATGTAGTAGTGCGGCTTAGTAGATGTGATTAATGATATTGACTAGGATTTAGATGTTAGAATAATAATCACTTTTGTTCATATTTCAGCTTAGTACATGTGATTAATGATGTTGACTGTTCCTTAGTTGGGGGGAGTTAATAGTCGGCAAGCTTAGGTGGGAAATAAAGATATTCAGTAGATTTCAATATAGAAACTCAGGCTCAACCCATGTACAAATTTTTGTGTTTGGGAATGAAATGTTAAGTTGTTGAGTTGATCAGTTTTCAACTCTCACAAGGTATGAGAGTAGAGAGTTTCAATATAGAAACTCAGGCTCAATCCATGTATAATTTTTTGTGTTTGGGAATGAAATGTTAAGTTGTTGAGTTGATCAGTTTTCAACTCTCACATGGTATGAGAGCAGAGAGTTTCAACTTAGTTTTTGGGTGAGTGCGGTAGTTACACTGAGAGCAACGTTGAGGAGTTGTGACATTTTATGAGGAGAGACGCCAATCACTGTGAAGTCGACTAGCATGTGACAAATTTGAGTGGCCTATGTATGCTTCATGTTGGAGTTGTTGGATAATGAGGGTGCATATCTCAATGATGTCCTATTATGGAGTCAAGTGAATTGTTGTGCTAAGGTGTGTGACAAGAATTGAAAAACTGAAAAGAATGGAGCAGAGGATTTCTCATCTCAATATTATGAATTAGTTAAATAGGATTACATTGGAAACATCAGTAATAAATAACTATAGTGTTACTCGACTAAACTCGACTAACTGAAACTGAACTAAGACACTTGTATTGACGGTTTCGACACCTAGCAAGTGGTTGGGATTACATTATTTAACACTCCCCTTTAATTTCAACCACATAAAAATTTAATTCAGATACGTGCTGGTCTATGTCTCAACGAGGCTTACAATTTAAAAAAAAATTGACTTCAATTAGATTTGGTTTTCTTCTTCTCTTTTTCCAGATTCTGTAGCCTCTAAATTGTTTCAGATTTTTCGCTTTGCTGTATCCTTGAGAACTCTGTTTCTTCATTTGCTGGTGCAGGTCTTCTATTGTTCTAGATTGTCTAAGCATGTCCTGGACTTCTTCAAGAATTGACTTGTATGTGGGCTGCTGCCACATATTTTCTTCTGTAGTGTGCTTTTCATCATCAATTTGCTGCAACATAAGATTAGAATAATATCTTATCTCTTCATAACTCCAATGTATGAAAATTTCATTCATGTTTTCATCATGCATGCTATCTTCAACAATCATATCTACAGCTTCTATGTAGACCTCAATTAGACATGGTGTTGCAAGCCATGTTTCAATAAACTTTAACTCTTCTTCATAATCAATCTGTGTACCTGCACACTGAAAATCAATGTTAGAAGGAAAAATATTTGCAGAACGACATTCGTTCTGGTCTTTCTGCTCTGCAGTGAGAGCTTTCTCCTATTGTGTTTCCTTCTCTCCTTCTGCCTTTATCTCTGCTTCTGCTTTCCCTTTGCAGACTTCTTTCTTTTCTTTTGTCTCTGCTTCTTTCTCTGTTTCTTCCTTTGTCTTTGACTTTTCTTTACTAACCTGTGTTGTTGCAAACAGGTTGTCTTCCACTAACTGAAGTGGGATTATCTCACCAAATAGTATCATGTCAATATCATGTCTTTGTTGCATCATCTGCAACTAGTCATCATTAGCCAAAAAATCATTACCAAAGTGTACATCAACCATCAAATTTTTATCAGCAAGCTGTGTTGCTGGATCAAGTCATCATCAGCAAACTCTGTTGCTGGAATCATCAAGTCTTCAGCAAACTCTGTTGCTGGAATCACCATATCATTAGCAAGCTCTGTTGCTGGAATCATCACATATTCGTCACCAAGCTCTATTGCTGGATTCATTATATCTTCGTCAGCAAGCCATGTTGCTGGAATCATCAAGTCATCGTCCACATGTAGCTATGTACAGTGGGGTTCACAAGCATCTTCATGCTCTCTCTCTACTACTTCTGCAATTTATTCGCAGACTTCATCCACTTGTGGCTGCGCACAGTGGCATTCAACAAACTTTTCATCTCGATGTAGATATGCTGCTACAGATCCCCTTTATCTTCATCTTCAATACTCCCATTTGCACCAAAACATCTCTCAAGGGTATCCCATGCCTCCTTGGCTGTCTTGGCATCTGAAATCAAGGGAAGTATATTTTCATCGACTGATTCTTTTATGCATCTTAATGCATAGGCATCTTTTTGCTTTCTTATTTCCAGATCTAAAAAGATCTCGAACATCTTCTGTTTTAACTTTAGCCTCTTCTCTTTTCCCATGACCTCATTGCTTGGCTTCCACAAATAGACGAGTCTACATATGCATTAAATACCTTGCTTCTAAAAAATTCTGTTTTACAAGGCTTTCACACTCACAATTTTAAGTTTAAAAAAAAAAAAAACTCCAAAAAAAATTTCTTCACATGCCATAAAATCCTTTCACACAAGCTCTTTTAAAAATTCATGGCAAAAAGAATGAAAATCCCTTTTTAAAAAATGGACTTCTTCCCTTTTAACTTTTCAAAAATGTTTTCCATTAAAACCCTTTCTTTTACAAACCACTTTTTCCTTCATAAAACTTTTTTTTTTTTTTTTTTTAAAACTTAAAAAAAATCCTTTCTCATATAAAAGGGCTTCCTCAACCTTTAAAAGTCATGCATTTGACCTTTATGGATATTCTTAAGTCATATTAAAAAAAATCTTAATGTAGAATCTGAGTAGTGAAAACGTAAATTTGCATTTCTACAAAAAATACCTTAATGGATTTCCATCGTGCTTTTACGGATTCATTAATGCAGGCAATGAACTCCTATCCTGCGTGTATCTTAACGCAGTCGATCCTTGCAGGCCTCCTATCACTTGAGAAGCGTATAAGTGATTTTCAGTTAACGCGATCGTTAGCACTCGACACTCGCGTTAGAATGCGGATCTTCTTAACAAGAGGTACGTTAGGACTAACGTTGACCTTCTTCTCCAGCAGTGCATTACTGCACAATTTTTTTTCGGGATTTCTTCTATTTTTCCAGCGCCTTCACTGGCTTGGCCTCGCTTTTTCTGCTTCTTGGTAGGAGGCATCTTCTACATTCCTCAAAATTCTGCTGCTTTGTCAAAGAGTCTTATGCAGGCTCGCCTCTCCTCTCTACTGCTCCAACTTGGCTCTGTTGCTGCTCTCTGGGGAGGCTTATGCAAACTAGCTCCGATACCATACCAAGAATTGAAACACCGAAAAGAAGTGGAGCAGAGGATTTCTCATCTCAATATTACGAATTAGTTAAATAGGATTACATTGGAAACATCACTAATAAATAGCTATAGTGTAACTCGACTAAACTTGACTAACTGAAATTGAACTAAGACACTTGTACTGATGGTTTCGACACCTAGCAGGTGGTTGGGATTACATTCTTTAACAGTGTGATTGAATGGTGAGGAGGAGAAGTTGAGTTGCTGCATTGAGCTCGGTTTAGAGGTGTTGTTGAACCTGTTGTATCTATAGGATAAGGGGAGAGGTGCTCCAGTATATTTTGAATGCGAACTGGAGGTGAAGGAGTTGTTCGGCGCAATCATTGGGGCCGGTCTTGCACACCCTCCATAGCACCAAGAGAGGTCAAAGTAGGGATCTTCTACGTAAATGTCTCGTGGTAGTTTAAGGAGGTCGAGCTATGGGAGAAGTAGAGAGGTGAAAAGTTTTCTATATTTGTTTTTTGGTATCAAGATCTGCAATCAGAGGTGCTCGAAGTTGCATTCGCTGTAAAAGTTTTGGAGACCATCCGATTCTCTAGTGGGAGGGACATCTGTGGATTTGAGTGCATTTGTATTTCTCTCACATTGTTGTGTTGAGCACAGCTATTGAGTTGCACTATGGTGTGGCGTGAAAATGAAGCTTTCCTATTGAGTGTTATCGTGTTGCGTGTTATCTCATTGGTGAGGATAATGAGTTTATTTGGGAAAATGGTAAGGATATTTAGTTCATGTTGTATTCCGTGAATGTTTGTGCCAAAGTGCCATCTCAAACTCTAGTTGGATATTTTATGAAAGATGGGAGGCCGTGATTGTGTTAGAAAATTAATTTCAACCACCACGTTAAATATACTGATAGTGAGCATATTTCAAGTAGATATTTTGGAGGTTACATATTTAGTTTGCAGGCTAAGGACATGGCCTAAATGAAGTTCTCAAGTTCTCAACACTAGTACAAATTCCTCATTCCGTAACACATGAGATTTCACAAATAATATGTGTACTCTTGAGCAATTTGTGGTGGGCACATAAAAACAATTTTCTACGGGTTTTACTGTGAGTTACTTTGCAACCGGTGGTGAAGTGTAAATCTAAGTAAAAGTGGTGTTTTACTTGGTGAACTAGCTGCAGCCTCTATATGAATGAATTTCATGTTTTAGAAATTATAAACCAAAGTTTTGTTGTGTTGCTCTCACTTACTCTGTTTTACTATGTTTAACTCCAATTGCATGATATAATCTCTGCGACTTAGTTGTATTGAGTAATTGTGTGATTTAATCTCTGTGACTCTGTTGTCTTGAGTAATATCACTCCGCAACTATTGGTTGAGGAATAATCCTCTGTTTTAAATTGTTCACATGGTATCAAAGTGGGTTTAAAATTTTATTACTGTAACTGCAAGTGTTTTTACTCGAAGTTAAAATTTGTTCTGAAGGCATTATTTTTGGAGCGTAGCGTATTTACCAGCAAGGAGAAAGTTTTTTTAACAGTTAAAATGGAAGTAGAAGGCATTATTTTTGGAGCGTATTTACCAGTAAGGAGGTTAAGGAATAATCCTCTGTTTTAAATTGTTCACATGGTATCAGAGCGGGTTTAAAATTTTATTACTGTAACTACAAGTGTTTTTACTCGAAGTTAAAAGTTGTTCTGAAGGCATTATTTTTGGAGAGTAGCATATTTACCAGTAAGGAGAAAGTTTTTTTAACAGTTAAAATAGAATAAGAAGGCATTATTTTTGGAGCGTATTTACCAACAAAGAGAAAGTTTTATTAACACTTAAAATGGAAGCAGAAGGCATTATTTTTGGAGTGTATTTACTAGCAAGGAGAAAGTATTTTTAACAGTTAAAATGGAAGCATAAAGAACAAGCTTGACTAATCCACAAATGCCTCAGTTTAATGGGAAAAAATATTATTATTGGGCTATTACAATGAAGCCTTTGTTTTCTTCCCAAGATATTTTGGAATTGGTGGAAAATGGTTTCTGATATGCAACAACATACAATGCTTTGACACAAGAAGAAAATGATTTATTGAGGGATAACAGGAAGGACTCAAAATCCATCTTCTACATTTTTCAGGCAGTTCATGAAAATATCTTCCTAAGGATAGCAACAACAAAAAATTCCAAGCAAGCATGGGATACCCTCTAGACAACCTACCAAGGCATGGAAAATGTGAAGACAACAAAACTACAAATGTTAAGAAGAGATTTTGAGACAATTTATATGAAAGAGTATGAGAATGTAGACTCATTTTTTACACATGTAATTGGACTCATTACCCAAATCAGGTCTCATGGTGAGACACTTGAGGAAAGGAGAATAGTTGAGAAAATTTTGAGAAGTCTTCCAGCAAGATTTGATGTCATAGTTGTGGTCATAGAAGAGATAAAGGATCTCTCACATTTTTCAATAGATGAAATCTATGCATCACTGATTTTTCATGAACACATACTGAACAGAGCAACAAACTCCTCACTGGACCATGCCTTCAAGACATAAGTTTCATTTGTTTAAGGTAGATGTGGAGGAAGATCAAATGATAAAGGAAGTGGAAGAAGCCCACACAGAGGTATAGGAGGAATCCCTTCAATTTCAAGTGGAAGGGGCAGAAATCAAAATCCAAGTCAAGGCCCATGCCAGAATCATGCACAAGGTCAGAGGTATGATAGATCTCAAGTTCAATTTAATTATTGTAAGAAGTATGGTCATTATGCAAATGAATGTAGAAAGAAGCAACATGACATAAGTAACAAACCAAGTGAAAATTTCACAAAGGAAAATCATAACCATGATAGCATGTTTTTAGCTTCTAATGTAGCACAAGAAAAACAAGGGGATGTATGGTTTTTAGATTTAGGGTGTAGAAACCCCATGACTAGGAACATATAAATGTTTTCCAATCTACATGAAAGTGTGAAATCTGGAGTGACATTAGGGATTGATAACAAATTTTTTGTCATGGGAAAAGGAAGAGTCAATATTCTAACAAAGAAGGGGGAGAAGAAGTACATTTCAGATGTTTATTTTTTCCCTGGTTTGAAGCATAACCTCATAAGCATTGTACAACTCATGCAAAAGGGCTACAATGTATTTTTCAAAAATGATGAGTGCACAATTTTGGATAAGTCACGAAGTATACAGTTGATTGCAAAAGTTCATATGACAGAAAATAGAATGCTTCCTCTCAAGATAAAAACATATTCGAAGGAAGAAGGTGCTCAAGCATAACTATCAATGAATTCAAAGAGAATGAAAAAAATGTAGTAGCAGTCACACAAGTAAACTTTCAAGTAGAAGATAAATATGCAAATGGGTTATGGCATTTGAGATTTGGCCATCTCAATTTTGGAGGTTTGAATTTTTTTCATAGGAAATGCATGGTGAAGATATTTCCACTCATAGAAAAACCATACATCCTATATGAAGGATGCATCTTGGGAAAACAACATAGAGAATCATTTCCAGCAGGGAATTCAATAAGGGAAAAGGCACCTTTGGAGATTGTCCATTCAGATTTATGTGGACCGATGTAGACACCATCAACAAAGTGGTGTTGTGGAAAGGAAAAATAGGACCATTATGGAAATGGAAAGGAGAATGTTGAAGAAAAAGAATTTTCCAAATGATTACTAAGCTGAAGTTGTCTCTTGCGCATCATATATTATTAATAGGTGTCCAACCAAAAGTGTCAAGAATATGGTTCCTGAAGAGGCATGGAGTGGAAGAAATCATGGTGTCACTCACATGAGAGTGTTTGAATGTTTGGCTTATGCACATGTCCTAGATGAATTAAGGAATATTTTGGACAGTAAGGGGGAGAAATGCATATTTGTTGGATATAGTGATGAATCCAAGGCATAAAAGCTCTACAATCGATCAACCAAGAAGTTCATAATTAGTAGAGATGTGAAATTTATAGAAGAGGAAGCATGGGATGGATGTTTAGAGAAGAGGGTCAATGTAAAAACATGTATACCACACAAAGACAAAGAGGAATTGACCACAACAAGTAATTCCTCAATGGTGACTCCTCCTACTCCTATTCAAGCTCATCAAAGTAGTCACCAAGTGACACCGTCAACAAATAATAGGGCAGTGCCATGTAGTCAAGCAAGTGCTTCTCCAAGCACGCCACAAAGACCCACAGTCTCATATACTTCAATCACAACACCAAGTGACATGTGAAGTCCATCTTTCGTAATCATAAGAAGACAAACATTCAGAAATTTATGTGAAAGCTATGAGAAAAATGAAGTTGATAGTAATGTTGGTATAAATTCCTTATTTGCATTGTTTTGTCATGTAGATGATCCAATCCATATTGAGGATGCAATCAAAGAATAAAAATGGGTCGTGGAAATGGATGAAGAAATAGAAGAAATAGAAAAGAATGACACATGGGAGTTAGTGGACCTTCCGCAAGGAAAAGAAGCCATTGGATTTAAGTGGGTCTATAACACCAAGAGAAACGTTGAAGGAAAGATTAAAAGGCATAAAGTAAGGCTGGTTGTCAAATGATACAAGCAACAACATGGAAGATATTATGCAGAGACATTTGTGCCAGTCCCAAGGATGGAGACAGTACATACATTGTTGTCAATTGCTACACAACATAAATGGAAAGTGTATTAGATGGACGTAAAATTAACATTCTTGAATGGAGTGTTGAAAGAGGAAATATATGTTGTGCAACCTCTTGGTTATGAGGTAGAAGGCCAAGAAGGCAAGGTGTATAGGTTGAGGAAAGATATTTATGGGTTGAAGCAATCTCCACATGCATGGTATAGCATGATAGATGCTTACTTGATGGACAATGGCTTTAAAAAATGTGACGATGCGCCTACTCTCTACATCAAAGAGAGTGATGGTAAAATTCTTATTGTTGTTTTATAGGTAGATGATTTGATTTTTATAGGGAGTGATGATTTACTCATTGCTCATTTCAAAGAAGTCATGAAAAGTGAGTTTAAAATGAATGAATTGGGGTTGTTAAGGTATTTTTTCGGCACATAAGTGAAGCAAATAGAAAATGGTATTTTTATTTCCCAAGAAAAATATGTAGCATACATTTTGGAGAGGTTTAATATGCAGAAGAACAAGCCCATACCAACTCCAACTGTCATGGGGTTGAAGTTGAGCAAAGAATATTGCAACAGTAATTTCAATCCGACATTATAAAAAAGTATGGTGGGTAGCTGACACAAACCATATGGTTAGGCATGCGTCATCTGGCTTTAGATTGTCCAAACATTCTTATAGGAAATTTAGTTCTACTGCAATATCTTTCATGTTGACATTTGACCCATTTATTTGATGATCATTTTTCATTTTATCAGTAGCTTCTATTATTTCTCCACATTTAGCAACCTTAGGCTTCATTTATTTATCAATTTGTCTTTCTTCATTACTGCACAAAAAGTCAATATCAACAACATATCCTGCATCCACACACCAATTGTTATATTTAAAAACATAAGGCTCAACAGAGGATTTTGTCCTCAAGTCTTCACGCTGATCTTTCAAACATTTTGTGGCTATATGTGGGAATTGAACCCATGTTCACATAATCATCGTCACCAAGAAATGGTCCTTTCTCTGGTTCATAAATATATACATTTATCTGGAGTTTCTCTGCTTCCCTTAGTTTGTGTTTTTGTCTTAACTGCTTGATTGGCCATTTAATTGTTATCTTTATTACCCATCAATGTATTTGCCTTTGTAATAGCTCCATTAACACTTCAAGTCATGCCTTTAATTCAACTATCTCCTCTTCATCACCAATGCCAATTTTTTTGGCATCTATGTAAATTTTCTCTAAATCCTGCAAATGACTTTCCATAGTCATCTTCATTTCCTTCTTTCGCGAACTTCACCTTGTTCACTGTAACATGAAATTGAATTAATTTACCAAGTTATATCCTCTAAACTTTGCCAATGGTTCACTTCACTTGAATCTTCTTTCTGAGCACACATTGCTCCTCTACCTCATTTGCTGCAAACAACTACAGTACTTCTTCAAATTGTCTTTACAATGACCAGAATTTGGGTGTCGGGCTCTATTGATCATGCACCAAATTGCAATGTACCTTTGACTTATGACTCTAAATTCCTTTTGAACCAAATTTTAATTAACTTCTTACATCAATGAAACTTGGTGTACTTTGAATCTTAACTCAAGCTCTACAAATTAGACATTGACTTTTTAATTACAATTTTCTCTATTGAAATTTGGCATCCATCTTCACTTGAACTCAACAATGTGACTCTTTAATTACAACTCCTTTCATCAATCATGTCTCTAGAATCGATCAATTACTTGGACCTTGACTTGAATTTTTTTATATTGAGAGACTCTATCACTTCAACTCAACTTGTGCAAGGACTTCTCTCTATTTTAGCACTTGGCTTGACAAACTCACTTGATTGACTTATTTTATAAACTCTTCAACTTTTACTTTATCAAAAATCTTCTCAAAAGAAAAAAAATATTTGAAACTGACCTTGAAAAAATTGATTAGACTCTTTTTACTTCATGGTATATAGAACTTTACTGTAGCCTCGGTACTAGTACGTTAATTATCCTGTAAATGTTTCACAGAACTTCAATCTTTAGAGGACACAATTTGTACTTAAATCTGATCTCTTATGCTTAAAGTTTCTTATCATACTGTGGTTAGCTTCAAATATTCACGAGAATACTATCATTTTTATGGGATATACGTATCTGTTTTAGGTATGTTGTACATTCCAAGATAAGCAGTTGAGTGAGCTTTCGTTAGAAGCAATAAGGAACTGATTTCGAGACTTGAGACTTGTTTTTCTGAGACTGCATCAAACTACACTCAAACTATTGGATCCCCTCAACTTTAGAACCAACGAGTACAAGAGCAAGAAAATACTCATCAACTCTTTAATCAAAAAATGATTCCACAATTCTCCAATAGTGCCTAATGCAACACTCTCCCACAAATTACCTGATCAAGATGCCTTAAATAATGCAGATGAGATCAGCTGTGCTAGGTTCTACGAGGGAAATAGTTGGAAGTTTTCCA
The DNA here is from genome assembly GCA_034641835.2 of Pinus albicaulis. Lineage (NCBI taxonomy): Eukaryota > Viridiplantae > Streptophyta > Pinopsida > Pinales > Pinaceae > Pinus > Pinus albicaulis. The sequence continues at coordinate 1,730,727,901 of CM076578.1, read as the reverse complement.
CTTGATAAGCTGAACTTGAGAAAATATTTGAATAACATGACTGTGCATTTCCTTAGAACCTATGTAAAGTGTAGCATGAATATCACCTTTTCAGTTACTGCGTCAAAGTGCTAAGGAAGATACTTGCAAGACGCATGCCCAAAAACATCTCCAACTTCTTTTGACGCAAGCTATCAACAACCACATTATGATATCTTCTTTGCATAATGATATTCATATTTTAAGCGGGAGGAAGCTGTTTGAATTATGGTAGCATCATCATTGAAACAGGAATTTCACACGATTGGCACTGGAAATATTTCACAACTACTCGCTTCGACCAGACATTGATCACCTTGGCGGCTTCACCCGGTCTGAAACCGTCTGTAATTGTACCAGTCAATGGCTCCTCTTGTTAATATACACATAACCCGATATTAGTTAATTAGAAGGGTTTTTGGCCTGGGTGTTGGGCGAGGTTGCTCGCTTTGGTGACGTATAGGTTTCGAGCAATCGTTGACATCTCATAATGATGAGCCCTAAAATTGAAGTATATGATCAATCTCGTGCGGAAAGAACGCACCCTTTCTTTCTCAATATGCAGATCCGAAACAACACCAACAATTCCCACACTAAATTTGAGCTCCCAGATGAGGTTCACGCAGACTCTTATAAAATAATGGATGGTTGCAACTTCACGCAAAACCAAGGAGCAATTGGCTTCCTAATATTTTATTCACGGTTCAGGAACAATGCCTCCAGAACTGCGCATAATGCTTTCTTGGAATCACACCTACACAATTTCACTGCCTTCATAGATTAATTCTCCAAACAGTCAATTGCAATGCTTTCTGCAACCAACACTCTTTTGCTAAACAAAAAATAACAGTCACTGTGACAGGTATTCAAACAAAAAATCCACATAGCTTTACCACACAACCATGCCACAGAAATCAACGATTCGAATATTGATTTAGGCATGTTGCTGCAAATCTTACACTTCGACACGATTTCGATGGTTAATTTGGTGACTAAGCCACCACGGACACAAACTCGCACTACTATAAACAACTAAATACTCAATTTCCAGTTAATGATTCATACATGCTCAATTTTTCCTTCCACGGGTCACACAGCTGAGCCAAAACACCATAGTCTTCTCTGATTAACACAAATGTAACTCCTTATGAATTTATTTCATGTTTTATAAACATAAACCAACATTTTTTGTGTTTCTCTCACTTACTATGTTTTACTCAGTTTAACTCCATGTACATTTTTGAGCTTTTACCTTTATTTTGTTCTGCAAGTCAATTGAATGATTTAATCTCCGCACATCTGTTGTCTTGCGTAAGATCTTTCTGTGACTGTCTGTTGAGGAATAATCCTCTACTTAAATTTTTCATAGACTAGGCGACAAGGTTGGTTTTATGGAGATAGCAATCGGTCCTATTAGTTCGTGTTGTTGTGTGGCGAGGAGCACCGAAAAGCACAGAGGGCTCTGGATGTCATGGGTTTAGGAGCCATTTCATGGGCTTATAAGAAACAGCCCATTGTAGCATTATCTACAACAGAGGCAGAGTATGTAGCAGCTACAGCAGCAGTGTGTCAAGCAGTTTGGATGAGAAGAATGTTGAGGAGTTTGTGTCATGAACAAGTGCAAAGCACAATTATTTATTGTGATAATAGCTCAGCGATAGCATTGTCAAAGAATTCAGTGTTTCACAAAAGAACGAAACACATAGATGCCAAGTTTCACTACATCAGGGAGCTAGTGAACAATGGAGAAATAATTTTAAAACATTGCAGAACAGAGAAGCAGTTTGTAGACATACTAACAAAGCCATTGGGGCAGAAAAGTTTTAATTACTTGAAAAAATGTTTGGGCATGGAAGAAAGTCCAGCAGTTGAAATTAAGGGGGAGTGTTGGAATTTAATTCCAACTGCTATACACAGCAACATGACAACAAACTTAAACGATGATGGAAATTCAAAGGACAACGGCAGCAACAACAAATCTCCACATTTGATCTTCACACAACCAGTTTCCTCCACACTTAACGATTCACCCACCAGCAATAAATTCGGAACCAACCACATCTGTATTAACACGGAGCCAACAATGTTCTGGGGGAGCAGCAAACCACGAGGAGCAAAGGGGAAGAGTACTCGCCGGAATTGGTGACATCACTCCCATCTCGTGGACCCACCAAAGCCATTCTGGGGGGATAAAAGAGCTGGGTTGAATGCTCTCCAAGCACCCCACGGAAAGCATAAAGGAACGTGGAAAGTCTTTAATGTTTTTATTTTATTTTACGACAATGAAATTATTTTTACCACGAGATATTTTAAATATGTTTTAAACTTTCTTTTTTAAACTTTATGTAATATATATATATATAAGTATTTTAATGTGCCATGAGAATAGTGTAGACTGTGTATTGTTTTTTAAAGCCTGACAACAGAGTATTGTTGTGTATTGTGAAAAAACTCGCAGGCAGAGAAAAGAAAACACAACGAAGAAAACAGAGAGCACTGCAAGTGCATTTTAGAGAGACAGAGAGCAGAGTTTTGGAACAACACTGCGTGTGAAGCAGTCATGCACACATTTTGTAATCTCCCGGTAGTGGAAAGACATCGGTTTGTAATAGGATTGTTTTATGTTCAATGAAAAGCATTTTTATGCAATCTCTGTTCAGTAGTAAGCAAAATTTTTTTGTTTCTCTGTGTTCTAAGGATAGTATTAAATTCTCTCAGTATTTGTTCTGGAATTATCAGAAATTCCAACGTTATCGACTTTGAGGTCCAAAATTGATTTTTGTGGGACTATGAGATCCAACGTGAAATATTTATGTACATAGAGAGGCTTCTTACTGTCCAGTAATTAAGGAGCTATTTCTATGGGCTCCCCTGGTGGATGTTGGGTAATGTTTCCTGCATGAATCACTATCCTTGAGAAGAATAATCGAGAAGTATGAATTAACTATTGTACAATGTTGCATTGTGGACGTCAATCATCCAGATATATTCTCACTAGGACAGAGCCACTGACAGTCGTGGACTTGAAGTGTAAGCATGGTGGAAAAGTGTAGCTGATAGAAGGGGTATGCATTGCAATGATGGGTTTGGAAAAGAGACTAAAAGAGTTCTGCAAAGAACTCAAAAATATCAAGAGAGAATAAAAAAGCAGAGGCGAAATATGAAATTCGAGATAAAAATTTGAACTAACTCAAAGAATTTGAAGACATTGATGCAATATTGAAGCAATTAATGCTAGTTATGCCATCTTTATCAAGTAAAAATTTTAAGCTTTGGGAAATTAAAATGGAAGGATTGCTTAGATCGGTAGATTTATGGAAATTTGTCTAAGAAACTTCTTTTAATTCTGATGATAAGTGTAGAAGTGTAGTAGCATTACTTCTTATTATATCAACATTGAATGGAAACATTTTGTCTAGTATTTTGTATGAATTTGGGGAAATATGTGAAGCAAAATTATTTTGAGATATTCTTGAAATGAAGTACAACATGAAGTGAAGTGAGAAAGTTGAAGTTGATGAAAATGTTGTTAAAAATGGTGATTGTTTTGAAAGCATCATAATTGGGATTAATACTGAAAGTATGTCTATAGCTGACAAAGAAGCATGTGAACTTCGAGTAAATTCAGTTGAAAATGATCATGAAATATTTTCAAGTGAAGATTTGCTACAAATGCTACAAGAAAGCTACTCATATATAAAGCTGTGTGGAGTCCGATCTGCTGACTTGGTCACCAGGGATCAACATGAGCTCTTACTATGTCTGGTTTTGTTAGATGTTTTTCACATGATGTTCAACACAAAACATGTCACAAGTGTGTCCATCAGAAGAAGCTCGGAAAAATATTTCCAACGGTATATCACACTCCTGTAACTAGCTCCCGGATTAGAAGATATGATCAAAATGAATGAGTGATTCTTGGTTATGCATGTTTTGAGGTCAGGTGCTGCACACAATGACAAGTTTAGTACAAAATCAGTTTGTGAAATAATGGTGAGGAATTTTTCAAAAGTGAAAGAGGTTTTCGTTCATCACATATCAAGTAACAAAAAACTCCTTCATTTTATGCACAGGTGCTACTAAGTGGGAGATATACAGTGCTATTTGGAGCCTACATTAAAACAAAGAAAAATTTTCATATTTTTTAATGTTTTAGTCACTTTAGTGCGCGGCCATTTTACAACAGATGGAAAATAATTCTGCAAAACCCAAGGAGGGTTTTTTTAACCACGAGCCATGCAATAAAAACAGCTTTCAGTTTATTCAAAGGTGTCACAAATTGGGATATGTGACTAGATATTTACAGCTCAGTTTCACAGATTTAAATTTTTAATGATTTTCTGTTTTAGAGATGATTTTGTGGAACAGATTGCAAGCCACTAGAAACTAATTTTCCAACTTTGAGAGAGGTTTTTTTCAACAATGACCTTGTCTACAAAAAACTATTTCATTTTTGTAACAGGTGCTATGGTTTAGGAGATACGAGTTCATCTTCAACACCTATTTTCAGAAATTCAGCCCAAGTTTAATGTAAGTGATTCTATTTTTAAAAAAATGGTTGAGCTCAATTCCCTTAGTAAAAGGATGAGAAAATGTATATATTTTATGAATTTCATAGTGCAGGGGTTGGATTTTTGTAGCATAGGGAGGCTGATATTGGATTGTGTAAAGTTTTCCTCAAATATTGTTTTAATTCATCTTTTTTCTACTCTTTAAATTTGGGATTCATCACGGTGTTTAATGTGCAGCATGTTTTTCTTGTAAATTCATTTCCATGCTTTGTTTTTTCTGCTAATTTTTTTACTTCATTCTCTAAGGGAAGTGTTAGGAATCCATCCACACATGATGCTCCTCTCACAATGATTATGTTGTTTGATGTAGTGGTTATCTTTTTAGAATCCATCCTCTGTTAGATGCTCTGTTGAGTAACCCAATGCTTCTCTTTCTTATAAAGTTGTCACTGTAGATCCATCCCTTGATTGATGCCTAAAGGGCAGCGGTATTTTCCCTATTTTCTTCTCTCATTACATCTTTAATTTGGCTGTACATTGCACTTACTTTGCCCCAAGTTTGCTAGTAGAAACTATCCCCAAATTCATAGCCCAATAGTCCCTTCTCTTGCTCTTTTCAACCCACAATTTTCAATCAAACCCTCCTACTTATATACCTAGCCTAAAATTATCTTTTATTTCAGTCATCTCAAGCCCTATTGATTACTTATCGCTGATATTGACCCGGAGAGAGCCCTCTCATGTTCTGGTAGGGCTAGCTACCAGACTGAGCGTGGTATGATGTTACCCTGAACTCTGCCTTCCTTCAGCCTGAGGTAGATTTAGGCAATAAAAAACTACTCGATGGAGTGGTAACCCAAGTTGAAGTTCAATTGAATGAGCCAGATGAAACTGAGTATAAAGACTTGGTAGAGGAAGACAGACGAAGATGAAAAGAAGTCAAATTATGATTTTGTAAATCTCAGTGATTTTTACCAGTGTGCAGGTATTGGTAGCATCCAAGAAGAATAAATAGGAAAGTAAGAATATAACTCAGTTGTAATGTCAAATGAACAATATTAAAATCTCTTAGTGATGGAAGTGAACGTGTTGGAAAAGGGGTTGAAATGAGTTGGAATCATCTTGGTTGTAACAAGGAGAAACATCTAGTTTTCATGATATCGAGCAAGAAGAATAAGAAAGAAGTTTGGAGAAACAAGTTCAAGAAAAGGTTTCATCATTATACTCTAGTAAAGAAATTCAAAAGGAAATACTCGATTCATGTTTGTAAGCCTAGCAAATACTGAGAGCAACAAGCTAGATAAAGTATAGGTCATGATTAAGGGGAGGTGTTATAATAATAATCACTCTTATTCATATTTTGACATAGTAAATGCGATTAATGATGTTGATCGTTCCTTAGTTGATGAGGAGTTAATAGTCGGTAGGGGTCGCAAAGCTTAGGTAAGAAATAAATTTAGTGAGTGGATTTCACTGTAGAAACTCGGACTCAGTCCATGTATAAATTTATGTGTTTGGGAATGAAATTTTAAGTTGTTGAGTTGAGTTTCGAACTCTCACATTAGACTCATGATTCACCCTTTTGAATGAAATATGGACTTCCAAACTTGTCATTCATCTGAATTTTATCGATTTGCATTTCTTACTTCTATTACGTTGTTGGTTAAGTATGCAAGAGATAATATCTTTGAATGGATTTCTTTTCGAGATACAAAAATATGGAAAAATGATTATTTTTAATGGATTTATTTTTTGAAATAATTAATATAAAAAATAAATAATTATTTCTGAAAGAAATTTTAAATTGCAGTGAGAGAAAAATTCATTTTTCTATAGTAAAATTATTCAATTATATAAATTAGGTTGTAAAACAAGAATAAATATCTCATAAATATAGGAACTTTATAGTACATTTGAACAAAAATTTAAATGAAATGGCTACTTAAAAAAAAAAAAAACTAAGGGGAATGAATTTTCTCTATGAAACTAATTAAATTGTTATTTAAAATGAAAAACCAAACACTTATTGAAACTTCAACAACTTCAATTTTTAACATATGAGGATTTGTAATAGATAGTTTTTGCCAAGATTTTATGGGGGCGAAAGCATGAAGACGGGTTACATTTTTGGGCCAAATATGTCCATGAAATTTCAAGTTTTTCCTCTTTTATCGAATTGCACCCCTCAAAATTCATATAAGAATTAGGAATTTTGATTTGGAGTAAAAATACAATATGTAGAGAATTATGTTATTGTCCTAATAATATTTTTTGCAAAAAAAATCAGTTTCATATAATCTCTCAATTTTCCATTAAATGAAATATATGTCCTTGCAAATTTTGGCAAAACCTAAGAGGTATGTGTGTGTTAATGTAACATAAATTAGCATATACATGGAAATAACTAAGATTTTCATATAATTTTATTTTTTTTTATGCAAAATTATATTTTTTATTATTTTTTGGAGTTGGTAAAGTAATATGTAAATTGCATTTTGGAGACACGTGTTCATGTAAGATTTTTTTTCAACTCTTTAAATAAATTGGAAAGCCAAGAGTACCCTTTTGAAGAGGATTCGTAAACGAATATAGTGGTATTTTTTGAAATTTTTTCACTATGTATATTTTATGTTATTGATTTTTTACTCAGCCCATTCGAAACTGTCCAAACAAATTTTAAGTGTTATGTTTAGAATAAATTAGATGAAAAATATCATATGAATTAGAAAGTGTAAAATTCATATGCCGTTGGATAGAGGATTATTTCATGAATCAAACTTGATCAACTCTGCCACTTAAGTACACATTCTACCATAAATCCAATAGGGTACAAAATGGGGTTGCAGAAAAATCTAGAGAGGAGGTGTTGAAACTGTAATTTTTAGGATTTAGAGAGCTTGATAGAGCGCTTTAAACACTCGATGAAGAACTTAAATTCAAAATTCAAATTTCCTAATCGAGCATTAAGGTAACCCTTGATTGATTGGAATACATAGTTAACCAGTGGCTCGACCAAGCTCAAAGGCTCGATCAAGCAATTAAAAAGCTAACCCGTTAGCACCCTTACCAAATTTTATTAATGGTATTAATAGTGGATCATACAGATCAATATCAAACCGTTAAGTCTCAGTTGAGCTATTTTTAAGCACCCCAATAGCTCGATCAAGCATCCATTTTTTAGCGAAACACGTACTAATTTCATCAAAAAGTGAAACCCAACTCAATGCTTTGACCCATGGCTAATCATTCATTTATATTTTCAAAGAATATATGTTATAATTTTCCTTCCCAAGAGGATGAATTAACTACCAAGGAAGCAAACAATTTAAGATAAAATGAACAAGCAACCAAAAGAAACAACAATATAAGCATGGAATGTCCTATCTAGCCAAGAAAATTAAAAGAGATTATGGGAATGAAATTGTGAAAGATATGAACATATTTCCCATTATTCATATAATAATTATAGATTGAGGGATAAAATAAGCACTTCCTAGGAAAAAAAGTTGTCATCTAAATCTATTTCTTGAATGAAAAGTCTCTACCACTTCAAAAAAATATAGTTATTTTTTCTCCTACAAAATATTGTTGAATATATTGAAAAACAAAATTAATTATTCTTGAAATCCCTTAATGGGTCAAGTGAAAAGAATGATACTAAAACTATTTATGCTTAAAAACATAATTCCCTAGCCACCACTATTAATAGGAAACATAAATAATAGTGAATGGGACAATTTATTGGCAAGAAATGTGTATCTCAAAATCCATGTTTTATTTTAGCATGTGAATTTTTTTATTTGAATATACATACTTTCTTTTTTGGTTTGGAAGCCTCATCAAATGTGATGCTATATTTTGTTTATGGAAATCCAAAGAAAATAATTATTCTACTCATATAATCCAAATATATTAATCAAAGGTAAAAACAAAAAACAATTGGTGAATTAAAATATATTTCTTAGAATATTATCTTCAAATTTTAAATCTCACCAAGTAATTAATATAATTATTAGTAATAACCTTAATGAATATGTCTTGATATTGAGAAAAGACTAGCTTCAAAAAGTAGAATTATTGTAATAACCCTAGTTAAAAATCCATGTAAAGATAATAACCACGGTTGATGCGACACGTATTCCAAGCTGTATGGTGGGAAAAAAATCTTAGTGGGTGTTCATTTTGGTTATTATGGCTAAAGGAAATTGGAAAATGAAAAGACTTTGGAAAGTCATGGGGCATTAATCAACATTTTATTTATGAAAATAATGGAAAATAGGAGAAAAGGGAGGTGAAAGGTCACATGTTGCATGTGAGGAGGAAAATGAAGGAAAATAATGGAAAATGAAGAAAATAGAGGTCTCTTCTATAAAAATTCTTCTGAGGATCAGTTGGTACCTTTTGTCAGTGCATTTTTGGAGCTCTCTCATTATTCTTTCTCTCTCGAATACTCTTGGATACTTAGAGTTTTCACGGAGCACTCTTGGAGAGTGTGGATACTTAGTGATTTGGAGCAAGAAGGAAAAGGAAGAGCAAGAGAATGCATGTGGACATCGGGATTAGTAGCTGCAACGTGATTTAATTGTAGGTACTGAGTTGCATGTATGTTTTCCTCACTAGTTTTGGCATGCATGGGTATGCATGTGGATTTTCCTAGCCTTGCCATTTCCTGGATAGCCATGGTGTATTGATTTTTTTGTGGTTGGTTCTCATGATTCCTTTAGCTATTGGTTTGATTTATTAGTTCCTATAGCCTTAGTTGGACAAATGCTCTTGAGTGTTACACTGAAATTTGTCACCATGACATTTTAGTACTCCCTTAGAAGTCTACAACATCAAATTTCCTAAAGTCAAGCCTTGAAATTAAGAGAAAATCTCATAAAAGAATTAAAAACACTTGTACCGCACTTTCTCTTAACACTGATTGCGGTGCCGCACTTTCATGCTCTAAATCATGCAGAGCTAAACGCACTTTTTATTTATTAAAGGTGCAGACCCCTATAAAAGATAAAACAAAGGTGGAAAGTAACATTTAGAAGCCTAGAAGTCAAATCTGGAAGCTTCTAGAAGCAATAATCAGGTCGAAGGTTCGCTTCTATCATGTATGTTCATTCCTCCATTATGGGAGCTGACCCCTCGGTTTATGGAGCTCAATCCCTTCAAAGGAGAATTCTATCCCTTCCTATGTGGAACCATAACCTCCTCTCTTTTCCTATAAATTGAAGCCATAGTGCAGATTCAAAGGTTAGATAGAGTTGGGAGTTAATGAGTTAGACTTGGAGAATTTTTGAGGAGAAATGCTGTGAAGACTCATACTCTCATAAGCTGATCATTATATGGGAATGATTACACACCCATGTGCTTTTAGCTGAGAGAGTGCAAGGCTTGTAAAAGTAAAGGAAACGCCTGTTTCGGACCCCAGGAAGGCCTGTATGACATCAAGGCGGGCACGGTTGTAAGGCTCTTCTTTATTTAAGTTAATACGAATGAATATTGTTTTCTCAATGGGTTATTTAATTAATTATCTCATTTCTTGAATTCCTTGATCATCTTGATGGATGTTTGATTCATGAATTGATTTATTATATAGGTGCTTTTGATCTTTTCTTGTGTTTGTGACTGCTGATCCTTGACGACGAATTTCTTAAAGCCACTAGAAAGAAGATCAGCATTGGACTACATGTAGGTTTCTAAAACCCTGTTATAATTAATTCCATGTCAAACAATATCTTGAGAAAATAGTTTTTATTTGTTCGTTTGTTGCTAGCTGTCTGTAGGACACATGGGAGGTTTGTATTGTCTGCAAGAACGACTTATCCGTCCAACAAAATGGCGACTCCGCTGGGGAGATTGTTCTTGAACTTTGATTTCTTTTATTTTTGACTTGTGAATTTAATTTTTCTGATTTTGATTGATTTATATTGGCTTGGGTAGTTTATCCCTGTAGAATCCCTAAGAAATGATTTAGAGTTTCTTTTATTTTTTCTTTAGTTTTCTAGTGTCTTCTCTTTTCTTTTATAGACAGTGCGGGCAGCTCTGCACTTTTCTTGTACCCACAGTGCAGGACCGCACTGGTTTACACTGAATCCTGTGGACCTTGTGAAAATTTTTGGAAAATATTAAAATCCTGTTTTCTGGATTAGTTTTTTAGATTCTCAGTGAATACCCAAACTTGTATCTTCTGTCAGGAAGCTTTGGTTAAGAGTTTATTTCAGCATTTTTAGTTTTGAATGATTTTCTGAAAGATCTGCATGTTATAATGATTTTTTCTTTGTCTTTATCCCACTCAAATATTAGAAACCTTGGTATACCTTTAGATCATTGGTATTTTCTTGATTTCTTGCTGAGTCTGACATCATAGCAGAAATTGTTTTATGAGATTTAGATCCCATTTTTCTCATTTGAAAATCTTTAAAAACTTTTGTTGATAAGTTTGGAATTTCACTTAAAAAACCAAAATTGGATGTTTTTTGAGTTCTTCCTGATCCAAGAAAAGAATTTCTTAGTTAGATAACAAGCTAAGCAAGACATCCTCAAAATATTTGAAGTTTTAATTTATATTTAGTCTTTATAATTTTTAGATCTCAAAATTAGTGTTTTTAGCTTTGAGTGTTATTTCTAGAAATTGTAGTGTTCTTTTGAAGAGAAACTTGGTTTGTAGTTTCGATCTTGAATAAAAGGGATTTATTATTGAGCAATAGATCATTTTGAGTTCTCATTGAAATTAGATTTCTTTTCATTTACTCTTGTTTGAAGGAAAGATTTGTTTTTAAAAAATTACATATCTCAACTCTTCCTTTAGATAGAATTAATTGAAAGAACAAGAGTTGTTTATCATAATAGATGCATTTTTAGTGTGTTTTGAGTCGGGTCACTACATATCATCAGTTTCACTTTCGCACCTATTGTCCTAAGAAACAGCCCATTAAAATCAATGCTTAAATTAAAATCAATATAGTAATTTTTATATTTCTAGGGCTCTTTTCACCAATATAGCTTAGGCTAGTGTCTTGGAGTAGGGAGTAATTAACTCTCCAAGACAATTAAAACAAACAAGTAGTTGATCTTGCGGTAGGAAAAAATCCAATAGTCGCTTGTATGCTCTGGGAAGCTCCTCTTAAAGGAGTCAAGCACGAGGTCATATCTGAACTAGTGAGATAATAAATTCTATCTCATTGGGAACGATAGCAGATGTGCGCGTATTAACAATGGTAAACCTCAAATAGACCATTGTCGAGGAGCCTGGGGTCACTTGTCAGTATACCTTGGATTATGTCAAGGAGCCTTCAAGGGGATTGAGCTTTGTTACTCTACCGTTGCGCGTATGTCGGATCATAGACTGTTCCCCTAAGTATATTAGTTCCTGTTGGTAACCATAGTGACCATAATCTTTACGGTTTTTTCCTAAGGTGACGGTGGAGGAAAGATCCCACTTTACCTGGAGAAGATTTCGACTAGATTCACTTGGACTCTCTGGAGGGTTATCTTCACTCGAGATGGTTTAAGTGGAGAAACTTGCACCAGTCTATTTCATTAAGCAGGTTATCGGGGTAATTGTTCCAACCGCCCTTTCTACATTAAATACTACGATGTTGGATTTCATCACCAACTAGCGTTTTTAGTGTGGGAAGTTATTGTTTTTGTGTGGTTTGATCTCCTAGATTTTTAGGCGTATGATTCATTTGTCTGTTTCCTTACTGACTCTAGGAGTTTTCATTGAAATTTTCTTTGATTGTGTGTGATTAATAAATTTTAATCATGGTTGAATTACCAAGACAATTGCGTAGACTCTAGGGGAAGCCCCCTGAGTATACACCAAGCCAACTTGAAGGGATGTGAGCTTTAGTATCGCCCAGTGACAGTAGAATTAGATCAACAGAAACAGGGGAATCATCTATAGTTATTCATCCTGATTATCAATCACAAACAACAGAGCATATTCAAGAGCCAATTTCAATTTCTGAAGTTACTGGTAGTATTTCTCCATCCAGTGAATTAGCTAAAGAACCTGAAATTTCTGAGCCTAACACTGAACTTGCTATATTGGAACCATCTTCAGGATTTGTTACTCTGAATTTTAGTGATCCTGGTTCACCTAGGGTAAGACATCGCATTACTGAAAATCTTCCTACTAACCTTATATCTATTAAAGAACTTGTTGGTCCAGACGAAGACGTAACTCTTCCCGAAACCCAAGAAACTTTGAATCTTAGGGAGCGTGAATTAATATTCTACAGTCCTTTTAGAACTGATGCTTGGTATTTATCATTGACATATTTTTTAGAAAACCTGGGTCTTAGTTTTTCACCATCCCGAATTCCTTTTCATCCTACACGAAGAGGTTATTATCCTTCATCAACTATGTCAAGTGAGTCATCTATGTTTTCCCAATCTCCGGAAACATTTTTATATGGTGGTCCCTCTGTTCCTTTGGGGTACCAGTCACTCTCTGGTACTTTCTCAGGAGAAACTCCTCGACCAATTGAACAAGTGTTATCATCTGGTACAAATGGAACTAAAACTAAAACGTTGAACACGGAGCAAATCTTTATGATATCTGGTAATATTCCAAATCCTCAACCTTAAGGTAGTTAGATACCACCTGGGGGGCAATCTAAAGGTAGTCAATTACTGCCTAGGGGGCAGCCTCAAGGTAGTCAATTACCGCCTGGGGGGAAACGTCAAGGTAGTCAGTTACCGCTTGGAGGGCAACCTCAACGTAATTTTTTACCAAGACAAACTGTAGGACAATATTATTTACCTGGAGAACAACCTCAAGGATAGTACATACCTCCAGGTCATCAACCTCAAGGACAGTACATACCCTAAGGTCAACCCCAGACTCAGTATATTCCTCAGGGTGCTTATCAACCCCAGATTCAATACATGCCTCAAGGTTATCAACCTCAAGGTCAGTACCCAACTCAAGGTTTCCAACTTCCTTCCGGTCAACCATTATTACAAGGAGCTGGAAATTTAACAGTTAATTATCAACCCTACGTTCAACCAGGTTATGGTCCTTCATATGCACAACCTTCTACAGGTCAATACCCCAGAATGAACATGGTGTGGAATCCATCTCAAATTCAGCAGACTATGCAACCTAATGTGTAGTTACCTAATCAACCTGGATAGCCTATAGTTTCTGGTCCAACCCAGCAACCTGTCCAGCCTACTGTTCAAGTCCCTGCACCTGGTTATGTTTAGCAGCCCAGGCCTAGTACACCTCATACTCCGCCTCAGACTGCTGCAACTTCTGTTCAACCTACAACACCTGTTTCTAGAGTATCTGTAGCTCTGATTTCTTCTATCCCTGCATTAGTGCAAATTCCTCAAGTATCTGTACCACAGTCAGGACCTACAATTCAGACTATGATCCAGATTCCTACAGGACAAGCTGGTACTAGTACGATTGTCTCTAGTCAACCACAGTTTACTTATCAATCCTACTAGGGATTGTATCAATTTGGACAGGCTACACAAAATCCAATATATCAGTATCAACCATACGTTGGGTATACTTATCAAGTACCTCAACAACCCCAGTATAGTCTGGTTAATCCTGGTTACCCAGGAGGTTTCACGATTCCAAATGCGCATCCAATTCCAGGGTATCTTGGATATCCTCCTCCTGGTACTGGTTTGATCACACAAGGTTATCAAGACCCTAGCTATCAGTTACCATTCATAGCAACTTTAGATTTACCGGATCTATCGCGCCTTACGAATGATCCCATTTTTTTATCTTCCATATTGGCCGTCGATGCCTAACAAGTTGCCCAGTGATATTTTGAAGTTTGAAGGTAAGTTAGGAGAGGACCCATCTAATCATGTTATGAATTATCACCTCTGGTGCGCATCCAATTCATTAATTGATGATTTGATTCGATTGTGTTTTTTTCATAGAACTCTCATTGGTCTAGCTGCCAAATGGTACATTGAGTTACCATGCGGCTCTTTTAATAATTTTAATGCACTAGCTACTGCTTTCTTAACCCATTTTCAGTTTCCTATCAGATACGGCAACGACACAGAATTGCTGACTTCATTAAATCAGTCTACGTCTACGTACATATCTGATCACATTCATGAATGGAGACATAGAAGGAGTTTAGTGAAAGTTTTTATTTCAGATCAAATTTTGGATGAATGGTTTTTTAAATCGTTATTGCCCAAAATTACTGAAGATGTGGCCAAAAGAGGCATTGTTACAGAAGAGCAAGTCATTGCGCAGGCTCAGCACCTTGAACTGTATATACTCAGTCAGGTACTTTGTATGATAAACTCCCCGATTTACCAAGAACTGGTCAATTAAATACAACTCCTTCTGGCTCTCACGCCAATGATGGTGTAATTGGTTATGTTAGCACTAGTAAAATTAAGAAGATGTCTTCCAAGACCACTTCTCCTATTATCACTTTACCCGATTCACCCAAAGGAGATTCTTCCCTAGAAGCTTCCGCAAATATTCATGTTGTAGAATCATCTACAACCAAATCTATAACTGGTGGTAAGAAGAAAGGTAATAATAAAAAGAAAAAACTATTCAAAAGATAAAAACGATAAAACTAAACCAACTGACGAAAAACGTAAACCTCGATATCCTTGTCTAATCTATGACGAGAATCATTTTACAAAAAAGTGCCCGCATAAAGCCGAGGTATCAAAATTCGTTAAGGGTTCGCCTATACCTTCTGTCTTGAAGGATCCCTTTCTTGCTCAAGATAGTAACATGGTTGGATCTTCCTCCAATACGCTTGAGAATATCTTGATGGTTGAGACGCGATCGTAAGATTATGGTAGTAAAAATATTGGAAAAGAAGCAGAAACATCCAATTCTGCATCAACTACATCTCCCTCAGTTTTTGATCCATTACAGATCGAGAAACAGAATCCTGACTTAGTAATCAAACCACCTGCAAAAGGTGTACTTCGTAAATTTTCTTTCAATCCACATGCGAGAGCTGCTCAGAATTACAATATTGTTGAAGATTTGGCAATTTCCCCTTCAGCAATGTCGACTTTGGAAGTATTGCAATCATGCCTAGCCCAAATAAAATTACTTTTGTCAGCCTTAGGAGCCATAGATCTCTAGGATTCGAACCTCATGACCTTTGATTTAGAGAATTTTACACCCCGCCTACCCCATCAAATGGATTTTCAGATTCTCGTAATAGTCAAGAACAAATGTATCTTTCATACCATTGTTGAGGAAGGGGCTTATACATGTATTATGTTGTTAAAATTTTGGAAATAACTTGGTTCTCTGACCATTAACCAATCACCAACTATTCTCAAAGCTTTTGACGAAAGAGGTTTTCATCCGTATGGTATCTTACAAGATCTACCAATAGAGGTCGAAGGCAAAATGGTTAATCAAGATGTGGAGGTAGTTGATGCCCCTCAAATTGGATAGTACCTTCAGAATCAGAATTAGATTCTTTCGATGGCCCGATGCCTTTGAGTCCTTTTGAGTTAGCATATCAGAATGTACAGTCATTTTCTGATACTCCTTCAACTAAGTCTGATCCAGTGAATGTGATCAACCAGGAGTCATTTTCAATATCGAGCTTAGCTTCGACACCAATTTCGGATCGTGCTCAAGTATTCAATACTGATGAACATATTCGTGAATTCTTGTCGGTAGATGAGTTACCATGGGAAGATCTTCATCATAGGTCTTTGTTTTTACCTGATCTCAATCATTTTGAGAATGATTTTTCCTCCATTTTTACCGTTGATTATGTCAAAGAACCTCTGAATCCTCTCTCACATATCGATTCTGAATTGAATTTAGAAAATATTTCTACAATGGTTCCTCTTGACATTTCAGTAAAACCTGGAATTGTTGAAAACATTCATATAGGTGCTTCTTGTACGATTGACGAAATCCAAGCATATAAAGCCCTATTTCAGGAATTCCACGACCTTTTCGCCTGGTCATATGAAGAAATGCCAGGAATCGATCCGTCGATTGTTGTTCATGAAATTAAGAAATAATCAGATGCTAAACTCGTTAGACAGAGATTACGTCAATTACATCCGAGAAAAGCTGCTGCTATTAAAGCAGAAGTTGAAAAATTACGCCGTGCAGGTTTTATTTATCCAATTCCACTCACAGACTGGGTATCTAATATTGTTCTTGTCAATAAAAAACAAGGAACAATACGAGTATGTATCGATTATAGGGATATAAATCGAGCTTGTCCAAAAGAAAATTATCCAACCCCTTACATCGATCAAATTATTGACGATTGTGCTGGAAGTGAAGTGTTCTCGTTCAAGGATGGATTTTCCAGCTACAATCAAATCAACATACTCCTTGCGTATCAACCTAAAACAACTTTCATTTTTCCATGGGGAACTTTTGCTTATCGCAAACTACCTTTTGGCCTTAAGAATGCTGCGCCACTTTTCAAAGGGCTATGTCTTATGCATTTCACAACATTAAGCACATTGTGCAGCCCTACCTCGATGATTTTCCTTCTCATTCTTCATGCAGAGAAGATCATATTACTCATTTACGAGCCATATTTATACGATGTAGGAATTATAAGATTCGTTTGAATCCTCACAAAATTTTTTTCTGCTTACAATCCAGACGATTGTTGGGATTTATTGTCTCAAAGGCAGGCATTCGTGTCAATCCATCGAAGGTTGAGGCAATCATCAATTTACCTCCTCCTTCTACTCTTCGCCAACTCCAAATTTTGCAAGGGAAAGCAAACTTTTTACGTCGATTCATTCCTAACTACGTCTAGTTAACGAAAGGTTTCACTAGGTTTTTGAAACAAAATATTCCTTTCTTTTGGGATGAGGTCGCCGATAGATCTTTTGATGCTCTGAAACACACATTGACCCATGCACCACACGTATCCTCCTAACTATATAACCAAGACACTTATGTACCTCAATGCTTCCAATTCTACCATAGGGATTACTTAGTTCAGAAGACAGAATTTATAGAAAATATGTGATTTACTATCTTAGTTGAAATTTGCATCCAACTGAGATCAAATATTCACATGTGGAGAAATTGGCCTTGGCAGCTGTTCAAGTTGTCCAACGTTTTCGCCATTACATACTATTACACAAAACAACAATGGTCTCTGATTGTAACCCTATGATGTACATTTTGACCAAACAATTTCTAGGGGGAAAATACTCCAAATGGATTGTTATCCTACAGGAGTTTGATTTGGAATTTTAAAAGTCCAAATCAAATAAATCATTGATATTTGCTGAACTTATGTGTGATTTCCCACGTACTGATACAAAAACTGTGGCAGAACAACCAATCGTGGATGAATCCTTGTTTCTTATTAGTACCATTGATCCTTGGCATGGAGATATTATTTTTTATCTTCAGACCCAATATTTTCGGCCTGAGCTTTCACAGTTGCAACGACAAAAAATATGTTTCTAGTCTCAACAATATCATATTGTTGGCGACACACTATACTGTCGTGGTGCGGACTTAGTTTTTCGACGTTGTCTAACCCATGAAGAAGCCGAAAAGGTTTTAAATGATTGTCACTCTGGATCATGTGGTGGTCATATGTCTGGGTATGCCACATCCCAAAAGATATTCCGCGCAGGTTATTTATGGCCGTCCTTATTTAAAGATTGTATTTATGCGGTCCGAAAATGTCATAATTGTCAAATCTTCAATCGAAAAATGTGTGCACCACCTACTCCTCTTCACCCTATAATTGTTGTTGGTCCTTTTGAAAAATGGTTCATTGACTTCATTACATGTAACCCTCACTCGGCCGGGGGGCATGGGTATATTATTCTAGCAGTAGATTATTTTACCATATGGGCCGAGGCGATGCCTACATTTGCGGCAGATGGAAAAACAGTAGCTACTTTCATATTCAATCATGTGATTGCTCGTTTTGGTGTACCCCAAGCGATAATTACTAATCATGGGAGCCATTTTTGGAATATCATGATGACCAAGTTAACGGACCAACTTGGCCTGCGCCATGACAGTTTTACACCATATTATCCGCAAGAAAATGGTTTAGTTGAAGCAATTAATAAATTTTTTGTCACCATGATCAAACGAATCATTAGAATTCATAAGTCGAATTGGTATACCATGCTCTTTTCAGCACTTTGGGCATATCGAACCTCAGCAAAAACATCGACAGGATTTACCCCTTTTCAACTAGTTTATGGTTTAGAAGCGGTATTACCCACTGAATGTGAGATACCGTCACTCCAACTATTCATAGAGTTACTGCCAGCCACTTATAAAGAGGAGAAACATGTTTTTATACTTGGCTCAATTAGATGAGAATTAGCGCACCGCTGCATTAGCTACTGAGACTCATGCGAAAATAATGAAAGCTTAGTATGATAGAAGTGTTACCCCTCGTAATTTTTCAGAAGGCGACCTAGTTTTGATTTATGATCAAGCCAACGATAAACTAGGGGCTGGGAAATTTGAACCCATGTGGCATGGTCCTTATATTGTCAAGCGACAACTTGCAAAAGGGGCCTATGAATTGATTTATTTTGACGGGGTCTCTTTAGGTAAACCCAAGAATGGACTTTATCTGAAGAGATATTACGCTTGATTTTTGTGTGGAGATCTTCTCTGTATATTAGTTACTTTCTAGCTGGTGTGTTATAGATTAGAAATGTGTGCCTATCTTAAGTGTGCTTTTACTACTATTCCCGCTTATCTGGATTACTCTTGATATCGCAGATGTCGACATCTTTTCAAACATATATTGGTTTTGCTGATGGCGCTTGTCGTAGTACACGAAACATCTCTTTCGTAGCTTAGGTTATTTATTCACCCACTGACGAGTTAGTATCTATGCATGGGGTAAGCTTCGGTCAGACAATGAAAAATATTGCTTAATATAGTGCAGTTATTGAATTATTATCGGAATCCATTTCATTTGGAATTTAGAGTTTGATCGTTAGGTTAGATTCTGAACTTGTTGTATTACAATTAAACCGAGTATATGCCATTAGAAACCCAGTATTATTAAGATTATTTTTAAGGGTTCGTCTCTTGGAACGAGAGTTCGATTATATTGAGTATCAACACATTCCAAGAAATTTAAACACATTAGAAGATGCAATAGCTTCTAGTGTTATAAACAGACATTTGCAATAATAAAGTAATAAATCAACATTCGATAACATGATTGAACAGGTAGCTGGAAATAATAGTATATCATAGTATAGATGTAGTGTTCAAAAAATAGTACATCGTCTTCGATCATAGGTTCAAAATGCCTTATGATTGGAAAAAAGTGATACAAAAAATGAGTCTATAGAGTCAATAATCCACTATCCGTGGTAATAATCATGATAATACACTACCGCTCGTGCCACTCTACTAAAAAATCTCCTGAATGGTGCAAGAACACGAATGACGTATCTCTGTAAACGAAGTGGGATGTCATCTATGGTAGTCTTAGGAATATCCATAGTTAGCCGCTCCAAATGGTGTTCTAAATCAGTCAGGATCTCTGTTGTCTGATCCTGTGGTGGTGGTGGTGGTGGTGGTGCATCCCTTTGCCTCCAGTTAAAGGGGCGGAAAGTGGCTGGTCGACGTGGACCCACATTTGCATTTGAAATTTTTGTTATCAGTTTTGGACGATTTAAAAACAAAATAAAAATTAGAAATTAGAACATGTAAAAGATATTTTTTACCTGACTCATCCCATTGAGCTCCTGGAGGAAGTGGCATATCTCGGTTATCGCATGCCCGCATAAGGAAAATCCTCTATCACAAAAATTTAGCGTTCTAACCAATGAAAATAAGTCGAGGGAAATCGAACAATCTCCCCACCCTCGCTGTGATGGGCCATCAAAGCAACCCATCGAACCATCCGAGGCTCTCGAGGTCTACCAGCATCAATAGGAGTATTTTGTGGGGCTAACAGAGGAATCCTCTCTAAAGCAAAGGTAACCACGATAGATCCATATTTGAAGTTGTTTAACTTCCCGTTTTTGGCTCTAGTTAGTTGGCCTTTGACATTAGCCAAAAATTCCTCGCACCAGTTGACTATGGTGCCCCGGAAAAAATTTACTGCAATCCGCATCTAAGATCCAGTAGCTACATGCAAAGCTGCACTTCCGCACAACTTGACAACGGTAAATGCAATCACTTTTAACTCGGGACGGATGATAGTTTTAATGTCAATCCGTTTGTCTCTAGGATTGGCTTCATCATTACAAAACTCTAATTACAGGTTGGCAACATACTGGCCACCTAGCCTAGCCCCAAATAGAGAAAGTGGTTCACCTCTCTTAGACAAACCAGTCAAAAAATATATGTCCTCTAGCTCAATTTTGAGCCGGTGGCCTCCAATTACGAAAAACTGGTCCTAAACTTCCCACTTGTTTACCAACCAAGTGAGGATATCTACTTGAGCTCTCATGCCATTGATAGCCCAGAATTTGAATAGCTCGCATGCTCTTAAAACTTTCAAAGTAGGTTGATGAATCATTGCTACTTCATATACCTCTTCATGTTCCCATTCTCGCAAAATGAGCATTGTAAAGATCCTACAATGAGTAAAATGAAGGATTAGAATAATTTTAAAACAAATTTTTTGCACTTTAGATGAAATTTTAAATCTTGTTGATGACTTCAGTGTCCCACATGCGGACCTCTGAGGGCAGATTTTTTCAATTTTCATCCCAAAAATGAATTCTAGAATTTGACTTAAGAAATGAATGTATTAGAAAAGTAAGGAAAGAGGTTTCTGATTATCTGAGCAAGATGAGCCATTCCAACTCCGCGGCTTGTCTGCATCTCTCCGAAGCATTTTTTGCCAAAAGCTCTAAAATTTTCACTCCAAACTCAAACGGTAAAAATGAACTTGAAAAACTCCTTTTTATAAGTTTTTTTGAATAAATGAAATTTAAATTTGTTTATTTTTCACTTGAAAAAGATGGTTTTTCAAAATATTTTTATTATTGAAACAAGTATGTTTAATTTTTTGAGTTTTTGTGCAGAATATCGGATTTTTCAGGCAAAATGATCATTTTTGACGAAGAGTATACTTTTATCACTTTTTCAGGCTCTTTAAAATTGACGAAAAAGAAAAACCATAGAGTTCTCTTTTAAGCCCTTTTCAGACTCTCTAAAAATGAAAAGATTTCCGAGTACTTGATTATTCAAACTCGTTAAAGAAAATGAATGGTCGTCCCTTCAGTATAAGTTTACCCCCTTTCGGGACTGAAATGGACTATTTACGAAAAAGGTATACGTTGACTAATCATGGTCAATAGAGTTCTCTCTTGCATTATTTTATCCTTTTTCAGGCCTGAGAGACTAAATTTATGAAAAAATAGATCCTTGGAATTTTCTTAAGTTTTTTCTTCTGACTCCCTAAAAATGAAAAACGCCGAGTTTCTCCTATACTGGACTCATTAAAATTTAACAGTAAAGGACATGTCAATTTAAAACAGGAATGGACCACTCCTTCTTAGGGTTTGATTTAAACTAAGTTGGACTCATCCGAAGGATGAGCTTATAAACAAGCAAATGTTATCCTCCTCAAGCTTGTCCAAAAATAAAGAGGTACTGGCCAAAAATGGTGGGGGAAAAAGAGAGAAAATAGATTCATTTGTTACACTTTGATTTGTAAAAGCATTACACCACTCTTGAACACAACACTTTTTGTCACACTTCTACCTGGGTTGGGAAATCCTTTGCCTATCAGTTAATCAAACCACATTGAAGGTCTTCAGCCGGTTTCTGGGTATTAGCTTAGGGAAATTGTCACCAAACCATCTGCAGTGTCGTTATGTGTTCAAGAGGACAGTAAAAAAAACCATTCATCTGCAAACATTTGTCTCCATTCGCGTTGACCATCCTTGAGTCAGTCCTTGCAATTTTTTTTTCAAAACTTGATCTATGGTTTCGTGTATTGAGCTTTCTTATGACGGATCACTTTCTATCGACGATAGCTCATCATCTAGGAAGTTGATCTAGAATCCGTCAGTACCTTGGAATCTGCATGTCTTAATGGCAGGTTTCTCGCCTTCGATGACAGGTTACATTATTGACCTTCGATCGAACGATTCCGTGAAATGTTCGAATTCATATCACTTATTCACATTTCATGGATTGTACTGAGTACTGTGAGAGCCATTGTCATTATTGGTGGTTTCTCTCACACTTGTTAACAGTTCACATTATTGACTGGTAATTAAGTGGTTTCTACCATGTTCGACTTCAACACATTTAATCGCATAGATAGAATCATACTAGTTCGGCAAGCAGAAAACAAGACCCTAGATCTAGTTTCCAACATCCAGGTTGCGAGGAGTTTTATTATTCATTATGCAGTAGACTATTCATTACATATGGCTGCGTCCATGCTGTGTCTACATTATTGATGTAATATTAAAGTCATTTCTGTATCAGAACAAGTTTAGTTAGTTTTGATCTGAGTATGGGAATGCCTACCTCAACAATGATGTATATATTTTTTGCATTGAATGCTTTTATAGGGTTCTGACTGGGGTGTCCACAGGCTAATCCTTGAAATGATAAAGCACATCACTCTTCGAATGCTCTTAGACTTCACACTTTAGTGGGCAATTTGTTACACTGAAATTTGTCACCATGACATTTTAATACTCCCTTAGAAGTCTACAACATCAAAGTTCCTAAAGTCAAGCCTTGAAATTAAGAGAAAATATCATAAAAGTCTTAAAAACACTTGTACTGCACTTTCTCTTAACATTGATTGCGGTGCTGCACTTTCTTGCTCTGAATCATGTGGAGCTAAATACACTTTTTATTTATTAAAGGTGCGGACCCCTGTAAAAGATAAAACAAAGGTGGAAAGTAACATTTAGAAGCCCAGTAGTCAAATCTGGAAGCTTCTAGAAGCAGTAATTTGGTCGAAGGTTCGCTCCTATCATGTATGTTCATTCCTTCATTATGGGAGCCTACCCCTTGGTTTATGGAGCTCAATCCCTTCAAAGGAGCATTCTATCCCTTCCTATGTGGAACCATAACCTCCTCTCTTTTTATATAAATTAAAGCCATAGTGCAACTTCAAAGGTTAGATAGAGTTGGGAGTTAATGAGTTAGACTTGGAGAATTTTTGAGGAGAAATGTTGTGAAGACTCATACTCTCATAAGCTGATCATTATATGGGAATGATTACACACCCATGTGATTTTAGCTGAGAGAGTGCAAGGCTTGTCAGAGTAAATGAAACACATGTTTCGGACCTTAGGAAGGCTTGTATGACATCAAGGTGGACACGGTTGTAAGGCTCTTATTTATTTAAGTTAATACGAATGAATATTGTTTTCTCAATGGGTTATTTAATTAATTATCTCATTTCTTGAATTCCTTGATCATCTTGATGGATGTTTGATTCATGAATTGATTTATTATATAGGTGCTTTTGATCTTTTCTTGTGTTTGTGACTGCAGATCCTTGAGGACGACTTTCTTCAAGCCACTGGAAAGAAGATTAGTGTTGGAATACAAGTAGGTTTCTAAAACCCTGTTATAATTAATTCCATGTCAAACAATATCTAGAGAAAATAGTTTGTATTTGTCTGTTTGTTGCTAGTTGTCCATAGGACACTTGGGAGGTCTGTCTTGTCTGCAAGAATGACTTATTCGTCTAACATTGAGCCCGGCGGGCAATTGTTGGGTTGAGTTATTAGTCCTAGAGCCTTCGTTGGAAAAACACTCTGGAGCTCAGAAACATTTGGGGTTGATTTACTAGTCCTTTCAGCCTTGGTTGGACCAAACACTCTTGAGTCCTAGAGCAGCTTGAGTGGAGACCAATCCATGATGGTTAGTGATATTCGATCGTGAGGTGGATTCACTAGTTTGGGGTTGATACAGTTTGGTATCTGCAGCCCTGTTTTTGTGTTGATTGATTTATTTGATAAAGTCCCACATTCATGCTTGGAATATGGCATGAGGGTGATTGGATGGAGAGAGATTTGGCTCAACTAATTTATGGTCGGGTGGAACGTGGAAGTCCCATCTCTAGTTGGTTTTTACACTCATTAATGAGAAGTTCATTCCTTTGGTATTTGGTATGCAAATGTACCGTTTATTATGTGGATTTCATTGATGTTATATCCATGGTGTTTCGGTTTTTATTATGTTGGTTATAAGCATGTATTTTATCAGTGGTGATGTATGGCTCTATATATTTTTTTTCTTGTAAATAAATATACAATGTATCTGTGGTCAAATAGATTGTATTTCATCTTATGATGTAAGGGAGCAATACTTCTTACCGATTCTCATATAAGTATCAGATCCGTATTTTTAATTATGTTGTTTACAAATATAGATGCAATGTTTGTGACATGTTTGATGAAATTCCTGTCTAGGCTGGGTGGGGTCGGATGAGTTACTGATGATATGACTGATTCGATCTATATTTTTTAATCTTATTTATCCTCTCTTGAAGTTACAGGAATTTTTGGGCAGTGACCTGGGCTCAAGGGCTAAAAGTGTGGCACAAATCCCATAGTTGTAGGCACAAAATTGAGTGTTTGGTGCCCTAACCGCTACGTTTCCAAGGATAGCCTATGGATAAGGGTCTATATCCACTCCCTTGCCCTTATATTCCCATGGATAAGGTGCAATAGGGTTAAAATCCAACTGCCCTTTAAGTTTTAGGGGTCTTGGAGGGTGGTTTATCTCTTGTATGTGTTGTTGATGTTGTGTAAGGTGTGCTTGTCGTGTTTTTGTCGCTTCCACTTCCTTAAGGTCTGTTAGGATCCTATATTTTATAGGATAGATTGATACATATATGTTCCTTTTTATAAATATGTTGTAAATAATATTTCATCTTTCAAATTATTCCAAGAAAAAGAAAAGAAAAAGAAAAATAAAAAATAGAGAAAGAAAAGAAAAATATAAAGAAAAGGGGAATAAAAAATACACATTTTGAAAGAAAAGAATAAAATAAAAATATGAAGAAATGAAGAAAAACCCCCAAATAAGTGAGCTAATCTAAATTCCACTCAAACGAATAAAAAATGATGTAGAAATTTAGCAAAAAAAAGTCTTGCTAGTCCAAGTGCAGCATTAGAGATAAGTTAAAAAGTTTAATTAGACTAGTCACACCATTTAAGTGTGATTAAATTGTGTAATAAAGTGAGTTTTTCGTTTTTTTATTAAGGTTGGATTAATTAGTTTAATTTATTCTTTAATCATGATTAATTTGATGTAATAAAGTATTTTGAAACGATGTTTTATCGTTATGTGATAAGTTGTGCATTGGATCTGTTGATGGAGATCTAACCCACCCGATCCAAGGGCGGGCCAATAGCTTTGGAGCCCCCCAACCCATCCAAAAATGTAGGGAGGGGGGTGGTCTGAAAAGGTGGTTTACCTGACCACGCTCCCCTATAAGTGGCTTTCATTCACGCTTTCACACCACCCCTGCCTAAAAACACTTACCACCATACCCCCCCTCCCAAATCCACTCCATCCCACTCCCGCCAAAAGAATTATTCGTTGAGCATTATCTCTCTCTCCATCCTGCTACTTGCCATGTATCTCCTCAGCACGACTCCCCTACCACCACGTATGTGTTCTGCTCGACCCCGCCTCCCTTACCATTACACTTTCTACCCAACCAAATCTCGCCACATGGCCTATCTGTTATCTTATCTAACAGATCCCCTCCGATAACATTCAAAACACCAACATCAACCCATTTTCCTGTACAAATTATCATTATCCTTTTCTGGTGGCCCCTTCCACTCACTATTCTTACTATTAAGAAGATTAATTCGCCACATCAAACCAAACTACTGTTGAACCTTCCACCACAACCCAGCTCAACAAAACCTCAACTTGTGCCAGCATCTAGTCGTTAATATTAACTGTCATCACTTGCAAATTATCGAGCTTGGCCTCTAGTCAACCGAATTCCTAGGTAATTGCAGCAATCCTAATCTTTTTCTTTTATCATGGCCCCTAAAGGAAAATATCCTAAAGGAAAAGCTAAGAAAACTGATGATAACCGTATGACACCTCCTGCTATTGATTTAAACCACATTCTCCTGGTACATTAGGAGTTTAAAATCCTTGAAACTAGTTGTGAATTCGACCTTTACGAACTTCACAACTATTTAAAGAAACATTTCACTGAACATAGTGATGAATTAGATTTTTGGGACTCCTTCATGCACTAATTCATCTTTCCCAAAATCCATCACTTTCTTGAATTTGTGGCATAGGTCCATTCAAGATATATCCCTAGCTAAAGAGAAATTGTATCCCAAAATGGTGACATTATTTTCACCATAACCCATCAGTCAATTAATCAAATGCTATAATTTATCAAGTCAATTAATTTAATGTTATAAAACCAAAACATTGACTCCCTAAAACCATTCTCTAAAGAATCCCTCGTGGATCTTTATAAGAACCTTACCTTTCCTAATAGAGTGAATATTTTTTATATTTTCCTATTTGAGGATGCCCAATTACCTAAGAAAATTCCTCCATATCCATGCTCCATGTTCCCTGAAATGAACAAACATATCATCTCTATAGTTTCTTTCTTACTGGGCTATCAATCCGATCAGTGGGTTGATTAAGCCACCATGGGTTTTTAGTAAATTTTCTCAAAGGGTGAAAAGATCTCAATCATTTTCAATTATAGTGACTTATTAGCCAATTCCATTCATGAAAACTTCTTGAAAATTTCCACAAAAGGTAGTTTCAAATATGCTTCAATTTTATTGTATTTATTACTATTTCATGAAGTAGACCATTTTCAGTGTGCATTATAGAAATTGTATGAGCAATGAAATACTCAATCTATTATTCATTGGACTTCCTTGGTAAGGGAGCATACCAATGAATTTACCTACAATGACTATGTTTACCAATATTTGTATGTAGCCTCCTGCTTATTGAACAATGATGTTGAACCAAGAATAGGGCTAGAGATAAAGATATTTATTCATCTCAGTCAGAAGACTAAAACAGGTTATTGGTACTTGTACCAAAACTACACAGAAATAAGAGTGTATGGGTGTGAACTGCCTCGATATAGGTTACCTAAGTATGTTCCTATGAGGATTTTCTCATTATCATATATCAGACATATGATCAATATGGATGATCTACATTTCGTTGCAGTAAAGAAGAAATCACAGTTTAAAATTAAAACGGAGGTTGGTCTTTTTATTTTTAACACCAGGGCAACATGCAAGGAAGCCGATTCACTTTTAAAAAAAATGAATTTCAAGCTCAGCTTCACCTGCTCATATGATCCCTTTAGCGTCATCTCAAAGCTCAGATTAGAGCAAAATACTACTCCCTATACTCAGAATCCAAGGCCTAATATAGAGAAATTTATGAATCAAGAGCAGTGGGAGGAAAATACCCTATAGGAGGCAGAAGACCAAGTTATATCTAAATAAATTTCACAGTCTCCAGAACCAAAATAAATATAGGATAAAAGGCCCAGGAAAGATATTTCTCTTTCAGTCAGAGAGATTGGAGTAAAACATTTCTGAATCTACAAAAAGAAGCAGAAGACCAGCACAACAACATATTTCCTACATGAAGATGATACAAATTCCACTATAGTTTTGATAGGTTCTTGTACTTCTATTTTTCAAAGAATTGAAGATATTTTTTAAGAATATCCATCCTCCTCGGCCTCTCAAGAGCCTCTGGACACATCTCAAATAATAGAGTTGGTTCATGACCTGGCTAAACCAAACATATTTTCTAAATAAAAAGAAATTAATAAGAAAAATGAGATGCTCAAGGCTACCACTTACACATAGTTTTGGATACAAACAAAAAATTCACATAATAGGCTTCTTTCTACGTTTGACACAGAGAAAGGACAAATTCATATTGCATTCTTCCAAGAAACATTTACTACTCCCAAAAATTTAGATGACTATAAGAAGTCTGTCTTTTCCTTCGACGCTGATCAAATGAATCATATTGATCAAATGTACCCACAGAAACAAACAGGTGTAATGTTTTATTCAATGTTGACCAGAAAAGTAATGAAATCTTAAAAACTGCAAACTTTAGTCAATAACATCCAGTCTCAATTTCCCGGATGCGTGTGATTTGTGAGGGTACAATGGAGACGGGTTGTTGGGTTGGAAAGTGGCATGGCCACATGGCCACCCACAGGCCCTGACGGGGAGCATTAAATTGCTCGAGCCGTCACCCCACTCACCATTTATTTCTCTGCAGAAGTCGAGGCTGTTACCATTGTTTCAAAATGGAGACCCTTCCTCCCCTGCTTGGTTATGTTTCCCATCTGCCGGGTTGAGTGCCTCCCCCGTCTCAACCTCTGAGAAGCTACTGCCCCCCTGGAGTCGCGGAGCCGAGCTCCCACAAGTCTCCAACAGGGAGATGCTATAGGCTTCACTGTTGTATTGAGATACTCCCAGGCCACCACTACTCGCAGTGCGTCCTCTGTCACTTGAATTTTTTCGTAGCAAATTGCTTCACCTCCACCACTGTGCCTCCGGCTCTGTGGCATCTCCACCCTGCGTCTTCTTCGGCCCAAAACACCCACCACCCTCATTGCGCCACCATGCCTTGCCTCCGACATCGCATGTGATGCAGGTGTGGCAATAGTCGAGGGTGGGCTGCTCGTTCATCGCTCTCCACCCATTTCGACACATCGTCTTCCTCCCTGGAGCACTCCCATGGCCGGTATCCAGCTACCTACAGTGGGCGGGGCCGATTTGTTGGTCAATCCCGTTATTCTGCTCAGCCT
This sequence comes from Pinus albicaulis, assembly GCA_034641835.2. NCBI lineage: Eukaryota > Viridiplantae > Streptophyta > Pinopsida > Pinales > Pinaceae > Pinus > Pinus albicaulis. The sequence continues at coordinate 1,730,698,629 of CM076578.1, read as the reverse complement.
TCCAATGCAGCGACCTTTCCACCACCTCTACCCCATCTGGACTCCACAGCCACCCCGTAGACCTCCCACTTAGCTCAATTCCACTTCCATTTCTCTATGGACCGCCCCCGTGTCATTATCACCATTTCAGTTTCCTTCAAGGAGGAGCTCGCCGAGGCTTCTAGCTTACGCCCGCCCAAACTACAGAAGCTCCCCCACCATGTCACCTCCTCTGCAGATGTCAAGGGTGACCCTGGTTCTGGCAACCACAGCACGTGCTCGGATAGCAGCAGTAGTTCTGGAAGCAGCAAGGATGACAGGAAGCATGGAAAACAGGCCACAGGAAAAGCTAGCAAGAACAAGGAGCCCCAGCACGCTGCACACTCCACCCAAGACATGTAGGCCCCCGACACTGACGAATACAGGTGTCTCATTGTAGAAGAGGCTTCTCTTACTCCTCATGACACCTAGGCTCTCAATTTTTTTCTGGTTTACTGTTTTTAGTGTTAAGGTCCTTGGTCACAAGGTTTTTTAAATTTCTGGTATCTATGTATGGCACACTATACAGACAATTAACAATTTTATTTTTATTACGCTGGTTTCCTCTCGTGAGGCAGTGAAACAAACTCTTATTGGACGAGTTTCCCCTACGTGGGCAGTCCCATTTTTTATGTTTTCTGCGAATTATGCCTTTGAATCAGGCTAGAGCTGTAGAGGCCTGTGCCTCCATGTACACTATGTTACACTAATAGAAATTAATTTTACTTAGAAAAAAAAAAAAACCATCCAGTCTCAATTAAAACTTGAGAAGGTATCCTCTTTGGCTAAAGACACAAAGATTAAATCATTGGAGGATTTAGTGATAAAATTAGGATATGATTCTAAATATTTAAATGCTACAAAAGAAAATGTTAGGAGAAATAATGCACACATTGTAGCATTGAGGAAGCAGCTCAAGATTCCATCCACAAAAGATCTGCAAAAAAATGAAGTTGGACATTTAGAGAAAGATAAAGAAGGCATGTTCAAAATCATCATTGAAGAAAATTTCCAAATTAAACAGATGGAAGTTGATATGGATAAATTGTTAAAGGAAAAAGAATAATCCTCTCAAATGGAAGTTATTCCACTTACAACAGTTTCCATTGTAGATACATCACCAGCAGAAGCATCCACTTCAGTAGCCATCACAACAGGGGTACAACCCAACATTAGGGGATTTTTGAGGTCTAAAATGGGTTTCCTAAGGAAATTATAAAATAATAGTGGAAATAATAAAATAAGATTGATTACATCATCGAATTTTAGAGGGAAAAAAGAAAAAAAAAAAATTTCAACTCGTATTTTTAACTTATCTCCCTATGGGTTTACTCGAATTTTGATTGGGAACATTTGCAATGGACCCTGCTACATGAAAAATGAGAAATACATCCAAAACACGATTGCAATCACATTTTTTCATGTATTTCTCATTTTTTGTGTAGAAGGGTCCATAGAAAGTATGCAACATGGGTACTCCTTTGACGAGGAATTAATTTTTGCATCCAACAAATACTTCTACTCAAAATTTGAGTAAAACCTTAGGGAGATAAGTTGAAAATACAAGTTGAAAAGGTAGTTTTATTATTTTATTATTTTTTAATTTTTTTACTTTTTTACCCAAAAAATGGTGAAACATCCCCCATTGTTGACATCATCATCTTTAATCCTATTGGTTCTTATAAAGTTTATTTTGGTTGTACATTTTTCTTATGAGGCCCATTTTAGACCTCAAAATTTCTCTAATGAGATGCATTAGTAGAATTGATCAAGGACATGGAAGAAATGTCCATCAAAGGGCAGGAAAATGAAAAAATGAAGGCTCAACTTAAAACCCTCCAGGAACAAATGCTAAAAATCCACAATAAGCATGTAGCAGAGTGTTACACCATTTTTTGGTCATCTAACCTATTATCATTAGATGGACCCAAGTACACCATGTAAGACCAATTTTACCCTAAGTAAAATTGCCTTCAATATGTTAAATAACTTAATAAACCACATTTATTAGGTTGTTTATGGTCTAAACAGGAAACCCCAAAAGGAAATATTAAACAAACCTATATTTGTTTGATTTTTCCCATGGAATAATTAATTAAACCATAATTTAATTATTATTCCCAGTCATGTTTAACCCAAAAACCAAAGAAATTAATTAGATAAACCTTTATTTATCTTATTATTTTCTAGGAATAATTATTTAAATCTTATTTAGATAATATTCCTTGTTAAATATGACCAAATCACCCACAAATAATTAAATAAATCATTATTTATTTAATTATCCTTCAACCACTTCCTTAAAGAGATAAATAAATCATTTATTTATTTATTATTAACAAATAAAGGGATTTGACCCAAGTCAAATACTTTTTCCCTCCAACAAATATAATAAAATATTCCATAAAAGGTGGATCTAGATTTGGTTAACATTATTTTAATCATGCACAAAGATCTAGAATGACCCAATATTTTGTTATAAATAGGAGGGTTTTTCCTACCATTCTTCACCTTTTGTTGCCTATTAGATCACTCTGGATCTATACACTTGGTCACATTTTTCCACTATTTGTTGTGTGAGCTCCCTTTGAGTTCTATTCTTTGTGTGGGTTTTCTACACCAACAAGAGAGAGAGATTCCAGATCTGAAGTGCTGAGGACTTCCAAGAACCCATCCCATTGAAGAGAATTGGATACGCCTTCTTGTTTTCCTCCCAGGTGCCCTTAATACAAAAAATTCTTTCAAAAATTGTTCTTGTCTTGTCTATTGGTATATGGAGCAAACCCTTCTTTTTATTGCTTAATGTCTTTCTATGCATAGATCTGGTTTTTTGCAGCTCTTTTCTTGATCAACTAACTGCAGATCTGAAGATATTGGCAGCCACTTTTGTTGTTAGGGCTATTATTTATGCGTAGCTAAAGTGGTCATTTTTCGTACACTTCGACAAAGGATTCATACTAACACAGAGCTTCAAAAGAGTCATAGATATACCTAGAGAATTAAACAACTAGAAAATAAGGTTGTTATAGCTCAAACAATTGCACATGTTAAGGATAATATATGGATTGAAATAAATTAAGAAATCACTGAAACGTGGCCCTCTATTGAGATCATTTTTTAGCAAGAGGAACTAGTACAAAGATTAAAAGGGATCATTGCAAAGGTAAAGGGCAGTTTAGGACAAATTCCAGGTGAAGAAAATATATTAACCAAGGTCCTGAATTCAAAAACTAATGTTGAATTAGAAGAATTTGAGATCGCAGATAGGACTGAAACCATCCTTGAAGTTAAAAGGGTCCTTACCAAAAATAATCTAATGTTCCAGTTAGAAAATAAATGCCATAACTTGGAGGCCAACATCCAGAAATTTCATAGAAAATTGAATGTGCTAAATCAAAAAGGGTTGTCTGGACTAAAAGGAATTGGAGATAAGTTAGTTAATTTGGAGGATTATCAACAAAAGTTGTACACCATAGCCAAGGACAAATCAAATCTTTCCACTATCAAAGGAGCAATTACAAGAAAAGCATTCATGGAAGGTTTGGATTTCGTCATGCTCATAAAACATGAACGAAAACATTTGTCCCTAGTCAAAACGACTTTTCATAAATATACCGAGGTGGTTGAAACTTACAGAAAGTTGGCTAAAGTTTCCATCCCAGATGAGGATAGATGGGATAAGTTGTGTAGAATTATGGAGTAAAAGGTAGTTTCACATCTTTAACAACAAAGAAACAATTTTTCAAGTCGAGTCATCATGAGCAATCCTCAAAGATAGTGCCAACAACTTCAACAGTTTTTGTTATCCTATATTTATGTTCTATTTTTATATAAACAATTTTGAGATATTTTGTAATAAATATTGATATTTTAAATCAATATATTTTTTAAAAGATTGTATAAATACTTCGTAATTTGAAGTATTATAGGTTGGGACTTGTATGAAGAAATAATTTTTTTTTATGTAAAGTTTTTCGCTGAGCTAAAAGTTACCATTTTAAATAATACAGAAAGGTTTTCCGGGATTCATGTGTCATACGATTTGGTGATGTTTTTCTTCTTTTGAAACTTTTATTTCTCTGTTTTTCCATATGTTATTCTTATCTGTTTTGTTTAGAGAAAATTATGGGTTGAATTTGTTTAATTACACTTTGCTCTGGATTATAAACAATATATGTGTCTTCAATCTGAAATTAAATATAGAATTCATTTTTAAATTCTCTATGTTTAATTGAATCTAAATCTTTTCCTCCAATTCACCCCACAAAGCTCCAAAGATCCAATAGTTTGCCTACCTTACCCTGCTACACTTCATCTATTATTTCTGCACTTGATTCACTTCAGATTTATGACTCCATTTCCCAATGGCTTATTCTTGAAGTTTCAACCAAATATTTCAAAATAAACCTCTGAACTCAATAACTAGCCTAGTCCCTTTAAATCAACAAATCTAAATCATAAAGACAGATCCCTCTCTGAAGCTGGAAGCGCTAGATCCCAACTTCCAAAGTGGTTTTGTGGTTACCTTTGGGTTTCTCTCACATTGTTGGGAAATTTTGGAGTGATAGCATAGTGGAGACCATACTCGGGAACAAAACTAGAACACATCAGACTTAAAATCAGCTTTTCCCTCGTAACATTTATTTTTATTCTTAAATCTATTTCAATGTGTGTGGCTGATAAATAGATCTTCTTAAGTTTGTTTTCCATTCAAATTTGTACGTATTTTACATTTGTAAATACACTCTTGTAGATATGGCTCCCAAAAGGATATATACTAGATCTAATCCAGATCCTAACCCTCCTAAAATTGTTGAAGATCCTAAAAAGTTGGTAAGGAAAATGAATCCCACAGAAAGTCAAGCTAGCAGTAGCTCCTTATTGTTAATTTTTCATAAAGCAACATTGTTCTTTACTTTGATAGTTACATTTCACCATTAACATGTTGCATTCACCCCAAATAATTATTCCATTGTACATATATGAATTATTAAGAATAAGAATATATAACTGTGCAGAAATAACAACATCACCATCGTCATCATCTAAGCAGTAGAAAATAAAATATCAAAGGAAGAGAAGCATGAACACATATAGGCACCAGGATTGGTCTGAGACTAGGGAAAAACCCACTATGGGAAAAACTTTGGAAATTATTCTTCTTATATATTCATTGAATGATTCAGCAACAAGAGTATAATGATCCATGATTACATATCTTTACGATGCAGAAAAAAATATCATAAAAGAAATAAAACCATACCCATACTTCTGCATGAAGGAAACTAAATCTGAGAACTGAAATGCACTTAATTCATATCATGAAACTGTATTTACAGGGATCAAGTGATGGAAATTATATCATAAACACATATCTATCATGATCATCAATATCATGTCATGAGTATTTCATCAAGGGCTGGACTAGAAAGATCAAGGGGACAGGTTGATGTGGCAACACAACCTTAAGATCCAATAACAATACATTTTAATTTAATTTCATGTTATAACCACAGATAGTCAAAGATTTGTAACATCAATCTCATAAATATGTCTTTATAATCACGGTTTCCAATACCATATCAAAGAGGTAAACTTCCATAAGAGATCCAACATATATTATGTGTATCAAGAATCAAGAGTACCAACCACTAGAATTAGAATGAGGATCTCAAAAAAATAGATGTTAGCCACACATTAAGTTATTATATCCATGATCGGCAATGACATCAATTATTCTAGCATAATCAAGTAGATCATCATGATCAAACCATTCAATTTCATGGGCACTATTTCATCAACATAAATCCCAATCACTCTTATATGTGCATGCATGAGCCATCTGAGAAGTATAAATTCTCAATATACCAAAGGGCTTACCTAGAAATCTAAGGTTGTAGCTAATTCATAACATTAAAACAATATACCATGCATGCCTTATCGTATTTCCTGTGCACCTTCACATAGGAAGCTTGTAGTGCGGAAGTGACCCTTTACCTTTTTCCAGATGTGACCATATTTCCATTTCCATATCTAGCTACATTTCTAGATCTAACCAACTTTCCTTCATTTCAGGATCTAGCTATCTTTCTTGCATTTCCAAATATCCTCAAGAGGGATCCACTCATCAAATCTCATCATCAAGGTTAGATATATACAGGTGCTCAAATATACATGCAGAAAGTAACAATTAGAAACAATAATAATAGAAATCATATCTATAAGCATAAACAAGAGTAAGGGTTATAAGTCAAGGAATACTTATCATTAATGAGAGATGATCCTCTCCCTCTTGAACCAACCTTCAAGAGTCACCCATAGATCATAAAGTAGTGTTGCATTCAATTAAAAACTTTATCAATAACCAATTCATTTCTATCAAACTGATCCAAGTTATTGAGCATATTTACAAAGGCCATGTGAGGGTTTCATAAACCAAATCTCAAGTCTTTACCATAAACCAAAGTTTATCTCAAACCATTATCCATTAACTTCCTAGGGTTTTCTTCATACCCTAAAATTGTTATAGGTCTCTACCATCCTCTTCTTGCTTCCATAGAAGTGTCTCCTTGGGGTGATCCTCATGGATTTTATTCAACCAGCTCTGATACCATGTTAATTTTTCATAAAGCAACATTTTTCTTTACTTTGATAGTTACATTTCACCATTAACATGTTGCATTCACCCAAAATAATTATTGCATTGTACATATATGAATTATTAAGCATCATAATATATGACTATGCAGAAAGAAAAACATCATCATCCTCATCATCTAAGTAGCAGAAAATAAAATATCAAAGGAATAGAAGCATGAACACATAAAGACACCAGGATTGGTCTGAGACTAGGGAAAAACCCACTATGAGAAAAACCCTTGCAAATTATTCTTCTTAGATATTAATTAAATGATTCAACAACAAGAGTACAATGATCCATGAGTACATATCTTTACGATGCAGAAAAAAATAGCATACAAGCACTAAAACCATACCCATACTTCTGCATGAAGGAAACTGAATCTGAGAACTGAAATTCACTAACACTTGTTGTAGCAAACTGATGAACACAATTGATACTGAATGAAGAATGAAGATACATCTGTAGCAGAAATAAACAAATCTGATCCACAAATAAACAGATCTCTAATACAAAAACACAGATCTGAAATATCAGCAAGTGATCTCAACTCTGAAGTCCTAGATCTGAATCCATGAGACTTTCAATGGTTCTTTAATGCAACTTTGATTAAACGAATGATGTCTAGAAGCGATGTGAAATCAATTGAAGATGAACCAAATTAGATCTTCCAGTAACTCTCTGAGCTGCAACCTTAACACGCTCAACCCGTAGCTCTGGAGCTCTAAGCTGCTACCAAAACACCTTGTGACCGCGGTTGAGCTTCAGAACAACCTGATTTTACCTCAGGGCTTTGGTCATGCCCTTAACATGTTGTTCCAACAACTTTGGCACCTTGGCCACGGGCACAACACATCATGCCCGTGGCTCTACTTCAATAGGGCTGCTACTAGGGCCTCACCTGCTCACGACTCTACTTCAATAGACCCAGATCTGGAATGTGCATTAGAATCTGACCCTGATCCACTGCATGCCATTGTGTGATCTCCTTTCGACATACTTGTGTGAGGAAAAACATAAACATAGACAAAATAAACTGATGGATGAAAATTGTAGATCACTTGAGAAAGTGTGAAAATGAGCTTGAGGTTGCCTCTATTTATAACTTTGTGAGTGACCGCTTGAGGCTTTGACTGGATCAACATGCGGTTAGGCCAACCCATAAAATATTAAATTAAGTCATAACATAACTCCTGCTTAACCGATTGGGGTGATCTATAGGGAAATTTTGATCCTCTCATATGAGTTGTCCACTTTGGAATTTGACCCTAGTTGCAAAAATTAACAATTATCAAGAAGAAACTCTCTACCAGAAAGTCTTGTAACAATTGAAGATATTGATTTTGGCTTTCTATTTGAGAATAGTATTTTCATATCTAAATCACAAAGTTTTACACCTGAAACTATTTTGGATGAATCTCACTTGAAACCTTTTCATCAAATCCAGAATTCACATGCCTCACAATCTAATAAAGATACTGTAGAGAAGTTTGAAAAAATTGAAGATCTGGTTAGAATATTAAATAAGATAATTGAAGGTGTTGACAAACACTCTTTTTTTATTACCCCTTCTTCATTGCCACTCCTACATTTATTCCACCACTATATACCACTCCATTTTCATCCACCCCTATTTCAGCTTCAACTCTTACTCCTAACATACCAATTGTACACACTACAACACTCCCATATTCTTCTACAACCTATCCACCTTCTTCATCAACCACTACTGTAACATCATCCATGACTCATATTCCAATTATGGTAGGATGATATGTTTCTTTTGAATTACAAGGCCCATTGCACGACATGCCACAAAACTATGCACAGATAATACCACAATTTGATGGTACAGGTCCTATAACAACACAACCGCACATTGATAGGACGAATGACTTATATGAACTAGAAGAATTAGATTATGATGATGTGAAAATGAGGTTGTTTGTACAAATATTAATGGGAGAATTAAATAAATAATATATAACTTTACGAGGTGGAAGTATTGCAGATTTGAAATAGTTCCATCAAATTTTTCGTACTAGATGGGAAGTCAACAAGAACCCTCTCCAAATTCTTATGGAATATGAAGGTCTAAAGAGGGCCCCAAATGAAACTGTCCAAGATTACTGCACTAGGTTTAAAAATATTTACAACTCTATCCTAGCTACAATAAAACCCCCACCTGGATTGGCGCTAATACATGTTCCAAAAGGATTTGATGCTGATATGGCTTATCATTTGAGAGAACGAAACCCAACCACACTTGAAGAAATTCAAAGTGATGATGTTAGAGTACATACTAATTTACTAGCCAAAAGAGCTAAGATAATAATTGAAAGAAGGGTCACTCTCAAAGAAGAAACTTCTTCTTCATCATATTTAAAACTAGACAGTCTAATTAGAACTATGGAAAAAATGATGGAGAGAAAGATTGTGGAAGATAGAACACCTCCAAGGGAACCTCAAGGGGAACCTAAAATTTGAACTCCAAATTTTAGAAGACCACAACCTCATATTAAACAAACAGAACAAAGAGGTCAAGTTGATTAGGAAACCAGACCCCCTTTCCAAGAAAATTTTGTTGAAGAAGGATAAAAAACTATGCAAGAACTGGAAGAAGATCAGATAAATATTTTTGGAGAAGGTGAAACATACCTTATTTTTATAACAAAATAAGAACAAGGCATGTTTCAATCTTCATTACTAGAGTATGTTCCTGAAAAGTTAACAAGGATATAAAAATTCTATTATGGAAGTACATAAGCAATACAAGCTAAGAAGAAAATATACAACAACAAGCCCTCCCAAAAAGTCACTCAGTGATATACCTTATACTAGTCAAAAAAAGGAGTTCAATCAGAAAGAAATAGCTTAGAAAGAAACACCTCAGAAAGAAACACTTCAGAAATAAACCCCTGAGAGAATACCTCCTAAAAACTAAGAGGTGAGTATTCAGGAAGTGGAAAGTACTCAAACCTATTTTAACATTGAAAATGAGCTTTCCAAATTCAAAATCCTGGTTACATTGCTTGAATTAGTGAAAAAGGATGTTTATAGAAGTCATGTTGTAAAATCATTAAAAATTGAGGAAGGAACTCACAATGTTAATGTAACTAATGAGTAGCCCAAGTTACTATTCATAACTGAAGTAGATGGTATTCCACAAGATGGTAGTGTTCCTCCAATTTATGTTAGTCTAAACATCCATGATTTTATTTTACATAATTCCATGTTAGATTCAAATTCCTCACAAAATCTTATGCCAAAAGAAATCACGGAAAAATTGGGTTTAGATATAATGAGACCTTATAAAGACCTTTACTCATTTGATTCAAGTAGAGTAAAATGCTTTGGATTACTAAAATATTTGTGTGCTACCCTCACTCAAATCCCATCCACAAGTCTAGTAATGGACATTTTTTTGGTTGGTATTCCTCCTAACATTCTCTTGTCAAGATCATGGGGAGCAAAATTACAGGGTACATTACAACTGAACATGACATATGCACCAATTCTTGTCTTTTTCCAACAAAGAATATTGTATAGGGAAACCTTAATGAAATACATGGTGAGTAGCCAAGAAAAACCTAAAAATTATCCTATTTATTATATGCATTCATAGATGGATTATTTCATTTTGCACAATGATATTTGATTGGGAACAGAGGATCAAGTTATAGACATCAAGCCAAAAGAGAAATATGTTAAAAATGAGCAAATGGAAACTCAAGAACAAGTAAAACCGAATGGGTTCTGGAACATGGATTTTTATGGGGAAGTAAGTAAAGAAGGGGATGGTATTGGAGTATGGATCTATAATACACAATCAGGTACATCAAATAAATACTCTTATAAAGTAATTTTTGAATGCACAAATAATTTAACTATGTATGAAGCTTCTCTATTAGGACTGAAAGAATTAAAACAAATGGGAGCAAAGAAGATTTTAATTCATGGATATTTTGAATTAATCATAAAACAAATCGAAGGTGAATATTCAACTAAAAATCCTAAAATGAGAGCCTATATAAATTTTGTTTTAGCTTTTTTGCATTGCTTTCCAAAATACCAGCTATCATTAATTCCAAGAGATCAAAATTTTTTTGCCAATGCATTAGCTACTTCTGCAAGTACTTGAAAAATTCCTTTTAGAGCAAGAATAAAATTAGAAATTGATGTCAAACATAGACCTAATATTCTTGATAATATCATATACTGGAAATTTTTTGATAATGATAAACAACTTGACAATTTCATGCAACTAAAAGAGGATTTTGAAAATATGAACATTGATATAGGAAAAGACAGTGAAGAAAATGTAGAGGGAAACAATTTCAATCAAACTGATGAAAACTTTGAGGAATCTGAGATATTACAATTAAAGAATAATAAAATTCCAAGGGGTCTTGTACCGCTCGAAAAATTGTTTGATTTTAGCAATGTAGCAAAGAAGCCTTCAATTCTGTCAGTTGAATCCAAAGCAGAGGATTGCAATATAGGAACTGAAGAAAATCCTATAAGTATTAAACTCTATGAATAATTACCTCCTGGCACTAACATATTTGGCCCAATTTTTGACAGCCAAAATTTCGCTATTGCAACACATAGGCGTCCCAAGAGCGACACTTTGAGTTTGGAAAAAATATCATTTATTGTCTCGTTGCAATTCTGACACTTCTAATAACTGTCGATAGAGTGACACAAGACACGACACATGTCTTCATTTAGTCAATCTAGAATCGCGATGTTTATTGTTGCTATTCTGAAATCATCTGGAGACGTCGGTATTATGACATTGATGCCTTCCCAGAAGGTGTCGCAATACCAACGTCTTGTCATCGCACACCAAACTCTATTAGTTTTCCAACGACAAAAACAACCATTGGAAGTTCCACGACAATCGTCACTATTCCGACAACTCACATAACACTATTGCGATGGTTGGTCCATACCATCAATGAAAACAACCGTCGTAAGTGCAACAGAAACAACCGTCAGAAGTGCGATGGAAATAACCATTGGAAGTGCGACAGAAACAACCGTCAGAATTGCGACAAGACTCCTAGAATATTTTTTGGGGGCAGAAATAACCCTGAGATGATCATCCACTTTAAGAAGGAACTCACATTTGGCTTATGTCATGATAGTAGTAGTTGATAAATTATAAAGGAATATGTATGACCTCCCAAGCAAGTTAGGATGCAAGACAACTGTCTCAGTTGTATTGCATCCTAGCCTATCTCGTTTGGGAGGTCGTTGATCTTAGTTTCTCATTTATCAACTATTGGCATCATGCTAGAAGCGAAAGTTGAGTTCCTTCCTAAAGTGGATGATCATCTTAGGTTTAATTTTGCCCTTATGGAGGTATCTCTGGTAAGAATTTGGTACCTTTTTATAAGATCAAGGGCATGTTCATTTAACAAAACTACTTTTTAATAGCCCTTTGTGTGAATTATGTTTAGTTTAGAGATTGCATGTGACCTTGAACAAATTAGGGGTAGCATTGCTTTACACTGCAAATTTTACATGATAACAACCCTAAACATATATATAAATTAAAAAATAGTTCATTGAGTTTGTTGAAAACCACATTCAAGGGGATTCCTTAGTAAATACTATTTGGTTTCTGTGTTAGCAATATCATCTAAATTAATGTCGAAATATTTGAAATGCCTCTATTGTGCCTTAGCCAAACTGATATTCTAAAAAAAACTCATAACTTCAACAAAACCAATGTGATTGGAGTTGGCGGGTTTGACACTGTCTATAAAGTTGTTCTTCCAGAAGTTAGGATTGTAGTTGTCAAAAGGCTAAGCCACGGGCTTGGACATGGTAACCGTGAGTTCCTAGTGGAGATGGAAAATATTGGAAAGGTTAAGCATAGGAATTTGGTATATTTACTTGGTTACAACATTTTTGGGGAGGAAGAGTTATGATTTACAAGTATGTGGAGAATGGCAGTCTTGATCTGTGGCTATGTAATCATGTAGATGTTGTTGAGGTCCTTGACTGGCCAAAGTGCTTCAAGATTTCCATGGGTTCTAGATATTGTATTTTTGGAAGACCCCGAAGCTGTGAAGGTGGTTTCCTTGTCAGTGCAGTATTTCTCAAATTCAGACTCTGCAAAAATATTAGGTTTCCTATTACATGGGATATGGTTCCCTGCAAAGCTATGAAGGATAAATACAGGGAGAAAACCCCTCCCTGTACACACTGTATACCCATCCATTCACAAGGAGAGGATTAATTTGTTTCCATCCAACCAATGAGGATAGTTTCATTTGTGAAGCATTTTTTAAAGCTCCTAAAATTTCGATCCTTCTCGAATGACAAACTCCTTGACCATATTCAATTTTTCTTATCTTCCCACCATAATATTTGTTCTCACCATTCCTCAGATAAGACGTTTAGATAACATGTGTTTCTAGTGTCGTATTTTTTCTTTGATGCCATATTGAATATGCAAATACACATGTAGAAGCACTGTAAAGAGGACAGAGAGAGATTCAATGTTATTCAATGTGTATAAAATTCAATACACATGTCTTATGAGAGAGATGTAAGTTAGTAAACCACTTAGACAACTATGAAGTGACGTGACTAAAATATCATTTAAGTAAATGAAATCGCCATTTTTTAATATTTGTAATTTGAAAGTAGTGTTTTAAACTGGGGTTCAGACTTGGAATCGGTTGAGGTTCATTTTAGATTCTAATTGGGAGTTGTATTGATTCAGATTGCTAGGATTTCAATTATTTAGTTTATTATATATATATATATATATATATATATATATATATATATATATATATATATATATATTCTAATTTAATTAAAGAATACATTTCAAAATTTTCAAATTATTAGAGAAAAAATGTGTAAAGTTTGTTCATGCGTATATTATGTAGGTTGAATATATCAAAAGATATATCTATGAAACAAGAAGATTGTGCATCCTAGTTAATATAGATGATAGAGCTTCATATGAATTTTTATTCTCTTAAACATTAGTAGTTCAAACCATAAGTTTTGGGTGTAATGTGTTTCTTCACGCCAATTCCAGTCATTCGTTCTTTGAAATTTATGTTCTGAAGTGAATAACAAAGTTAATTAAAGATACCCTTAACATAAGAGAAAAATTGCAGTTCAATAACTTAGAATTATTGTAATTTTACAACATGTACCCTTTTAATCAATCGAAAATAATAATGTATCTTAAATCTTAAAAAAAATAGATTTATAATAGTTTTGTTATGATCCTAACATTTACAAGCTTAAATGTCAATTTACTTATATTTAATTAGTAAACTATTTTTGAAAAAAAAAATGATCTTTCATTGAAAAACCATATAAGTTACATTCTGTAGTTCTATCTCCCAGTATCCCATTATACCTAGATATGTCTATGAAGAGATATGATCTTCTTGGTCGAGAGAGACCTAAAGTTCTTAAACTAAACACAAAATACTAATCAAAACTCATCAATCTCTACCACTTACATGCAAAAATAATTGCCAACGTTAAACAAAGAATCTAATAGCATTTCGTACATTGTACCTACTATGACCAATAAGAAATTTGAGCTGAAAGAGTTGAACTTAATTGTAAGACAAATTACTTACATAGCTGGAGGTGAAGAAACCATCATGTGTATTAACTTGTATAAGGAGAAAGCCTCAAAAAATGAAACCAAAATACCTGCTTCCAAAAGAGAACCAGAAGTTGTTGAAAACCCCTGCAAATAGAGACCGACTCTCTGGCCTTCAGTTATTGAAGCATCCAACATTGTAAAAGGATCCATCAACGAAATACTTTGAAGCTACTAACACCCAATCAAGAAAATGTAGGTTGTTTAAACAACTGGTTAGCCACCATGTTCAACTCTCTTTATATGTTGGAAAAAGACATGTTTTAAAGAAACTATCAAGGCCATTTTTTTATGCATCCGGTGAAAAAGAGAAGGTGGCCCAAATTACGAGAGCCCTTGAGCCCATTTTATAACCGATTTTAGTCTCCCACCACCTCTAACTCCTTGACAACCAACCAACTAGCACATCTTAGGATACCCAAAAGAACAAGCATATCAGCTCTACTATTGGTACATAAATCCACTAGCTGAACTGGTAGGATTGCTTAGGTTTGAGCACAATATAATCCCCACACCCACATTCCTCATTTGTTGAAGCACTATCAAAAAATCCAACCAACTTGGACAAATGTATTTCCCTGATATGAAATTTTTTTTTTTCTGGTTGCGGGCACCAAGGCCCAATTTCCAGAAATTATTATGAGATTTTCATACTCATATTACTCACTCCAGGGATAGTCTCCTTAAATATTTTATCATTCATGCATCTCCATATACCCCATACAATTTAGAGGCGAAGTGCCCTATATGTTTGCTGACCCTTGAACCAATGTGAAAGACACTTTAAAATGGAGGGTTTGTCCACATCTATATATTTATTAAGTAGCCTTAGTACCTCTCACCAAATTGAAATCATAAATTTCTAGGTAAAGAAGATATGTACGTATCTCTTCCATCGCCCCACCACACAAGGAACATATGTAAGGCCTCTGAAACCCCTTCTCGTGAGGTTCTCCCATGTGAGGATTCGATCGTTTAGGACAAGACACATAAAACATTTCAATTTCAGAGGAAAATCCCAATGCCATGTCTTTTAGAACCATGTAGTGCTAGACAGAGGCCTATTCCCATGTTATATATGTTTATATTTCATTACCAAGATTTTTTGAACTCTTTCTCACCCACCCTGTTAGCACTATAAATGTTAATAGTCTGACCACCACTATATCACTGTTTTCGATTTTTTTTTGTTCCATAGCCTATGTCAAAGTCCTAGTCATTTTCAATAAAAGCAAAAAAGAGTCTCAAAATCAAAAAATATTTTTTAAGTTTTATAGGTGGTATTGTGTCTTAGGTTCATAAAAGAAGTTAAAACCATTGTTTTAACTTAGGTTAGTGTTAAAAGTTATTGGTCATTTTAGTAATAAAATAATAGCTTCTCTTTCCAGGATAATAGATACCCTATTAAGGCTACATGGGAGACACAGAGAAAAGGGCAACTATTTCTCGAAATTTTGGTTTCATTAAGTGAGAAAGAGAAAATGGTAGCTATTTCTCTGACATTTGGTTACATTGCAACATAGAGATAAAGGAAGCTATTTCTCCAAAACTGCATAAGGAGCTACGAGGAGTATTTTTAGGGAAACGATCATTCTCCTTTGAAATCAATTGAAGATATTCTATGTTATGATATGTTATTCTTTTTAAAAGGGTAATTATTTTTGGTTTAGAAGAAATATTATAGGGGAATGATTATATTATTGATGGAGCTAACCTATAGCTACCTTATTAAGGCTAAAGCGGAAATTAAGGTACAAAGGTATCAATTTATTAAATGATGCAGGGGAGTGTTATGTGTTATGGGGTGACTTGGAGGTCGTATTTGAATCATTCCAAATCATGCCATTAAACCATACCCTGATTAAAGGCACAGATTCTAGAGAGTTAGGTTCACTGTTCTCATGACCGAGGTTCTCTATGAAGGTTACAGCTAATAGAGTTACAACCTCCAGCAACCAGTTTATCATCCCAAAGAAAAAATTAGGAATGTGTGTAGGGTTTTACCTCTAGGTTAAAAAGATGTGTGTAAAGAAGGAGATTAGGTGTTGAAATAATGGGAAAATGTGGGAACTTTAACCAATATGAGCCATCAAATACCAGGTTTTTTGATGCTAGAGCAAAGCCCCAATTTAAGATAGCAGGCTAGTATAAGTTTTTGCAGAAACCTTCCGGAGAAAATGTAGCTCTTGCACAGGCCTTTGTCGAGAGATTTTATGGGGAGAAAGTCAAGCTTGTGAGCAAGAGTTTCAAAATCTCTTAAACCATCATAGACAGAGCTACTCAAACTTCAGCCACTGGAGAACGTTGGTACAAGAAGAAGATACTGCAAGTAGAAGTAAGTCTCTTCCTCAAACTTGAGTATGTGAATATCAAATGGACTCCAACTGTACATATTTCCTATTTTAGGGCAGAATGGCAACATGTAATAACCACTGTGCAATGTTATATCACTTCCGAAGGTAGACTTTCCTCTGTTCACCAATACCAAATGATATTTCTCTCTCACATATCAAGTAACAAACCTTTGAATTTTCCTTTCTTTCTATATAGATCCTTGCTTAAAATGTCTTTGAAGTTGTAGAAAATCCATAACTATTCCCTGCATAACCTCTATCATAGGGGTTTAATCAAGATGCTGATTTTCTATCACCTTAAGAAGAAGAAGAATACCTGGGATAAATTCCAAACACACGAGGGATTTGGTAGTATCAACTCTAGGAAGAGGGTAGGGAGAGCCGAGAAGCAAAATTCCCATGAACAAAATGGCACAACACCTGTGCCAAATAGTTCACAACCAGCTCATTCCATCCCATCAACTAGTAGACAAACTAG
Organism: Pinus albicaulis; assembly: GCA_034641835.2. Taxonomy (NCBI): domain Eukaryota; kingdom Viridiplantae; phylum Streptophyta; class Pinopsida; order Pinales; family Pinaceae; genus Pinus; species Pinus albicaulis. Next base: position 1,730,681,488 of record CM076578.1, on the reverse strand, counting down.
AAGTTCAACTAAGAGAACTAGAACTGAACCTGTCACTCCCATACCAATGGTACAACTAGCAGAAAGGGTTTATACAAGGAAATCTCCAAAGGAACCCCAAACTTTAGCAGCATTCATCAGAGAAAATTCCATGAGATTCAAGCAAGGGAAAAATCAGCCTAGCAAAGGAATTAAGTATACAGGTGAGGAAAACATAACTTCTTCCTCAAGATATAGAGGCATTAGAAAGTTGATCCTAGGAGAAGAAAATTCAGAGGAAGCCAACCCTGAAGTACCAATTCAACACTCTATTCCAGCAGTTGCAGAAGAGCAAGAAGAAAACAAGGACACCCATTCAGTAGAGGAACCAACACTAGCCCAGTTTTTTTCTTCTCTCAAGACATCTAAGACGTCTACCAGGAGAAAGGACAATAATGTCATTCACTCCTATTCATCTTTCAAATAAGACAACACTGATGAAGATCTCATAGAGACAGAGTATGAAGAAGGTCAGTCTATTAGTATGATGTAGAAGAGAAGAAGGGTTTCCTATATTCCCAACCCATACCTCAAAAGGCCTCACACTAGGCCTAAAAACAAGCTTAGACTAAATAGCAAATTGATTGTTAATCCTAGACTAAGAGATGAAATCATTAATTTTTATGAAAGCCCAGGAAAGGAAGCCAAGAAGACTAGAGCTCAGAACAGAAGCATATAGGAAAAAGAAGAACCAAAAGGCTCACTAAGGCAGAGTCTCTCAAAATATTTGATTCAATACTTGATTTTAAATAAATCCTTTCAGGCAAGTCAAAGAAGGAGAGGTACACACATTTTTGGCTGAATCAACAAACACAGCTCTTTACAAAATTTTTGGTAATAGCTACCTAATTCTAAAAAGGGCATGAAAAGGGCGGCTATTATTTCCCAAGTTTTTGTATGAAGGAAGTGGAAGCTGAGTTTTTGTTCAAGTCTCGAGGGGTACTACGAGGTAATTACATGCATGCATTATCAACGAGAAGAAATTTCTTCAATAGGGTGTCAATTAATCAAGTTCCTGGTAGGTCCCTATATTACTAGTATAGTCCCTTATTGTTGTTAGTGTAACCCCCTTGTTATTATTGTACCCTTGTAACCCCATTTGTTATTATTGTGCCCTTAAATTATTATTGTTAGGTCGGCTAGGATTACATTGTGGCCCCACTAGGATTGCATTGTGGCCCCATGGACTCCTATATATAGATAGGAGGTTTTGTCATTAGTATCATTCAAGAATTGTTCATTTATGTAATGTATTGGAGGTTTGCCCCTCGAAGTGGCTTATTGCATAAAAGGCGTTGATATCTCTTTTCTTCTATTTTGGAGAAATTTGGTTACACAACATTTGGTATCGAGTTTGGATTCTAGGGGTTCGGCCCAGCAAACAGGTCATCGTGGAATTTTCGCTATAAATTTTTTTGTACGAAGGTTCAGAGTCTGAAATTCATATGGTGCGAAGCTGAAATCCTGAGGAAATTCGTCAAAAAATTTCAGAGTTGGTTCGCAATATTTGCGGAGATATCATCTGTGGAAGTCAGGTCTTTGTTCAAGCTCCTAAACAGGTCATCGTGGCATTTTCGCTATAAATCTGTTTCTACGAAGGTTCCGAATCTGAAATTCATATGGTGCGAAGCTGAAATCCTGAGGAAATTCGTCAAAAAATTTCAGAGCTTGGTTCGCAATATTTTTGGAGATATGATCTGTGGACGGTAGTGCTTTTTCAGGCTCCTGAATTTCATCTCAAAGAGGTGATCGTGGGAAAAGTTCAATAACTCTCTCTCTGAAGATTGGATTGGAGTGCCGTCAAAAGTGGTCACAAGTACACAGCCTTTAGTTTCTTCGCCATCAAATTCAGAGACAAAGGACAAAACAGTGACACGTGGCAAGTCGTACAAGTTCGCTCTACTGAACCAGTCCAGAATTAGGTCATTGTGGGAGATTGGACACAACTTTGTCTTGGAGAATCCAAATCAGATTAGACCTGTGGCATTCGAAAGATAATTCAGAGGGCTATGTCCTTACCAAAATTCAGATATTGAAGTGCTCCAATCATAGAGATAATCCAATTTCAATTTCGAGCTCTTCAAAAGCAAGAAAAAGGTGTGTATTTTTTTTTCCGAATTGCATAAGTCTTGTTTGAAGAATCAAGTTGAATTGATTCCAAGGGAATATTGTAGAATAGGTATCAATATTGGATTCTAAAATGGCCCCTAAAAATAATTCCATACCCATTAAGCCCTCAGAAAGCTATACTATGACGCATGAGGAGGAAGAATTGCAATATGAGATATCAAAATTACGGTCCCAAGTGCAACAAATTTCGATCTTACGAAGAGCAACCGAAGATGACATAGATGGTTTAAAGGAAAAAATGGAGGCTAATTTGGAGGGTTTGAAGGATCAAATAAAATCTATTATGGATGATAAAGTAGTGGAATATCACAATGAGCATCAACAACAAGTTCTCCAACTCTCAAAGGATAACCTAACTTTGGTGCAAAATCAAATGAAACAACCGGAAGATCAATATCACATCGAAAGAAGTTCTGAAGAATTCACAGAAACAAGAACTCAAAAAGTAAAATCAATTTCAGAGTATCTCATCAAGTGGAAGAACTTACCCACTGAAGATTCTACATGGGAGGATGAGAGTTTTATACAAAAGCACCCAGAGCTACTCAAGCGTTGAGGACAACATTTTTTTGAAGGAGAGGGGCATGTTAGGTCCCTATATTACTAGTATAGTCCCTTATTGTTGTTAGTGTAACCCCCTTATTGTTATTATTGTACCCTTGTAACCCCCATTTTGTTATTATTGTTCCCTTAAATTATTATTGTTAGGTCGGCTAGGATTACATTGTCGCCCACTAGGATTACATTATGGCCCCATGGACTCCTATATATAGAAAGGAGGTTTTGTAAATTGTATCATCCAAGAATTGTTCATTTATGTAATGTATTGGAGGTTTCCCCCTCGAAGTGGCTTATTTCTAAGGCGTTGATATCTCTTTTCTTCTATTTTTGGAGTTGGTTACTCAACAGTTCCCTTCCAAATTTTAGAATTATGTTTTTCACTTTTGGGGGAAACAACCAAATGTCATATTCAGCTGTTAGTTGCACTTTTTGAGGAAGTGGTTGTACTAGAAAAGAATATCAATCTTCCAGCAGCTTGCCACATCATTCCAGCCACTTCGAACTACATGCTATCATGATATTTACTTTTATTATGTTGCACTACTATGTATTAAGGATAAGGATAAGCCTCACCTTATGTGTAGGAATGTAATAAATTCTTTATAAAATATTCACACTTTTTTTGGAAATGTCAGCCTAATATCTCTTGTATATATATGATGAAACTCAATGGATAAAAGGTTTGTGGTTTTTGAATCTTATACTCATATTATCAGTGTACTGTTTTTAGTTAAAGATATTGAGAAGACTTTTGAGGACTTATTATCAACTTGATATGTGTATTGTTGTTCTTTCTTATGTGTTTCCACACCTAAATCTCTTTAGTTGTGGTTTGTAATTTTAAATGACGTTGCATGTTTTTGTGAGCCTCTTGATGTGTTTTTATATCAGTCTTACTCAGTGATATTTCTTGATGAGATATGTATAATTATTATTTAAAGAGAATTCCTTATGATAGTGACTTTTCATGATATTCAATAAGAATGGTGTAAGTATTAATATATAATTCTCTTGTTGATATATTGTCAAATTGTTTCCTGTGTTAGTTTTCATCAAAGCAGTGGATTTATGCCTTGCAGACCCACTATCCTTTCTACTATTCCACACTTTCTTCCTTCCATAGGCTACAAACTTATCTTTTGTACCATATCAAGTCTTAATACCCTCATTAGTATAATAGTGAAATTGACTGAAATCCCTTTTTAGTGATTGAGAGCTTAACCCACCTACCAATTATATAATCCAAATCATTAAGTTTCTCTAGATCTTAGGATGTGACTGGTCAAGCACTTGAAGTAGTCCAAGTGTTGATTCCAGTGTTAACATCTTTTGGTGCATCTGTCGGGAGATGAAGGCCTTGAAACGAAGTATTCCCCAAGTCTCTTGTTCTAAATTGTTGATAATCAATTCTTGATGGTGAACAAGAATTGGTGACTTGAAGAAGATTGCAAATTGGTTCACCTGGTGACTCCATAAAGAGGAAGAGGCATTTCAAGACCTCCTACTACAAGGAGAAATCAGAAATCACCTACTTTGACTCGAGTTGCTGACCTAGAGAAGATCATTAAAGATGAAAAAGGAAAACAAATATCATCTGAAGCCACATCTCAGTCAATGAAGAAGCCACTAGCACATTTGGCCCAATTTTTGATGGCCAAAATGTCTCTCTCATGACACATAGGCATCCCAAGAGAGACACTCTAAGGTGGGACAAAACGTCGGTCTTGGTAAAGTCAGAATTCCAACACTTGACTTAACCATTGGTAGAGTGACACTATTCCAATGTTTTTTTGGTGGTGTCGCAATTCTGACGTTTCAAAGTGGTCGTTGCAAGTCTGAAGTTTAACTCTTCGTCTCTCTTCTGACAATTAACATTCAACCCTCTTCTGACACTTATGTTCATCGCTAGTCTGACGCTTACATTCGTGGCTAGTCCGATGCCTACATTTGTCGCTAGTCCGATGCTTTCGACGCTTATGTTCGTCGCTAATTCGATGTTTACTTTCGTCACTAGTTCGACACTTACGAAGCTTACATTCATCGCTAGTTCGATGCTTACGTTCGTCGCTAGGCCAAAGCTTACATGCGTCGCTAGTCCAACACTTACGTGCATCGCTAGTCCGACGTTTCAATCAGATTGACAAAAAAATTTGCATCGTTATTCTGACGCTTAAGGTTGTCACTATTTCGACGCTTAAGATTATAGATAAAAAAAAAAACTTCGGGAACCTTTCTTGGAATACCATCTAGATATGGTTTGATAGGTTTATTAGGTGTTAAATGGAAAGGTCTGCATATAAAATATAAGTTGTAATATGTCATGCCCCTCTTCTCTTCTGCGTAAGAGGTGTTGGGTTTGTTATTGAACCCCTGTCGTTTGTCATATATTTTGTAATTTTCTATTTTAACTATGGATGTGGTTGTTTCTCTTTTCCGCATTGATTTAGTGATTTCTTGAAAATTTTAAGCTAGAAATTTGCAACATTGAAAAAATTAATTTAATAAGCAACACAAATCGATGAAAATCATGAAGACCAGAATCCAAATTCTCAATTTATTTGTCGTAAATACATGCATAGCTACTGATATAGTAGCTAATTAACATCAATTATTTTTCCATAGGATTATGCCGCTACTATCATGATTAACATTAATTATTTTTCTATAGCATTGTCCAGTGATGGAAACTGAGTACTACTCTACTTTATTGAATCGGTACAGCTCCTTCATATTCTGGGCGAGCTATTGAATCCTGTACATGAAATTGAATATATAGAAACAATTTAATTAGAATTAATATGATTATTGAAGTAATGATAAGCAACACAAATAGATGAAAATCATGAAGACCATAATCCAAATTTTCACTTTATTTGTGGTAAATACATGCAGAGCTACTGATACAATCGCTAATTAACATCAATTATTTTTCCATAGGAATATGTCGCTACTATCATGATAAACAACTGAGTACTACTCTACTTTATTGAATCAGTGCAGCTCCTTCATATTCTGGGCGAGCTATTGAATCCTGTACATGAAATTGAATATATAGAAACAAGTTAAATAGAATGAAGATGATTATTGAAGTAATGATAAGGTAGCTATGTATTTAAATTACGGTTTGCAGTCTGCAAGAGCAGTAACAATATAGATGGGGAAGAAGAGATCGAGAGCAAAATAAGAGAGAAGGCCTTCAATTTTGTTGGGGTTGGGTCTCGCAAGGTTCCCGACATTTTTTTTTCGACCCTTCAATTACAGAGCAATGCCAAACCAGAAATGAAATGCAGAATGACCAACTGCAATAGGCATCGATTCCCCTAGAGAAAACCCATTCCAGTATACAATGAAATATGTAAGAGGGACTTTTATTTTGCGCAACCTAAGTGGAGGATAATTGCCCTTGTATCGTTCTATCTGAAGATTTTGTTGATCATTCTCATCTGTTTATTTCAAGATTTTTCTGAGGGTTCTTAATGACAATCCATTCCCATATTTTCATACAAATTCTACTGTCTCGGTGGTGGCGGGGGGTGGGTGGTGGGGGGATGGGGCGCGGGGGGTTGAGTGTATAAGACAAATCAAAATTAAAAAGAAATTGAAAAAAAATTACAATGAAAAGAATTCGACTTCAAAATAACCAGAATATATTCACTACCATAGAGTTTATATTGGCTGAACGTATTCAACACCTGAGATTGATCTGCTGGTCAGTCCATTTCCACTGTCACAAAGTAGGGAAGAGTTAATTTGCACAAAATTCAACACCATGCAGTCATATCACCTACAGACTGCAGACAATACAGATCTTGTTGTCCCAGACAACGTTCCCTATAAATCAAAATAAAAAGAAAGTGACACCATATTACAATACATGAATTTAGACTTCTGAATCATCATAATCCATTATCAAAATAAAAACACGATTCAAGCTAACTGGAGAGTATGGATAATTTTTCAGCATTTTGGCTACCACGGTAAAAACCCCTCACACAACTCAGGTCCAAGCACCAACAACACATCTTCCTAAAAAAAAAACAAGACAGAATGGACTTTCCTGAGGATTAAATTTTTTCTGAAGGTCAGAAGCTAGAACCTTAAAGCAACTACATGGCTTTGGATAAAGGCTACCACTACATGATTGCAATGGATCGACTTGAATGTACTTTTTTAATACCATAAGATCCATATTTTCTTCTTTCAAGCTTTTAATCTTCTTATTTATCCTCTTGATCTTGTCAATCAATGGATCAGTTGGGAGAGGTAGAAAAAATGACTCATCAAGCAGAGGATCGATCTCAAATTTGTGAGTATTTTCACTAACATTCGACTAAGATGGGTTACCTTGAAGCCAGGGGTATGCTTTAAATTGGCAAGTATGCTCAGTAAAATTCCACTCTACAAGAAAAATAGGACAGTAAGAGACATCTATAGAGGACACTTTCAACACTTGCAAACTATTCAAAAGTAAACATAAATTATCTACCAAAAAAAGCAACAATTATAGGAAAATGATTGTCACAATATATTTTTTTCTATTTATGATTGATTCCCTATTTATTTCAGAGCAAACATATCTTTTATGGTCCTATGTTCATTTGCAGTAGAACAAGTGATAACCACAGCACCAAGCATACCATTCCCCATATATCAAGAATCTACCTTGTCCACATAGATCACACACTATACCATAATCCAATGGCTGAGGTTTGGAATTTTATAGCTCAATTAAAGCTTCAACATGTAATAGGTCTAAATGCTTGCAATCTAGAGTGCTTGAAATTCCTTCACTACTACAAGCTGCTTCAACATTTCCACTCGCATTCACAAGGCACAAATCTATCTTTTTATGTTTTCTTACATATCTTAGAGATTCTTTATCAGCTTTATCAACTAATTGACTCTTCTCATTGTTCTTATGGCTAAAGGATTCCTCCTCGGATAAAGTTAGATAGTTAGGTCCTCTTGAAGTAACACAATCTCGTAATTTCTTACCTCCACTTTCTTGTAGTGTGACATTTTTGAATGGAAAAACTACATTGCATGCATCATTATCTGGAGATTCATCTTCACTAGAGATAAATTCAACTATGATACACTTATGTTCTTCCAATTTAATAGTACAATTGTTTATAATTTTAGAGGATTGAGAAGAAGAGGCCCTCCCACATTTACATTATTTACTACTTCATTTATCTTTCTTGCATTTGCCACAGATGCAATTATACACTCTAAACCAGACTCTGGCTTGCCTGAACACAAATTATTTCCATAGTACAATGTTCTTTGCACATAGTCACCCTCAATATCGTTTAAAGGATAATTTCTGCCATTATCATGAGATATCTCCTCTTGGGCTGTGATGTTAACACTGCTTTCAGATATATTAATTTTTCCATGCATGCCATGGAGAGGAATCTTTTCAAATAATTCATCTTCAGAGTCAGTAATTATGATGAGTGATCCAGATAATTCTTTCATACTCTCAAATTGAACATCTTGAGGGGAATTTCAATTAGCACCAATACCGCAGTTAGCATGACCAAAAGTAATAATAGATTGTAATTGACAATCTGCAGTGGAGAGAGACACCGTGAATATATAAAATTGAACTCTGATATAGTATTATAGGTGTCATTTGGGAAAGAAATAAGATTAAAATTCCTTATATTATCTTTACAGTAAGAGGTTCCCCTCATGATAGGCATACCTTCTGGACACAAAATTGTATCTTTCTCATTATAAGGAAAATTTGTGAGATGTGAAGTCTTATCATCACCTTCATTTGGTGGAACAACATGCCTAGTCACCGGGCTATTATCTTCATAGTAAATAACAAGATAGTAAGAGAGGATGTGTCTAGAACAAAAAAATTCTGATATGAAGTGCATTTGACTTCAATTATATAGTCAATATTAACTTACCTGAGATGGATGATGTACCCAAATTACTCTAATGTAGTACTATGCACCGTAGTTCTTTTGTAGGTGAATAATGGAAATTTACAGTAGTACCAGAATCCATGTCTATATTTTTTCTGGTAGATTCAAATTAGGTAGTGTTATCATTGCATGTGTTCCACTTAAAAAATGAATTTTCTCCTTTGGTTGAGGACAGGAGGAAGAATCAACATTAGGACTCCAAATTGAATGAAATCGGGAAGAATCAGTCGAAAGTCCATTAGTACTAGCTTGCCTTAATGTTTCCTCAGAAGAATGAAAACCCATTAAATTTAATTGTGTTGGAGCTGACCCCTCTCTATTTATTTCTTCTTCAAAATCAGGAAGGGAAAGTTTTAGATCATTTTTAAAAATTCTTTCTACCTTAATCCCTGAACTTTTAGGAGATTTTAAGCTAAGTTTCCACCACTGGTCTTGATATTTTTCAGGTTCAGTTTGTCTAGAATCAAATTTGACCTTTTCCAAAGTACAACTTGACCATAATTTGTTTTTCTCATCAATATTTGAAGAACCTCCCCTGTGTTCATAGTGTGCTTTTGCAGGTCTAGTATCATAATCATCTTGGTTCTGGACACAGTGACCTGCATATGGAGAACTTGATGCACTCTTCCTGCATCCTCTGATGGGTACAACTTCCTTATATTTGGTTTTATTTTCTGTGCATACCAAACTGGGAATCATTACATGAAATCCACTTACAATCATAACATGAACATACATATACCCTTGTATGGCACCCATGTGCCTGTTCTGGTCGAGAACAAAAATTTGTCCTTCTATGTGGAGCACCTTCATCAGCCTCACTTGAATAATGCATGTGCTTCCTCTTCCTTCTATTACAATAATTCATATTAAAACAACAAGTTAAGTTTCGTGGACAACATTGGGAATAATTATGTTCAGTCACATAAGTGCTTCTTCTTTCAAGGCAGGCATGTGATTTACAGGCCAGACTCAATTTTTTCTCTTGGTTTTCTACTTCCTTGATGTCATGATCATACTTTGAAGTTGAATTACATTTCCTGCAATACCTATCAAGGGATATAGAGTGTGATCTTCCATTTCTACTTCCTAATGTTGTCCTGCTCCTGAATCTCCTCCTCATGATAGGCTTACCTTATAGACACAAAATTGTATCTTTCTCATTGTAAGGAAAATTTGTGAGATGTGAAGTCTTATCATCACCTTCATTTGGTGGAACAACATGCCTAGTCACCGGGCTATTATCTTTATTGTAAAAAACAAGATAGTAAGATAATATATTTCCTCCTTTCAGCTAAGCTACATCAGTGACCTTTTTTAATAGTTATAATTGTTAGATACTTTCTCATCCCATGTATGAATGATACAGAAAATTAAAACTGCACCCATTCCGAAAGAATAAAAATTGAACCTAATTACCAAATTCTAATGCTTCTCCCAATAGATAAGGCAGGTACTTCATTGATAAAAGGCTTCTCGTAGCCTTTATAGCTTGGGATCAGTAATTGAACATGCTATGAGATATGACACTCATTATCACTCTGAAAAGGGAATTTTATTTTCAGGTACATAGTATCTGTCCATGATATGTTTCAAGATCAATATTTGGGTTTCTTTAGCTTAGCTAGAAAATTTATTCAGCTTTTCTCATCTTGCTATACCTTTGGTCCACAATAAATTGGTATCAAATCCTCAATATTGATGCCAAATTTGCAAAATTATCAAATTCCTAGTGCCTAAGGAGTGAACCTTCTATCTTGAGTAGTGGAAGGTATGAAAAAGGATTACAAGACCTATGTTGATGAATATTAACTAAACTCTCTTATATTTAAACCATTTGTAGAGTGCAAGACCTAGGCTAGAATTTTCAGTTGAGCTGGTGGCCTCCACATGCATCCATTATTGGGAGTGTAATTCCACACTTGATTTTCAATTTATCAACTACATGATGTTGTCTTTGGAAAGTCAAGGCATTACAAATTAAACTATTCAGCCATCATAGCTTAATTCTTAGCTTAATCCTTAAAAAAACATAGATATTTATCACCCTTTGTTGATTATATCTCGTCTAAATTTCACCAATGTTTTCAAATTATCACATCTCAAACCCTAAGTAGTTCTTAAAAGCTTCTCTGATCCGTTAATATCCTTCAAACCTTTCATCTGAAAGACAAACATAGAGAAAAGGATCAGTTTTTAATCCAAATCGTGACCCTGTGCAACAAATGGTAACAAAATATTAATGGTACAAATTTCAAATAAATCCTCAAGAGCACCACAACATTCAAACTCTAGACAATGATAGGGGACCTCCCCAAGATTCACTTGGATTTATAAGTTCACTAATGCTTGCAGAAATAATCAAATAACTATCCACATAGAAAAGAGATGAGGTACAGACACCAGTACCTCAGCTACAGAATGAAAAATAAAATCCAGTCTACCAATTCTCTGTGAACCTCCAAACCCTCTCAAAGAGGAGGCTTCATAACGGACTACAAGGAATACAATATTGATACCAGGGTCCATTTAGAGGTGTCATTATTTGAAGAGAATATGAAGTTTGCACTTCAAGAGGGCCTTTTAAGGAAATTCAAATTGACTACTACAGTCAGTACCAGTAATATCCATTTTTTTTTACTCAAATGGAATCATTCATAAATATGAGACCCCTGAGAAAGTTCTAGAGGACTTCTATCATATCCGTCTTGAATTCTAAAAAAAGAGAAAGAAAGTCAAATTGGACAACCTTTAGCTTGATTTGCTAAAATTGGACAATAAAGTCAGATTCATCCTGGGAGTTGTAAATGGAGAAATCATTTGTTCTGGTGGCCTCCACATGCACCCATTAAAGAGAGTGTCATTCCATCAACTTCATTACATTGTCTTTGGAAATTCAAGACATTACAGATTCAACTAGTCATCCATCATAGCTTAATTCTGACCTTAATCCTTAAAACAACAGAGATAATTATCACCCTTTGTTGATTATATCTCATCTAAATTTCACCAGCATTTTCAACTAATCACATTTAAAACATTAAGTAGTTCTTAAAATATTCTTTGATCCGTTAATATCCTTCAAAACTTTCATATGCAAGACAAACATAGGGAAAAGGATTAGGCTTTGATCCAAATCATGACCCTGTGCAACAAATGTTAACAAACTTATCAATGGTACAAATTTCAAATAAATCATCAAAAGCACCATAGTATTATAACTCCAGACAATGATAGGGGACCTCCCCAAGATTCACTTGGTTTTCTAAGTTCACTACTGCATGCAGAAGTAATCAACTAACTATCCACATAGAAAAGATATGAGGTACAGACACCAGTACCTAAACTGCAAAATGAAAAACAAAATCTAGTCTACCAATTATCTGTGAACCTCCAGACCCTCTCAAAGAGGAGCCATTCATAAGGGACTGCAAGGAATACAATATTAATACCATGGTCCATTTAGAGGTGTCATTTTCTGAAGAGAATATGAATATTGCACTTCAAGAGGGCCTTTTAAGGAAATTCAAACTAACTACTACAATCAATACAAGTAACATGCATATTTTTGACTCAGGGAATCATTCATATATATGAGACCCCTTAGCAAGTTCTGGAGGACTTCTATCATATTCGCCTTGAATTCTATGAAAATAGAAAGAAATTCAAATTGGACAACCTTCAGCTTGATTTGTTGAAATTGGACAATAAATTCAGATTCATCCTGGGAGTTGTAAATGGAGAAATCATTTGTTCTGGTGGCCTCCACATGCACCCATTATTGGGAGTTTCATTCGCTTGATTTTAAACTCATCAACTTCATGACATTGTCTTTGGAAAGTCAATACATTATAGATTCAGCTATCCAGCCATAATAGCTTAGTTCTGAACTTAATCCTTAAAGCAACATGGAGATTTATCACCCTTTGTTGATTATATCTCGTCTAAATTTCACCAACATTTTCAACTGATCACATATAAAACCCTAAGTAGTTATTAAAAGCTTCTTTGATACATTAATATTCATCAATCCTTTCATTTGCAAGACAAACATAGAGAAAAGGATCAGGTTTTGATCCATATCATGACCCTATGCAACAAATGGTAACAAAATATCAATGGTACAAATTTCAAATAAATCCTCAAGAGAACCAAAGCATTCTAACTCTAGACAATGATAGGGGACCTCCCCAAGATTCACTTGGTTTTCTAAGTTCACTACTGCTTGCAAAAGTAATCAACTAATTATCCACATAGAAAATATATGAGGTACAGACACCGGTACCTCAGTTGCAAAATGAAAAACAAAATCCAGTCTACCAATTCTTTGTGAACCTCCAGACCCTCTCAAAGAGGAGCCATTCATAAGGGACTACAAGGAATACAATATTGATACCAGGGTCCATTTAGAGGTGTCATTGTCTAAAGAGAATATAAATATTGCACTTCAAGAGGGCCTTTTAAAGAAATTTAAACTTACTACTACAGTTAGTACAAGTAACATGCATCGTTTTTACTCAAAGGGAATCATTCAAGAATATGAGACCCCTAAGAAAGTTTTGGAGGAATTCTATCATATCCATCTTGAATTCTATGAAAAGAGAAAGAAATTCCAATTGGACAACCTTCAACTTGATTTGCTAAAATTGGAAAATAAAGTTAGATTCATCCTGGGAGTTGTAAATGGAGAAATCATAGTGAATAACAGGAAACGTGCAGAGTTGCTGCTTGAATTGAAGAGCAAAGGTTTCACTCCATTCCCCAAGAAGGGAAAACCTATTTAGGCTGCTATTGCTGGGGCAATAGCATATGATGAAGAGTCTCTCGAAGACAACATTGAGATAGTAAAGGGTGTTCATGTTGCATATAATGAGTATCTTCTATCCATGGCTTGTTGATGATTCTATGAGTGCCAATGAGAGTGTTTGCATGGGTTTTTTCAGGGATTATTCATTGATGGGTACATTTACCCTACCCATGCCACTCCATATCCTGAGGCTCCTATTTTCATGATCTCTTCTATTATCAATGGATCCCTTAGATTTCCTAATCCCTAGGTGGTACCAAAGCCTTCAGAAGTAGATTCTTATGGGGCCAAAATTTCATTTAGTGTGGTAGATATTTCCTACTAGGTGATCTAGTCGATATATGGTAACTCTAAATCAGGTCTCGAGTATGATGTGGACCCTAATAAGTATTCTTTTCATTTCTTGACTTCGATTGTCCATATTCCTGTGATATCCTTGAAACTGAGCTACCTTCTATTGAGGCCATCTTGGAGGCCATATTGAACATTGATTGGCCTTGGGAGGGGTTACATCATCGTCCATATTTTCTCCCTAGTATGGATGAAAATTGATGTTCAAAACCAAGTTTATACTAGAAATTTTGAGTGATACCAATCTCCCATTATGGCACATGATGTTTATTCCAAAGGGAATTTGTCAAACATCTTCAATACTATACCCATCAGCATTTTAGTTAAAATATACCTTAGTGATGCACATGATTAGATGTCGGTATTGCTTTAAGGGAAGGTATTCCAACCAGTAAGGAAATGTAGTTAAGGTCTTCAGGTTACACCTAGCTTTCAATTAGCCCCAGCTTTCCTTTATGAGAAGAAAAGAAAATAAAATTGCATATGAGCTAAAATAAAAGGGAAAAAACTGAGAAAAAATTATGCTTCCAGAATCTTCAGACAAGTAGGAAAAACCCATAGAAAAAATACCAAAAAAATTGTAACTACTGAAAAAAAAGATTCTCAATCAACCACCAACAATCAGGCATCGACTGCCTCTGTTGTTACAACTAATGCACATAATGAAATTACAAAACCTAAGCGTGGAGGCGGAAAGAAAGCGCTGTGAAAAGAAAATGGAAGTGGAAAGCGATGAGGATGATGAATTAGATACCAAACTGCAGGATCAGTTGGAAGCTTACAACCATGGCTTATCAGTGTTCAACATTCAGGGTGAGTCAAGTTCCGCAGGGCGTCGGGCAATTTGACGCCATCGAGTCGAGTTCAACCCGAGTCTGCGTGCAGAACAGTGACATCTTTCGGAACAATGATTCGAAGGGTGTATTCGTAATAGGGTGGCTGGGTGAAGGGTGAAATTTTTTTAGGCAGGAGAATTAAAATAAAAAATAAAAAATAAAATGCAAATAATTATATTTTAAAACAAAATTAAAAAAAAATTAAAAATTAAAATTAAATGTAAATAAAGGTGTCAAATGATTTGGGAGTGCTAACAATTTGTATACAAGGTAGAAATAACATTTGAACTAATGTTCCTTGGATTTTTGCGGGTATCATCCCTGCCAATCGATGGAGAATTATTTGGTTGTCGGGGTCAAGGGTGGTTCTCGAGGAGATTGATGTATGACACAACTTGATGTCAAATAAGCCTAAGCCCCCAAATGTACAACAAATATTTTTGATCCATTAAAATATCAACCTTGATGCATTCTATTTTTGAGGGAAATGGTTAAAGATATGAACTGATTCATTATATATATTTAAGTTTCCCATTGTGGATCAAATGATTCTATAAATGGTCAAAAGCGTAAGGGAATTCCACCTAGCTCATTCAATAAATTTTAGAACCTTCTTAAGTTAAAAACCATTCATTTCTTTTTGCAAAAAAAAACCATAGTGTTTTGAGACATTCATAGGCTATCAGATATAGTTCATGGAAATGCTTTTCAATCCAAAAATGGAAATGAAAAAAAAAATGTAGTTAGGCCATGAATAGCCATGCAACTCAATCCATGGGGCCCTAAGGTCTCTATGGCCTAGGATTTGGGACAAACTTTAGTGGGATATGATCCAACAAATACCATAAAATTCCCTAAGTGTGGATATTGTAAGCGATTCAAATTGAGGCTTGGAAAATTATCTAATTTTTCTATGTTTGGTATACATGGTAATAAATATGGCATTACCCACAAACACATACCCTCATAACTAATACCTAGTTCGCTAAAAATCAAATGTTTCCAATATGCTCAATTAGAGGTGAAGGATTCTCCTAGGAGGTCAATGTGCTGGTTTGGGGTGTTATTTTCAGCCTTAGATACTTAGTGGTTAATTGCTTAAAGGGTCAAGGGTTAAGGTCCAAGGGATTTAAGGTAGGAGGATTTAGCGGTTAAGGACTTAAGATTTAGGGGATTTAGGTGTTTAAGGGGTTAGAAGTTAAGGTGTTTAAGGGTGAAGGATTAGGGGTTAAGGGTCACAGGTTAAGAGGATAAGGAGTTATGGATTATGAGGTTCATGTATTATAGGTTAGGGATTAGTTTCTTAAGATTTAATGAGTCAATGGGCTTATGGGTTATGAGTTATGAGTGTAGGGGTTAAGGGATTATGGATTGGGGGTTAAGGGGATATGGAATTCAATGTTTATGGGTTAAGGGCTTATGGTTTGTGATAATTGGAATCTGAATCCCCTTATCACCACTATTGGGGGTTCCCCTATTCATTGCTCTTGCTACGTTCCCTCTAGGTCCCCTAGCCCCTATCAAATTAGGTCCTAAGCCCCCTTCTCATTCTCTAATGCTAGGATTATAGATCATAGTAAACCATGCTTGCACCTCTGAATTATACCCATCCATGCTACCCTTGTGTCCCCTTTCCCCATTCTTTCACATTCCCAAAGGCACAAATCAAATATTTGGATGTATCTTGGATGACTTGTCACATTCCACTAGCTTCATGCATGAATAGGAATTCCCATCATTTAAGAATTTTTTGGAGGGTTTTCATGGCATAGTCAAGGGTCACATTTTAAAAAAAAGAGTGTTTAAGTATATGTTAGAGGGATTAAGGACTATAGGGTTGTTGACAGGGAAAAAATTCCACCTTGCCAACAAGGGGGAATTAACCCGATCGTAGGTCCTGTTAGTGTCAATATTTGCATACTTCCACCAGGGATAAAAACACATTTTTGCATGTGCATATTAGGTGTCCCACTCCAAATAATTTTGAATCATTCCATTAGGCCATGATATAAAATTGTTCCACTAGTGTTTTTCCTTGTCAAGTGTCCCATTTTCCTTCACAAGTATATGCCTGGTGACCCTCTTCCATGTCTTCATCACGCTGAAAAAAAGTCTACTCTCATTCCACTTTTAGTCAAAGTCACTCATTGAGTTAGCTTCTTTCATTTATCATTAGGTCACTAGGGTTTCATTAGGTCAAATCATTGCATTGTATAATTTTCAATAAAGGGCAGCAGAAGGTGTGAAGGTGACCTAGAATAAACTCATGATTTGCTTCAGTCAAGTTTTCCATTGTAAAGTTACATTTCATTTTGCAAGTTTTCTAAAAACAAAACAAAGATATTTTTATGTTCTATTTTTATGTAATTTTAAAGTCACTATATGTAATAAACTTTGAAAGCTACTTGTTCCTAGCTAAAGAAAATTTCATGAAAAGATACAAAGGCCTTGTCATTATCAAGTCATCCAAAAATCATCAAGAAATCAAGTGAAAGAAAGAAGAAATAAGTGTGGGTCCCAATCATTCAAAATCCAAAAATCATTTCAAGATTCAAACCATTTGGCACTCATAGGGCGAGTTTTACTTCAAACTATGTTTCTGTAATGTTCCTTTTCGGAAACATTGTCAATTGACAATAAAATATATTCTAGAGATAGACTAAAGGGGAATTTACTAGATTAGTCACCTTCATAAATAAGGATGAGCTCCAGAGGCTACCTGGCCCACTATCAGGCTCTGTCTATAGAGTGTTGTCAAGGGACAATATCCCCAAGAGGGAAATACAACAAGATTGGGAATCTTTCAAGATAACCCAAAAATGCAGCTACAGCAATATAAAAAAATAAACTAGAAATACAGTGAATAAACATTATGCCAAAATGTATGTAAACCCTTGAGACATTTTATTATGAATAACAGCAGCAAAATGATACAATGAACATCAAAGGAACAAGGAAAGAAGCCTTCCATGAAAACATATGCCAAAATACCAAATGCTGCTCCATAGCAGGATGCCCATGAATAGGGATTGCGCAGTCACATGAGGGAGACTACTACAATGAGAGAAAAGAGAATGTTGTGTAACCGGCTTTAAAAATAGAAGAAAAGAGATATCAACGCCTTAGAAATAAGCCACTTAGAGGGCAACCTCCAATAAATTACATAAATGAACAATTCTTGGATGATACAAATTAACAAAACCTCCTTCTAT
Source organism: Pinus albicaulis (assembly GCA_034641835.2). Lineage (NCBI taxonomy): Eukaryota > Viridiplantae > Streptophyta > Pinopsida > Pinales > Pinaceae > Pinus > Pinus albicaulis. Next base: position 1,730,663,631 of record CM076578.1, on the reverse strand, counting down.
ATATAGAAGTCCGAGGGGCCACAATATAATCCTAGTGGGGCCATGATATAATCCTAACCCGACTTTAACAATAATAATGTAAGGGCACAATAATAACAATATGGGGGTTATAGGGGTACAACAATAACAATAAGGGGGGCTACACTAACATAATAAGGGACTACACTATTAATGTAGGGACTTAACATGCCCCTCTCCTTCAAACAAGTGTTGTCCTCAACGCTTGATTATTTCTTGATGCTTCTGTATAAAATTCTCATCCTCCCATGTGGAATATTCTACAGGAAAGTTCTTCCACTTGATGAGATACTCTGAAATTGATCGTACTTGTCGATTTCATGTTTCTATGACTACTTCATAACTTCTTTCGATGTCATATTGATCTTCCTGTTGTTTCATTAGATTCTGCACCAAAGTTGGGTTATCCTTTGAGAGTTGGAGAACTTGTTGTTGATGCTCGATGTGATCTTCCACTAATTTATCATCCATATTTGCTATTATTTGATCCTTCGAACCATCCAACTTAGCCTCAATTTCTGCTTTTAAACCATCTATTTCATCTTCAATTGCTCTTCGTAAGATCGAAACTTGTTGCACTTGGTACCGTAATTTTGATATCTCATATTGCAATTCTTCCTCCTCATGCGTCATATTATAGCTTTCTGAGGGCTTAATGGCTATGGAATTATTTTTTGGAGGCATAATAGAACCCATTACTGACAAAAATTCTTCAATATTCCCTTGGAATCAATTGAACTTGATTCTTCAAACAAGACTTATGCAATTCGGAAAAAACAATACACACCTTTTTCTTACTTTTAGGAGATCGATATTGAATATGAATTATCTCTGTAATTGAAAATCTTAGATATCTGAAATTCAGCCCTGTAGTAGCCCTCTGAAGCTTCTTTCAAATGCCACAGGTCTGACCTGATTTTGATTCTCCAAGACAAAGTTGTGTCCAATCTCCCACAATGACCTAATTCTGGACTGGTTCAGTAGAGCTAACTTGTACGACTTGCCACGTGTCACTTTTTTGTCCTTTGTCTCTGAAATTGATAGCGAAGAAAATAAAGGCCGTGTAATTGTGACAACTTTTGATGGCACTCCAATCCAATCTTCAGAGAGAGAGTTATTGAACTTTTCCCACGATCACCTCTTTGCGATGAAATTCAGGAGCCTGAAAAATCACTACCTTCCACAGATCCTATCTCCAAAAATATTGTGAACCAAGCTCTGAAATTTTTTGATGAATTTCCTCAGGATTTCAGCTTCGCACCATATGAATTTCAGATTCTGAACCTTCGTAGAAAATTTTTTATAGCGCAAATGCCACGATGACATGTTTAGGAGCCTGAACAAATACCTGACTTCCACAGATCATATCTCCGAAATTATTGCGAACCAAACTCTGAAATTTTTATACACGCTTCCTCAGGATTTTTTCTTCGCACCCTAAAAATTTCAGCTTCTGAAACTTCGTAGAAAAAAAAGTTATAGCGAAAATGCCACGATGACCTGTTTGGAGCAGCGAAACCCTAGAATCCAAAGCTCTGATACCAAATGTTGTGTAACCCGCTTCAAAAATAGAAGAAAAGAGATATCAACGCCTTAGAAATAAGCCACTTCGAGGGGGCAACCTCCAATACATTACATAAATGCACAATTCTTGGATGATACAAATGAAAAAAACCTCCTTCTATATATAGGAGTCCATGGGGCCACAATATAATCCTATTGGGGCCACAATGTAATCCTAGCCGACTTAACAATAATAATGTAAGGGAACAATAATAACAATATGGGGGTTACGGGGTGCAACAATAACAATAAGTGGGTTTACACTAACATAATAAGGGACTACACTATTAATATAGGGACTTAGGAAAAAAACATCATAATATCTACATAGATATGTCTCATACATCATTAGGAGAGCTAAGCTAATCTCCCAATCACTACCTCAAGTCAATCCTGGAAGGATTGGCTGAAATAAGCAAAACTACAAAATGCCAGAGTTGCTGGGTAGCAGCAGCAACTCAATACATGGAATGGATTGGAGAAGGCTGAATGGATAAAGCTGAAGAAGAGCCCTTCTCCATTGGAAATCTGAAGTGCAAGGATGATCCTTACACCAAAGATCTCACCCTCTGAAATGTCTGCAACACCCTCACTGCAAATGTGCTCCAACTAGAACGCAGTCTATGAGAGGGTCTACGCTATAACTAATGGTAGTGGTTGGCCTCCTGCCAATGATGGTGGAATAAGCTCGAGAACCATCCTTAATAACCTCATATAAGTATAGAACCTCCCTCCTCTGAAATATCAGCTCGAAATGGTGTTGTAGGAAACCTCCCCAGCAACACCCTGCAACACTGCACAATAATCTGCTACATATACTGCGTTGATGGAGTAGGCTGATGCCATGGCCTGAATGCCAGAGTATGGGGAATGAGTGCAATCCTTCATGAGCTCCTCAAGAAGGAGAGGAAATCCTAAATAGGACTCCCTCGTGCCTAAAGGAACTGCAGCTCTGCTAAACAGCAAGAGGCAACAACAAGTCTCTAAGACTTGAATGTAAAATGATCCAAAAGATAATCTCAATGACTGCCTTGCTCCTCCTTTTAAACACAACGTAGTCTCCACCCTTGGCCTTCCTTCCTCTAAAATTTTCCTCCCCCATGGAATATTCCTCCACTAAAACTGCGCTGTCCCACTTGGTGGCTTCCACCTATTATCTCAGCGTTGTTGACTTGGTCAACTAGGCCTTGTCCACTTGCAATTTAACCTCTTTCACACATGAGGGTGTGAAATCCCACTCCATGATGATCCCTTTTCACATTGTGAGAGATTTTATTCCTGTTTATTTTATCAATGGGTCACTTTACCCATTTTTTATTCAACAAAAAAAAATTGTGCAACCATAATGTTCCTTTTAGCTTGAGGCTAAAAATTGGGAACATTACCGTCCTCCCCTCCCACATGTTGCTTGTCCTCAAGCAACTGCATAGAGAGAAAAAAATTCCTCCCCCTTCTTCTCCTTGGCCTCCTCATCAACAATCCCCACCACTGCTCAAGATATGCTGCAATAAATATACCCTCCAATGTTCCTTCCCAAGTATGCAAACCGGAATGGTGTACACTCTGATTAGATAGAAGGTGTGGGTGGAAATCTCCCTACTGAACTATGGCCTCCTCAAGGTAGGTGTTGTGCAATGTAATGGGGCTGAACGGAGAGTTTTTCTGCTTCATCCCAATAAGCTCTTCTCTCCCTCTGTAGTACATATGGGGCTACCTTTGTCCTTGGGATGAAATGGTATGGCCTCCAAGAGTGGCCCAAGCTACCCCACCAAAATATCCAGCCATGAAATTCCTCTTCAAATTCTCCAAGTGGTTTTCCCCACAAGAAGAGAAATGTAATAATATGGAAATCATGGTTTGCCCATGGTATCTCCTGAAATATATAACATGTGTAATGGGGAGAATAGTGCTCCTAATGGGCTGTCCCAACATATAAGTCACTCTCCAAATAGTGCTCCCTTTGAATAAATAAGCATCAACAATACAAGGTGGCATAATACAATGAAAAAAAGCTGTCACAAGACAACTAGAGAGTGGGTCACTGCTCCTCTCATGGGACCAATGCAGTGAGCCTCTTTCCTGCATGAAAATATACATAAAAAATGCTTTCCCAGCCACTTATTTGCTGCCACACACATCTCAAAAGATAGGAACATGAAAATATAAATTGGTGCCAATGGTGCACACCAAGGAGCATGTGGCTCCCTCCACAAATGACCATAAGAATGTTCCATTATTCTACTATAAAAGTCTACAAATACATCCTTGTACATCATGCAAGAAGAAACAACTCTTCTTGACTCATCATGCTGCTCAAACAAGGAAGGAAAGTACAACACAAAATGTGAGATTATACCTTGTCCAATTTGTAATTGGGCTCTTGAGCTGAAATGGCCCAACTGAGAATTTCCCTTGACCTCCAATGAGTAGGGAAGTGGCTGTGAGGTTCTATCCACCATAATAAATAGGGCTATGCATCTATCCATATGTTGATATATGTCATGATGAATGCCCTCCCAGGTGAACTACTCTAGCAAGGCAAAGTATGCATCTAAGTGCATAGCTAGGAAGTCCTCATGATCTATCCTCCTCACAGACAGTGCTGGTGTTCTGCAGTATGATGCTCCCCTCATGCTTCTGTCTGCTACTTTGACATCCCTCATGCCAAATTCATCCTCAAAAATGCTGTAATGCGCACCATGTAGCTGCTCATGCTCTAATAGAAATAGAGCTCTCTGAAAATGAGCCTCCATGAGAGACTGTCACCTCCAAAGAATCTCCCGGCTGTGGCCAATGAAAGCATGAGTAGCCTCCATCTACTCCTATGCATGAAAAAGTCATCCTCCCAAAAGGAAGTGTCCTCTGTCTTTCCAAGCCTATGGAGTAGTCAACCTGTATCGTGAATATGCTATCCTCCAACCCTGCAGCAACTATGTCAGCGTAGTATAACTGATGAGAGTGGGTGATGCTGAAAATGAGAGAGTGTCTCCCTCCTCCTTGAGCCTATCCCAAACTCTCTGGGCTATGCTGGACTCTCCTAAGGTTTCCACCCTCTTGAAATCAAGGTGTGAGGCCCCCAAATGTGGAGCATCCAACCTCCTCTGCTGATCTAGTGGTCTCCTTGGTGCAATGTCTCCATGCAGTGAGACACCATCATCAAGAGATGACTGAATGTATGAATGGAGAAAACCCTCCATGCTTCTACTTTGCAATCCAATCATCATCTTAGGTGCATCAACCTCATAAAATAGACAGGGGTGTGTGCTCCTCATCACATGATGCTGATCATCCTCCCTATCTCTTCTTCTATATCCATAGCTCTGCACCCTATCAACAATGGCACATGTATATCATGAGTGGTGCCTTGATCTCTACATGGGAGATCCTAGGGAATTTCTTGAAAAGACACAAGAATCCCTCTATGTGGAGCAAGAGCTCCCCCTTCCTCTGTATGAGGCACTGGATCAACTCTAGCTATACCAGCGCAGTTGCCCTCCTCCTCATCAACATGTAGGGGCAACTTCTCCCAAAATTTGATCTCCTTTTGAAAAAGAGACCTCCTTGCTCTCTTGTGCAAGAATATGAGATAGTTACCTTGCCTCCAAAAAGGTATGATGCAAGATTCCAGCCTTCTCAATAGTATTCTGAAGTGGATTTGAGTTTATGTTTCCTCCCCTTTACATGAAAGATCTTGGTTTGTTTCTCCGCATGTGTTTCATATTTTCTCCCACCAAATATTTCCATCATTGCTTCAATGAATCTGAAATAGGAAGAAGTATTTGTATTCTTTTAAAGAACATGACTCAAATATCCACCATGCATAGGTTTTACCTCTAAAGTGCAGTGCTGCAAATTTGATAGCATTTCCTTTGGAAACTTTGTTCTGCTGCAACATGGTCTTCATCTCCTCTACCCATGCTTTGGCTGAACATGTAGGTGAACCTAAAAAAGTAGATAGAACAAATCTATCTTGCTGCTGGCTTCCATTCACCTTAGACTTGCAAAAATCCATGAAAGTGAGATGATCTCTGAATGTCGAAGTTTGAGACTCATACTCCGAAAATCTCCAAGATTTTTCCTCTTGATCACCTCTCCTTATTTTCCCATCTCTTTTATGACAAAACTGCACATGTGACTGCGCTGTGCATCAAGGGATGTAACTGCATGATCACATTCCTCATCAGAAACCCTAGAGTTTGTTTCTGTTCCAAACCATTGTGGAGATTCTTCAAATCTCTCCCTTCTCTTTTGCTTGTGGCTCCCATGAAAGCCCTAGGTGAATTTAGGGAGAAGCTTGGCTAGCTCATCTCCTTTTTCTTCTCCACAAAGTGGAGTCTTCCTCTTCTTGTTAGATGGCATCTTGGCTAAAGATCCACATGCTGAGCCAAGATTATGCTCTGATACCACTGTAATGTTCCTTTTCAGAAACATTGTCAATTGACAAACAAATCTATTCCAGAGATAGACTGAAGGGGCATTTACTGGATTAGTCACCTTCATAAAGAAGGATGAGCTCCAAAGGCTACCTGGCCCACTATCAAACTCTGTCTATAGAGTGTTGTCAAGGGACAATATCCCCAAGAGGGAAATACAACAAGATTGGGAATCTTTAAAGATAACCCAAAAATGCAGCTACAACAATATAAAAACATAAACTGGAAATAGAAGTGAATAAACATTATGCCAAAATGTATGAAAACACTTGATCCATTTTATTATGAATAACAGCAACAAAATGATACAATTAATATCAAAGGAACAAGGCAAGAAGCTTTCCATGAAAACATATGCCAAAATACCAAATGCTGCTCCATAGCAGGATTCGCATGAATAGGGATTGCATAGTCACATGAGGGAGACTGCTACACTTAGTGAAAAAAATCATAGGATCTGCATAGATATGGATCATACATCATTGGAAGAGCTAAGCTAATATCCCAATCACTACCTCAAGTCAATCCTGGAAGGATTGGCTGAAATATGCAAAACTGCAAAATGTCGGAGTTGCTGGGTAGCAGCAGCAACTCAATACATGGAATGGATTGGAGAAGGATGAATGGCTGAAGCTGATGAAGAGCCCTTCTCCATTGGAAATTTGAAGTGCAAGGCTGATCCTCACACCAAATATCTCACCCTCTGAAATGTCTGCAACACCCTCACTACAAATGTGCTCCAACTAGAATGCAGTCTATGAGAGGGTCTGCACTGTAACTGATGGTAGTGGTTGGCCTCCTACCAATGATGGTGCAATAATCTTAGGAACCATCCTCACTAACCTCTCTGAAGTAGAGAACCTCCCTCCTCTGAAATATCAGCTCGAAATGGTGTTGTAGGAAACCTCCCAGCAACACCCTGCAACACTGCACAATAATATGCTACAGATACCGTGCTGATGGAGTAGGCTGATGTTATGGCCTGAATGCCAGAGTATGGGGAATGAGTGCAATCCTTCATGATCTCCTAAATCAGGAGAGGAAATCCTAAATAGGACTCCCTCGTGCCCGAAGGCACTGCAGCTCCGCTGAATAGCAAGAGGTAGCAACAAGTCTCTAAGACTTGAATGTAAAATGATCCAAAAGATAATCTCAATCACTACCTTTCTCCTCCTTTTAAACACAACTTAGTCTCCACCCTTGGCCTTCGTTCCTCTAGAAGTTTCCTCCCCCATGGAATATTCCTCCACTAAAACTGCGCTATCCAACTTGGTGGCTTCCACCTATTGTCTCAGCACTGTTGACTTGGTCAACTAGGCCTTGTCCACTTGTAATTTAACCTCTTTCACACATGAGGGTGTGAAATACCGCTCCATGGTTATCCCTTTTCACATTGTGAGGGATTTTATTCCTATTTATTTCATGAATGGGTCACTTTACCCATTTTTTATTCAACAAAACAAAATTGTGCAACCATAATGTTCCTTTTAGCTTGAGGCTAAAAATTGGGAAAATTACAGTTGATGACCAAACATAGATGGATTTGAAAAAAGTGAGAGATTTTTTTGTCCATCACAGGTCCAAGAAGAAAAACCTCCTTCATTTTTTACACAGGTGTCATGTGTTTATATAAATTTCAAAAATACAGGTGCCACAGGAGAGTTGTTGCACTTCTGGAGTGACCTTGAGAAAATCAAGTTTTCTCATAGTTGGAGTGTCCAAATGACTTTCTTGATGAGTCAAATGATAACTAGATAGAGATATATTTCCAATGAGCTATCATGGGCTTAATTTGGAGTTGAGGAAGGCCTCCAAACTTTGCCTACAACAGCACTCTTCATTTCGCACTTTTTGACTAGTATTGGAAAAATCAACTTTTGACAAGGCACATAAAATCCAAACAGAAACCCAAATGTATTTTTGGAAAGTAGACTTGAAGGGCTTTCCAACGAGCTATCCTAGGCCCAATTGGGACACCAAGAATGTAGTCAAAAGTAGCCTGCAATTTGGGGATAAAATGGCACTACGCTCCTAGGTAAGGTGTTGTGCTTAGGCCAAAGGCGTTGCGCTTAGGACAGTTCAGGTAGTGTTAAATTCAACGACATTGCACTTAGGAGAAGGGCGCTGCGCTCCTGGGTGAGCCACTACGCATAGGCTAGAAACCTCCCAAAATATTCCCAACTTTTCAAATTTGTCTCTTTTTCCTTAAATCAAGTAAGTAAACCCTCTTTCATCCATTTTCCTTCATTTTATGCTTATGGGTAAAGTTTCATATTGGCAAGAAATCACAAGTAAACCCTAATTTTCCTAGAACCCCCATCCCCATGACAAAATTTCCCAAAACCCCTTTCTCCCAAAATTATTATCCCTAGACCCTACTACTTCACCACATACTCCCAAAAAACATTAAAACTGCCCATCCCTAAGTCCCTTTACACTTTTCCATTAAAACCCCAATTTATAGGATTTTCACTCTTTTGCCTAGATTTCCCCATACCCTTGACCTGTAATTAAATTTTAATTTTCATCCCTCTTCACATTGTCACCTCCCATCACCTCACAAAGTTTCGTAACCCTTTTACCCATCTCCCTTAATCTTTGTGGCTTTATCCCTATTCCCTAAAGCCCTCATTTCATCATTTCTTTCCCTGCTCTCATTCCCTTCACTCCCTCACTCACTCTCCCTTTATTTCCTCTCCCCTAGGGTCTCCAAGGTGTAAAGAACAATCATGGAGAGAGAGGAAAAATATTAGATGGAGGAAGAAAATAGTGATGATGAGTTTGATGGTCAAAGACAAGAAACCTTAAAAGAGCATTGGAGAAAGAAAATCAAGAAGCCTAAAGTTTGAGTTTTGACCAGCAGTTGGAAAAGGAGATTAAAGATGATAAAGAAGTGCGGTTGAGAGAGTAAAAATTCACTTGTATAAGTTTCTAGTGAAAGCCAACAAAGACAATCAGATGCTCAAACACATGGCCCATCACTATCAGACTCGGAACAAAATTTGCAATATCAAGGTCAAACAAATGAAGGATAAATTTAGGAAGATCCGGAAGGGAAAGAAAGGAGGTGATAAACTGAAGATGCTTGATGAAGCATCCTTAGCTCAAAATTCACATATGGTTGTGGGACCATCCCACAAATTTTGAGAAATTTTGAAAATTTTGAAGATTTTTGAGTTTTTTGGAAATTTTGTAATAACACAGGAAATTCTTCCCAATGCGTAATGCCTTGTCACTACGCCTTTTCTTGGGACATATAATGAGAAACAAGAAGACATAATTAGTTTCATAATGATTAATATATACCCCCTTTACTTTTTCTAAGGATTTGGAGCAAAACTGATCAGGCAAAAGGGCCAAAAACACCCAAAAAATCATGTTTCTGCCTCTTTTTCAGGATGGCGCTGCGCTTAGAGGAACTCTTGGGAGAATGCAGTTTTGAGGGGTAAAAAAAACTCCAAATCAGAAAGAAAAATAATTTCTGGAAAGTAGACAAGACAAGATTTCCAATGAGCTATTATGAGCGCAATTTTGACACCGGGAAGTCAGTCAAAAGTTACCTGCAAGAAGACCTATTTCTTCCTCCTTGGCGTTGCGCTTAGGACAAAGTTTCTTTGTTTTAGAGCTTTCTCTATTTTTCATGGAATTTTTGAATTTTATATCACTAGTTGGGTTTTTCAATAATGTAATTGGTAAATATGAATGTAATTATGATGAGTATTAGTTTAATATGGGTAAAATCATTAGCTTGGGTCCTCTAGAGGTAAAATGAATCAGTTTCCTCTCTTTTAGAGGCAAGTTGTTGGGTCTTCCTAGTCTTCAGATTCTTGTTCAGCATTTGGTGGAAGCTGATCCTCATCTCATGGATTCGACCCCCTGAGGCTAGGATGAGTTTTTTTGAGGTCTATATCTTCTTCTTATTTATCATTTTTAATGGGGACTCAGTTGGATGCTTGGCCTTTAAAGATACACACTTCGTATCAGTTTCTGAGTAGGAATATTAATCAAATTTGCAGCTATTTTTTATGGGATCCGTGTGGTATGGTGTTTAGTTAAGTTTCTAATTTTGTTTTCATTTTCTGAAATGTATTGTTAAGTTTCTTCATCATTTCATAACTTCTAAGTGAATGTATGTAAGTTAGATAAGCAGAATCCATTCTCATATGCTCTATTTTGGGTAAATATTCACAGTCTGTAATTTCTTCAGTTTAGAAATAAACCATGATTTCACCATGCTCTTTCTAGCTCCTCAACTGACTTGATCATCCCACCCATTGAAAGCCTAAAGTGATAAATTACTATGCCTACCTTGCTCCATAGAACACCCTGCAAATTTTGACCTAATTTTCCTTTGCCCTGACTTTTTTGCTCCTTCTGATCTAGCACAACCCTATACAATAAAATCAAAACCATGAGCTACAATACCTAGCCTAATATCTTCTTTACTCAGCCACCTTGGTTCCAATCCTTATGGAGAGATCCCTCTCCTTTCTTAGTAGGGCTAGCTACTTGGCTAAGCGTGGTTTGTGGTTACCTCGGAATTGCCTTCTTCAGTCTGAGGTTCAATCCGAGTGATAACAGGTCCCAACTAGAAATTCTCTAGTTTGGAATGGCTAATCCCAATGGGTTTTAAGGAATTTTATAAGGGTTAGTGGAATAATCAGTTAGTGGTTAAGGTATTAGGGATTAGGGGCTTATGGGTTGGGGGATTACGGGTTAGAGGTTTAGGGTTTAGGGGTTAGGAGAATAATGAGTTTGTGGTTAAGCGGTTAGGGATTTGGGGCTTAGGGTTTAGGGGATTTAGGCACATTTATGGCTTAGGGGAATAATGAGTTAGTGGTTAAGGGTTTAGGGATTGGGGGGTTAGGGGTTAGGGGATTTAGACGCATTTTGGGGTTAGGCATTAGGAGAATTTTGAGGTCTAAAATGGGTCTCCTAAGAAAATGTACAACCAAAATAGAATTTATAAGAACCAATCATGATTCAAGATGATGATTTCAACCATGGGGGATGATTCACCATTTTTTAAGTAAAAGGGTAAAAAAGATAAAAAATAATAAAATAATAAAACTATTTTTTCAACTCATATTTTCAACTTATATCCCAAGGTTTTTACTCAAATTTCAAGCGGGAGCACTCGTTGGATGCAAAATGTAATTCCTCATCCAAGGAGTACCCATGTTTCATAATTTTGGTGGACCCTGTTATACGAAAAATGAGAAATACATGAAAATATGTGATTGCAATCACGTTTTTCATCTATTTCTCATTTTCATGTAGCAGGATCCATCAAAAGTATGCAACATGGGTACTCATTGGATGAGGAATCAAAATTTTCATCCAAAGAGTACTCCTGCTCGAAATTTGAGTAAAAAATTTGGGAGATAAGTTGAAAATACGAGTTGAAAATGTTGTTTTTTTCCCTCTTAAATTTGATGATGTAATCAAATATTATTTTATTATTTCCACTATTATTTTATTATTTCCCTAGGAGGCCCATTTTAGACCTCAAAATTCCCCTAATGGGTCGAATAATGAGTTAGTGGTTAAGGGATTAGGTATTAGGGGCTTACGGGTTAGGGGATTTAGGCGTAGTAAGGGGTTAGGTGAATAATGAGTTAGCAGTTAACGCATTAGGGATTAGGGATTAGGGGGTTAAATGGGTTAGGGGTTGGAAATTAGGGTTTAAGGGGTTAGGGGTTAAGGGGTTAGAGGTTTAGGTTTTAGGGGGTTAAATGGGTTAGGAGTTTAGAGGTTTAGAGGGTTAGGGGATTTAACAGTTAAGGATTTTAGGGTTAGGGTTTAGGGGGTTAAATGGTTTAGGGTTTTATGGGTTTAGGGGTTAAATGGGTTAGGGGTCAAAAATTAGGGTTAAAGGGGTTAGGGGTTAAGGGTTTATAGGTTTAGGGCTTAGGGGATTAAATGAGTTAGGTTCGGGTACCTAGCATACCTTTTCACTCCCTCCTTAGCACACCTAGAACTTGCTAACACCTAGTATAACTTGTCAGGTTGTGTGAGGGAACCTAGGAAATAAATTTAGGAGGGTCAGGTCGGGTCATGTCGTGTGAGGGCGCCCATTAAGGAAACATGTTCGGGCGGTTTGGTTCAAGTCGGGTTGTGTGAGGATGCCTAAGGAAACGCATTCGGGCAGGTCGGGTTGGGTCATGTGAGGGTGGTCGTATAAAAAATGCTAAGTTGTGACCTCTCATGTGCCTTGTGCACATTCGTGTGACCCATTTGTCAGTTGCTCCTTTGTGCCTTCATTCAGGTAGGTTGGGTAGTGTCATGTGAGGGCACCCAAGGAAACACGTTCAAGTTGGGTCGGGTCGGGTCATGTGAGGGAGGTCGTATAAAAAATGCTAAGTTGTGACCACCCTTGTGCCTTGTTCATGTTCGTGTGACCCGTTTTCCGTTTTCTCGCTCGTGCCTTTGTTCGGACGAGTCAGGTCGGGTCGGGTTGGGTCTTGCCCTATGAGGGCACCCAAGGAAACACGTGGTTATGATAATGGGGTCCCTAATCACCTTATCAAAATGTTGGGGGGTCCCCTATCAATTTATCTCGATTCCTTCCCTCTAGGCCTCCCTCCCTTGATACGACCTCCCTCACACGATATGACCCGAACACGTCTCCTGTGGCACCCTCACATGTCACGACCCGACCCACCCGAACAAAGGCATGAGGGAGCAAACGGAAAGCGAATCGTACAAATGTGCACAAGGAACACAAGTATTCACAACTTAGCATTTTTTATATGGCCACCCTCATACAACCCGACCCGACCCGACCCGACCCGACCTGCCTGAATGCATTTCCTTGGGCACCCTCACACGACCTGACCTCACATGACTTGAACTGACCCTCGCATGGTTTCGTCGCTATTCCGACATTTCCAATGACCCGACATGTTCGTCGCAAGTTTGATAAGTAATAGAAAATCAAACTTGTTGTCACATTATAAATATAATATAAAATAAGTACTGATTTTTTTTAAATAGTGGTTTAATTAATTAAAAGAAAAAACCTAGGCCAAAATTTAAAAAAATAATTAAAAATCTAATCTAAATGGAAAACGGGTCACACGAGGTCGCAAGCATGACCTGACCCGCCCAGACGAAGGGTGCACAAGAAATCAAACAGAAAACAAATCGCACAAACATGCACAATGAACATGGGTGCCCTCACACGATCTGACACGACCTGACTAGGACGTGTTCCTTGGGTGCCCTCACACGACCTGACCTGACTCGATTCACTCGAATGTGTTTCCTTGGGCTCCTTTATAGTACGGAATGACCTGACCTGACCCGAACGTGTTTCCTTAGGCGCCATCACACGACCCACCCGAACGTCGAAGGGCGCATGATGGAGCAAACGAAAAACGGGTCGCACGGATGTGCAGTACAAGGCACATGAGTGGTCACAACTTAAATTTTTTTATACGACCACCCTCACATGACCTGACCCGACCTGGCCTGACTTGACCTGCCCGAACATGTTTCCTTAGGCACCCTCACATGACCCGACCCGACCCAACCTGACCCAATTCACCTTGACCCGCCCGAACATGTTTCCTTGGGCACCCTCACATGGCACAACCTGACCTGACCTGCTCGAACATGTTTCCTTAGTTTCCCTCACACGACCTAACCTGACCCGCACGAACGCGTTTCCTTGGGCACCCTCACACGACCTAACCCCACCCGACCCACTTGAATGCATTTTCCTGGGCGCCCTCACATGACACGACCCCACTCGACCTGACTCGACCCGACCCGCCCGAACATGTTTTCTTGGGAATCCTCACACGACACGACTGGACCAGACCCGACATGACACAGGCAGTCACAACTTAGCGTTTTTATACAAACACCCTCACACGACCCAACCCCACCTGAGCCGACCCGACCCGACCTGCCCGAATGTCGAAGGCATGAGGTAGAAAACAGAAAACGGGTCACATGAATGTGCAGTTCAAGGCACACGGGCAGTCAGTACAACTTGGTATTTTTTATACGGCCATCCTCACATGACCCGACCCGACCTGACCCGACACACCCGAACGCGTTTCCCTGGGTGCCCTCACATGAACTGACCCGACCTGCCCGAACGTCGAAGGCATGAGGGAGAAAACAAAAAACGGGTCACATGAACGTGCAGTACAAGGCACATAGGCAGTCAGTACAACTTAGCATTTTTTATATGGCCATCCTCACATGACCCGACCTGACCTGACTCGACACACCCGAACGCGTTTTCTGGGTGCCCTCAAATGAACTGACCCGACCTGACCCGCCCGAACATGTTTCCCTGGGTGCTCTTATTGAATAATGGCTTCAATTCACTCAATCTCCTACATGAATAGCTTAGGAATAACTTATTCATGGCAAGTAAAATAATCTCTTGCTTGCATGTGGGCCTCAACTAAGAGGTTGAAGCTAAATTGTTGGATGTTGGAGTGGTAATAGAGGGGTGACCTCTATTTCTTCCTCGGCGAGGGGTGGTCTGTCTTCCACAAGTGATGATGTGTCAAAGAAGCCTACTAGGGGAAGGGAAGGCGTTTGGATGGGTAAGAGGATGAGGATTTCCTAGTTGAGTTAATAAATTTTGAGGGCGATGAAGAGGAAGTCAAAGAGGGGGATGAATTTGGCATTAGGGAAACTGGAAATAGGCAAGAGAGGAGAGGCAATTGGGATGTGAAGCTTGCAAAAACACTGAAGGGATGACATGCATGAATATAGGAGAGGGTAATAGAAAGTTCGAGTAGAAGGCTAGAGAGGGAGAGATATTGAAGGCAAAGAATGGCTAGAAGGCCAAGTCCTTAAGGTAAAAAGGCCTTCGATGAGAAGCTGAATCACCAAGTTTACGACAAAGATTGCAACCTGCATCAAATGATATGCTCTAGCTAAAAGGGATGTTGATCTTAAATAAATTTGCATGGTCATGGTAAAAGGACATGAGAGTATTGGAATGCATAATATTTTTGAGACTGAGGGATATCACATTGCCATTATTCGGGCACACTATGCATGATTTAAGGGTGTTGCACTCTACTTGGAGTTGTGATGGAGATTGTGCTACATGCCAATGCTCTTGTTGCACAAGGTTTCCATGGTGGCTGCTTCCTCAGGGAAGTTGACATCCATCATATTAGCATTATGATACAAAGTCTTCACCATAAACCATGACATGGTTATGTGCGAGGTTATACTGGTCTGGTACAAAAAGTAACGTTGAAGGCAAAATGTCATGTTGAAGTGAATTTCCAAGGTGACACACAGGTTAGTCACTGGGCGAGTGGCATTCATGTTGCAACTCTTTAAAGTGTGATCTGTCACCATGTCAAAGTAGGTGGGGAGGGCCCACATTGGGGTACGATTTGTGGGGTAATCACAATAAAAATATTGTAATGAAAAAGTGGTAAATATTCTTCAATACACATGACATTATATTTTTAAAAAGTTGTAATAAAACTTCTAATTTAGCCATTCATTAAATTTAAAGATATAATTTTTTAAATATATTAATAATATATATATATATATATATATATTCATTTCTAAGATTAAACAAGTTATAAGTTAAAGAGAAATTAATAACAATTAAATTTAACAAATATATTATTATTTTTGTTAGCTTGAGCTAAACTTTAAATTTTATAGTTTTCATAACACTTTAAAACATTTTTGTTGTTAGTATGACTTAAACTTTAAACTTTATAGTTTTCATAACACTTTAGAAATAGTAATAACTAACATAATAATGGTCAATTAAATCAACCTAATAAAAAAATAACAAATATATTATTATAATCGTATAAAAATTAATAAAATAAAAAAACAATATTACAAAATATTATGCTGTTACAAAATGTTTATTCCATTGTCGCTATTCCGACATTTGTGAACCAAAATGTCGCAATACTGACACCTTTCTCCAAATTGTCACAATACTGACACTTGTCTCCAAATCATTGCAATTAATCGACACTTGTCTCCAAACCATCGCAATACCGACACTTGTCTCGAAACGTCGCAAGACTGACAATTGTCTCGAAACGTCGCAATACTGACACTTGTATCCAAACCATCGCAATACTGACACTTGTCTCCAAATCATCGCAATACCGACACTTGTCTCTGAACGTCGCAATACCGACACTTGTCTCCAAATGTCACAATACCGACACTTGTCTCTGAAACATCGCAATTCCGACACTTTGTCTTGAAAAGTCAGTATTCCGATGATTTTCCTAAATGTCACTAGAGCGACGCTTGTTAGAGGGATTAAAAAAATTGAGAAAAATTGGGGAACTTTCCAACAATACGTCAAAAGTGTTGGAACTAAAGTGTCAGAAAATTGACCATATGTACTAGTGAGGTACATAAAAATTACATTCCAGAGCAAAAGGTACCCTCATCTACTTTATAATCAAAAGAAGTTTTAGTTTCAAAAGATTCTGTTGAAAAATCTCAAGTTGAAATTACTTCCCTAGAAAATAAAGTAGATGATGTTAACCTAGGCTCAGCTGAAATTTTATCTCACTCATCATTTAGTAAATCAGAGGTAAGTAATATTCCAGTTAAAGAAGAAAAAACAGAGGTTTTAAGTGTCAATAAGGAATCAGAAGACTTTGTGTTGACAGAAGGGGAGTTAGAACAAGTATTGGCAATTACACATTTTCTAGATATGGATGTTTTGACTGAAGAAGATTTTAAAACCATTCTCATGTTGGTTCATCCTCTTCTCATCCACTAGAAGGGAATGTTCCTAAAGGCCTGACTTTCAGTTTATCTGACTTTCTATCTCAGCAAAACATAGTTGAAGTTACTTAATCCCTTCAAGAGACAAAATTTGAATTTGATTCTTCTATAGAAGGTGAAACAAATACCTCCTATGTTCATCTCTATGCAAATATGTTGTTTTCGATCCCAAAACTTTAAGAACCAACCCAAGAATTCCAATTTTCTGTTGTCCCAAATCAAACTCAAATTCCACATATTGTAATTCCTAGTTCCGAAACAACTACATCAACCAGTCATCCATCAATTTTACATCAGCGAGCCATGGCTCAACTTTCCCTTACAAGGATGCAGCAGATAGTTGCTGCAAGATATGCACCACTTGCTCTTCCTCAACCTTTACATCCTCTTCCTCAGGGGGATTATCTAAAATATCTTCCAAAATACATAGGAGATGGAGAAGGATTTTCTACTGAGGAACATTTGGTTTCTTTCTATAGTTATGCTAATGACCATAACATTGAACATGAAGATTTATGGTCAAGGCTCTTTGTTCAAAGCTTGGATGGAGAAGCTCATGAATGGTTTAGAAGTCTGCCACCAAACTCAATAACAGGAATAGATGAATTGGAGGAAGTATTTGTGAAACAATTGGGTGATAGAAAATACTATGTGTACTACCTTACAGAGTTTCGAACTCTAAAAAAGAAGATTGATGAGTCATTGGCTGATTTTACAAAGAGTTTTAATAAAATTTATCAAAAAATTCCTAAAGAAATTAAGCCTCCTGAAACCACAACTATGATAAATTTTGCTAATGCTTTAGATTCTGAGTTTGGATTATGGTTAAGGGTTGAGAAAGCAAAAACATTGATGGATATGCAAGAGGCTACAATTGGAGTGCAGTCTAATCTTATGGATTCAAATAAAATTAAAATGGAAGAGGAGAAAGCAGTAAAGGACAAAAAGAAAATGAAAGAAGAAAAACCTTCTTCCTCCAAAACTCTTACATCAGAAGAAAATATTGATCAAATGTCCAATTTGATCAAAGAAATTTCCTCTAAGATGACAAAATTGGAGTTAGATAAAAAACCGACTGCTAGAGCCAATCAAAATGAAGCCAATAGAAAGCAGGCTCCCTTCAAAAGACCTTTTCAGCCTCAACAAATCTTACATCGCCCAAGGAGGAATGCTAATGATCAAAATTTTCAACCTCCTTTGAATAATTTTGCTGAAGAAGAGCAACAAGAACATGAGGAATAAAATGAAGTCATAAACCTTGTAGGAGAAACATCGTAGTCAACTTGTTTGAATTTGCAAGAATATGAAGACCAATCAAGGATATATCTATTTTCAGATGATGAGAATTCTCAAATTCATGCACAAAATGATAAAAAACAAGAAACTCAAAACAGAAATTATCCTCTGAGGTCCAAAGTTCCTATCCAGCAACCTCAACAAAAATCAGATTTTGACAAACAAGCCACTAAAAAAAAGGTGAAAGTCAATGATGTCCCTCCACCTCATAATTCTGCCCCAATCATCAAAAATTTTGTAGAAAATAAATAATTAGCTCATCTTTATTTCAGTTTCAAATCAAAACTGAATAAAATGAAGATCCCTGTCCCACTTCTTGAATTGTTGAAAAATCCAGCATACAAAGAGTCATTTAAAAGCTTGTTACAACCACCTCTCTCTCCTGATTCAGTCAATCTTGAGGATGAACATCCTACTATTTACTTAGGCTGCCATGTCCAAGACCAAAATGATGATAGTTCACCACCTTTCTATCTTTAACTCAATATAGATGACAAATTTTTGCATAATTATTTATTATATTATGGGGCTTCTCACAATCTAATGCCAAAGAAAGTGATGGATGAATTAGGATTAGAAATCACCAAGCAATACCATGACCTATACACTTTTGATTCCAAAAAATTCAAGTGCTTAGGAGTGATTGAAGACATGGTTGTTTCTCTTACCTAGCTTCCTATGAAAATTTTAGTGATGGACATAGTAGTTGCAGACATACCTTCTAGATTTGGAATGCTTCTTTCTAGATCTTGGTCTAAAAAATTGGGAGGCACCCTTTAGATGGATATGTCATATGCCACAATCCTAGTGTTTGGAGGAGAATTTAGGAGGTTGTATAGGGAAACCAAAATGGCCTATATCATAAGTGATCAACATAATCCCTCAAATCATCCTATATATGTTGAGGATAAGGAATTGGGGTCATCCATATTACACCTTGCTGCTGATGATAACAATTTCCAGCCTAAAATCAGTGAAAAACAACATTTGCAAGATATAAATGAGCAACATTTAGAGGGAGGATAGATCTGGAAATTATACTTTTATGGAGCCTCATCAAGAGAAGGATCGGGAGCTGTTGTAGTTCTCATTTCTCCCGCTTAGCAAAGGGTAAATTTATCATATAAACTGCAATTTCTACCACTAATAACACTGCTGAATATGAGGTGCTTGTTTTGGATATGAAGGCTGCGAAAGATTTGGGATTTGAATAGCTAGTTTCTTTTGGTGATTCAGAATTGGTGATAAGGCAGGTGAGAAACAACTATCAAGTGAAAAATTCCAAATTGAAGAATTATAGGAATGAAGTGTGCGACTTGATTGAGCATTATTTTTCAATATTCAATGTAAATTTTTGTCACTAGAGAGGAAAATCAAATGGTTGATTCACTAGATATAGCTGCTAGTAATTTTAAAGTTCCTCTTGATGTCAAGGAAACGTATGATGTTCAAATAAAAAATAGACCTTCTATTCCTGATAATATCAAATACTAGCAAGTATTTGAAGATGAAAAAGAAATTCAGAAATTTTTGGAGTGTGTTGAAGAGTTTGCAGACATTCAAATTGATGAGGAGCAGGAAATTGTTGAAAATCAAAACAATGAGTCATTCAAAAAGACCATGGATAGGAAAGACATTATTGATCTGAAAAGTAACTACATTCCTAAAATCCTAGTTCCTTTAAAGAGGTTGTTTGAAAATAATGATGTCTTTTTAAATCCTAAAAATAAAGCAGATGGAGAGAGTACAATTGACTACAATACTGGTTCAGAATATCAGCCTAAATTAGTTAAAGTCCCTAAATTTCTTTCTCTAGAAACTAGAACTAAATATGTCAAGATGTTGAAACAATATGCAGACATTTTTGCATGGTCCAATAGTGAGTTGAAGACCTATCATAGAGGTATAATGGAGCATAAAATTACCCTGAAAGCGGAAGAAAAGCCTGTAGCATAGAAGATAAGGCATATCAATCCCATGTTGCTCCCTATCATTGAAAAAGAGATCAGACAATTATGGGAAACAAAAATAAATTTTCCTTTAAGATTTTCTAATTGGGTAGCTAATATAGTCTTGGTTCGAAAGAAGAATGGTGAAATTAGAAATTGTGTTGATTTTTGCAATTTGAACTGGTGTTCATTGAAGGATAACTATCCATTACCCAAGATGGATTATATTTTGCAGAAAGTTGTAGGCTCCAAGAGATTGTCAATGATAGATGGATTTTTAGGGTATAATTAAATCTCAGTTGATAAACAAGACAGAGAGAAGACAACATTTACCACACCCTAGGGAACATTCATGCACAAAAAAATTCCATTTGGTCTAATGAATGCAGATGCAACAATTCAACGGGAAATGGATATTACCTTTGTAGGAGAAAAATATAGATTTTAGTCATTTAGTTAGATGCCATTATAGTCTTTTCAAAATCCGATGAAGATCATTTGAAACGTCAATTGAAACAAGTTTTTGACAAATGCAGAAAATTTGGTTTGTCCTTGAACCGAAAGGAGTCATGCTTTGTTGTTCAAGAAGGAAAAGTATTGGGACACATTTTGACTGAAAGTGGTATCTGTATTGAACCAGGGAGAGTTGAGGCTATTCAGAAGATTGGTTTGCCAAGGAATAAAAAAGAATTGCAGTCATTTTTTGGGAAAATTAATTTTCTGAGGCGCTTTGTCCCAAATTTTGCAGAGCTGATAAAACACATAAATGTCTTGCTAAAAAAAGATGCAGAATTCAAGTGGCGAGATACAGAAAAAAATTCCTTTTCAGCAATCAAGTCTGCCATAACTAAAGCTCCAGTTTTAATCAGCCTTGATTTTGAAAAAGTTTTTATGATTTTTTCTTATGCTTCAGAAGAGACAATTGCAGTTGTTTTGTTACAAAGGAACAAAGAAGCTTTAGAAAAGCCTATTTCATTTTTCAGTCATGCTTTAAGAGATGCTGAATTAAAGTACATCTTGACTGAAAAACAAGCATATGAACTAGTTAAGGCTTTAAAGTCTTTTTGAGTTTATGTGTTACATTTAAAAATTGTTGCTTTTGTACCAAATATTATTGTCAAAGATGTATTGTTGCAGCCAGACACAGATGGCAGGATGGGAAGATGGTTAACCAAGTTTATGGAATTTGATATTGAGATCAAACCTACTAAATCGATAAAAGGACAAGGCTTAGCTCGCTTGATGGATGAATCTAATTGCAAGGCTCTAGATCTGAATATGGAGGTATCTGAGGAAAAAGATGGAGAAGATATATCTTATTATCATAAAATATTTCATTCAAATTGGTATAAGGATATAGTATGATTTTTGTTAAATTTCAGTTGCCCCCCTGAAATGGAGAAGTAAAAAAGGATAGCTTTTAAATTGAAAGATGTTAAGTATTTCATTTTGGAAGACCATATTTACTAGAAAGACCCTGTGGGAGTCTTATTAAGATGTGTAGATGAAGTTAAGTCACAGGAGATTATGTCAGAGATACATGCTGGGGTGTGTGGCGGACATTTGTATTGGAACGCTACTGCAAACAAAATCTTAAGAGCTGGCTATTATTGGCCAACTCTTTTCTCTGATGGTTTTGTTAAAGTCAGGACTTGTGTTGAATGTCAAAATTTTGCTGGTAAGCATAAGCTACTTCCATTACCTCTTATTTCTATTTTAGCATATGTTCCTTTCCAGCAGTGGGGGTTAGACTTCATCGATGAAATTCATCTGCCTTCATTAGGCCAGCATAGATGGATTCTTATAGCTACAAACTACTTTACAAAGTGGATCAAAGTTGTTCCAACTAGGAATGACACTCACATAGTAATAATCAAATTTCTACTGGAAAACATTATGTCTAGATTTGGTTGTCCTAAGAAATTAGAGACTGATAATGCAATGGCTTTTATGTCTACTAAGATGAATAGCTACTGTCAGAAATATGGTATTGAATTGACTCATTCTACACCTTATTACCCTCAAGGTAATGGGTTAGTTGAGTCATCCAATAAAATCTTGTTGAGAATCATTAAGAAGATTTCTCCTTAAAATAAGAGAAATTGGGACACTCATCTAGTTCATTCTCTTTGGGCAAACAGGGTAAGTGGAAAAATCTCAATTGGAATGTCTCCCTTTTAGCTTGTCTATGGTACTGGTGCTGTAATGCCATTGTAATTATCTCTTCTTGTTATGAAGTTTCTGCAAGATGAAATTGATGATGAAAATTCTATTCAAAGGAGAATTCTTCAACTGATAGAAGCTCATCAAATCAGAGAATCACTGATGGAAAAAGTACAGAAATATCAGACCAAATTCAAATCTGTTTTTGACAAAAGATAAAATAAGAAATTATTTTACGAAAATGATTTGGTGTTGCACTGGGATGTCAGGAGGGAAGACCATGGAAATCATGGTAATTTTCACAATTTATGGTTTGGGCCATTCAGAATTGCTCAAGTTTTGGAAAACAGCACATTTCTGCTCAAGCATCTAGATGATGATCAACTGACTGGAGGTCCAATTAATGGTCATTTTCTTAAAAATTTTTATTTTTGATAAGTTAGTTAGTCATTCCATTGTAAATATCCAGAGTGATGTGTCAATAAAACTCCATTCCCAATGGTACTTGTGTCTGTAAATACGGCCAATCTTGAGTCCAGTCAATCTGAGGTCAGTGCTAGTCATAAGTTCTGGAAGTTCTCTAAGTCCTGAAATTTCTAAGGCACTAAGTCTACAGTCCTTGAAGCCTCACAGGGATGACTTCATCCCCAATAGGAGCCACTATAAACACTATAAATGTTAATAGTCTGACCGCCACTATATCATTGTTTTATAATTTTTCTTGTTCCCTAGCCTATGTCAAAGTCCTAGTCATTTTCAATCAAATCGAAAAAGAGTCTCAAAATCAAAAAATATTTTTTAAGTTTTAAATATGGTATTGTGTCTTAGGTTCATAAAAGAAGTTAAAATCACTATTTTAACTTAGGTTAGTGTCAAAAGTTATTGGTCATTTTAGTAATAAAATAATAGTTTCTCTTTCCGAGATAATAGTTACCCTATTAAGGCTACATGGGTGACAGAGAGAAAAGGGCAGCTATTTCTCCGAAACTGCATAAGGAGCTGCAAGGAGTATTTTTAGGGAAAAGATCATTCTCCTTTGAAATCAATTGAATATCTTCTATGTTATGATATGTTATTCTTTTTAAAAGAGTAATTATTTTTGGTTTAGAAGAAATATTATAGGGGAATGATTATATTATTGATGGAGCTAACCTATAGCTACCTTATTAAGGCTGAAGCAGAAATTAAGGTAAAATGGTATCAATTTATTAGATGATGCAGGGGAGTGTTATGTGTTATGGGGTGACTTGGTGCTCGTATTTGAATCATTTCAAATCATGCCATTAAACCATACCATGATTAAAGGCGCAAATTCCAGAGAGTTAGATTCACTATTCTCATGACCAAGGTTCTCTGTGAAGGTTACAGTTAACAGATTTACATCCTCCAGCAACCAGTTTATCATCCCAAAGCAAAAATCAGGGTTGTGTGTAGGGTTTTACCTCCAGGTTAAACAATTTTGCGTAAAGAAGGACCTTTGGTGTTTAACGAATGGGAAAAGGTGGGAACGTTAACAGGTCTGAGCCATAAAATACCAGGTTTGTTGATGCTAGATCAAAGCCCCATTTTAAGAAAGTAGGCTGGTATTAGTTTTTGTATAATTTTTCCGGAGAAAATGTAGCTCTTGCACGGGCCTTTGCCGAGTGTTTTGATGGGGAGAAAGTCAAGCTTGGGAGAAATACTTTCAAAATATCTGAAACCATCATAACCAGAGCTACTGAAACTTCAGCCACTAGAGAACGTTGGTTCAAGAAGAAGATGCTGCAAGCAGAAGTAAGACTTTTCCTCAAACGTGAGCATGTGAATATCAAATGGACTCCAACTATACATATTTCCTGTTTTAGGGTAGAATGACAACATGTAATAACCACTATGCAAAGCTATATCACTTGCGAAGGTATATTTTCCTCTATTCACCAATACCAAATGAGATTTCTCTCTGACATCTCAGGTGCCAAACCTTTGAATTTTCCTTTCTTTCTATACAGATCCAAGTTACTTAAAATGTCTTTGAAGTTGCAGAAAATCGCTAACTATTCCCTGCATAATCTCTATCATACAGGTTTAATCAAGATGTTGATTGTCTATCACCTTAAGAAGAAAAGGACTACCTGGGATAAATTCCTAACAAAGGAGGGATTTGGTAGTATCAACTCTAGGAGTAGGGTAGGGAGATCCAAGAATAAATTTCACAAGAAAAATCTGGCACAACACCTATGCCAAATAGTTCACAACTAGCTCAGTCCATCCCATCAACTAGTAGACAAAATAGAAGTTCAGCTAAGAGAGCTAGAACTGAACCTATCACTCCCATACTAATGGTACCACCAGTAGAAAGGGTTTATACGAGGAAATATCCAAAGGAACCCCAAAATTTAGCAACATTCATCAGAGAACATTCCATGAGATTCAAGCAAGGGAAAACTCAACCTAGTAAAGGAATTAAGTCTACAGGTGAAGAAAACAGAGCTTCTTCCTCAAGATATAGAGGCATAAGAAAGTTGATCCTAGGAGAAGAAACATCAGAGGAATCCAGCCCTGAATTACCAGTTCAACACCCTATACCAATTCAACACTCCATTCCAGCAATTGCAGAAGAGCAAGAAGAAAATAGGGACACCCCTTCAGTAGAGGAACCAACACTATCTTAGTTTTTTTCTTCTCTCAAGACATCCAAGACATCTACCAGGAAAAAGGATAAAAATGTCATTCACTCCTATTCATCCTTTGAATAATACAACGCTGATGAAGATTTCTCAGAGAAAGAGTATGAAGAAGGCCAGTCTAGTAGTATGATGCATAAGAGAAGAAGGGTTTCCAACATTCCCAGCTCATACCTCAAAAGGCCTCACACTAGGCCTAAAAACAAGCTTAGACTAAATATAAAACTCATTGTTAATCCTAGACTGAGATATGAAATCATTAATTTTTATGAAAGTCCAGGAAAGGAAGACAAGAAGACCAAAGCTCAGAAACAGAATCACACAGGAAAAAGAACTAAAAGGCTCACTAAGGCAAAGTCTCTGAAAATCTTTGCTTCAATACTTGATTTTATTTAATCCTTTCAAGCAAGTCAAAGAAGGAGAGGTACACACATTTTGGGCTTAATAAGCAAATGCAGCTTTTTACAAAATTTTTGGTAATAGCTACCTAATTCTAAAAAGGGAAGCTATTATTTCCTGAGTTTTTATATGAAGGAAGTAGAGGTAGTTTTTGTTCAAGTCTCAAAGGGTGATATTGAGTAGTAATTACATTCATGCATTATCAACAGAAGAAGTTGCTGCGAGGTGTCAATTAATCAAGTTCCCTTCCAAATTTTAGAATTTTGTTTTTCACTTTTTTGGGAAACAACCTGATGTCATGTTCAGCTGTTAGTTGCACTTTTTTAGGAATTGGTTGTACCAGAAAAGAGGAGCAGTCTGCCAACAACTTGCTACATCATTCCAGCCACTTCGAAATACAGGCCATCATGCTGTTTATTTTTATTATTTTGCACTACTATGTATTAAGGATAAGGATAAGCCTCACCTTATGTGTAGGAATGTAATAACTTCTTTAGAACAGATTCACACTTTTTGTGGAAATGTCAACATAATATCTCTTGTATATATATGATGAAACTCAATGGAGAAAAGGTTCATGGTTTGTGAATCTTATACTCATATTATCAGTGTACTGTTTTCAGTTAATGATATTGAGAAGACTTTTGAGTACTTATTATCAACTTGATATGTGTATTGTTGTTCTTTATTATGTGTTCCCACACCTAAATCTCTTCAGTTGCAGTTTGTAATTTTAAATGTTGTTGTATGTTTTTGTGAGCCTCTTTTTATGTTTATATATCTTATAAACTTTTATCAGTCTTACTCAGTGAGCTTTCTTGATGAGATATTTATACTGACTGTTTAAAGAGCATTCATTATGACAATGAATTTTCATGATATTCAATAAGAATGTTGTAAGTCTTAATATAGCCTTCTCTTGTTGATATATTGTCAAACTGTTTCTTGTGTTATTTTTCATCAAAGCAGTGGATTTATGCCTTGCAGACCCACTGTCCTTTCCACTATTCCACACTTTCTTCCTTCCATAGGTTACAAACTTATCTTTCACTACCATATCAGGTCTCAATACCCTCATTAGCATAACTGTCAAATTGACTGAAATCCATTTTTAGTGATTGAGAACTTAAACCACCTACCAATTATATAATTCAAATCATTAAGTTTCCCTAGAGCTTAGGATGTGACTGGTCAAGCACTTGAAGTTTTCCAAGTGCTGATTCCAGTGCTAACACACCCCATGCCAAATAATCCTCTACTTCATTTAATATGATGCTTGCAAGGTAGATCCTATCTCTATATATATCCCACTCATCTACAAATAATTATGGGTGACGAAGATCTCACGAGCTCAAATAGCACCAGGATGAGTGCATAGAATGTATTTTTCTCACAATTTGGTTGAGCGTGAAGATGACACTATTACATATGGTCAATTTTCCAACACTTTAGTTCTGATAGTTTTGACGTATTGTCGAAAAGTTCCCCAATTTTTCTCAGTTTTTTTAATCCCACCTAGTTCATGCATATATTTTAGTTAGACAATATGGAGGAATCAATTCAGCCTTATGGCCTTGTCTTGAAGATAAATCTTGCCATTCGGGAGTTTCTGGAATTGGCGGTGTCACTAGAACGTATAGATTCTTCCAAAATTCTCTCATCCGCATAAAAATATGTCTTTTCTGACGAAGTTCCTTAAAAAACAATCAAAGATATATAGTTGCCAATAGAACTTTCTCGAAGACCAAAGTTTTCTCGTCTACTGGGCAGTGCTAGCTTTGTACTTCCAAGCCCAAAGCTGAGGGAGAAGGTTTTATATAGCTCGATTAGTTTAAAAATTTGAAATTGTATCACTATTTGATGATTTTGAATTCACATATTTAATTTAATTGCTGATGAGTTGTTGAAATTTATAATTTTTACAGAGTAAAGAACTTAAGGATCGCCTAGAAATGCTTCAGGAAATGGGAGATAAGAATGAATATGATGCACTAGTTATATATGTCGGCTTAAATAAGGAATATTATCAATATTTTTCCTCTTCCCAAGACCAACTTGGATATTGTAATGTTCCAGATTGGGAAAAGCTCATGAATTATACAATGAAAAATGCATTTTCAGAAAAAGATTCTTTGGAATAGGAAAATAACTCTTGGATCCTTTAGATCAGACAATATAAAATCTAAATCCAAGATCTGAGCTGAAACAAATAAGCCTAGGTGGGTTAAACAAATCTCCCACACCTAGTTGTCTTCAAGAAAATGCCCAATGAGGGCTGCAGCAAAGGGAAAACGGCCTGTTGAAAGTGTAGAGAGTTTTAAATACATTAAATATGCTTATATACACTCATACACCAATTAGAAACACAACAACACGAAATATGTTCAATCACTTCATCCAATAGTGGGGAAAATTCAGGATTTATGGCCCAAAATGGATGTATTCAGAAATCCATGTAAAAATAAGGGAAACGGCTCTGTTATATTCTAGCTTAGGCTATATGGAACTTCCATGAAAAATTTCAGCTCAAACAAAGCATTCTAGCTATGTTAAAAAGTTCCTCCATTCTTGGATAAGCTTAAAATTGCTGATTTGCCATGACTTAGAGTATGCAGAAAATGGCTGAAGAATACATTGCGTAATTTCTGAAGATATTAGAAAACATATGTCTGAAACATCATATCTGAATTTTATTATAACATAGTATGAAGAAAAATAGATATTCATCTCTTTTTATACATCAAATAGATCACCCGGCAAGGGGATTTCATGAAAGAACAAATACAAGTGTCAGATCTGCAGAATATGGATCTGGAAAATGCAGAATCACTAAAACTCTAATTAGATGAGCTTAAATATACAAAATTAGAGAATAAGGCTGAAATACAAATTTTTCGGAAGAAGGGATGGCCCTTCCTTAAGGAAATTGGCACCAAACTAGGGTAGAAACCCTGCTGCAGCAATGCACTGGAAAAAAGGACGCAGTTCCTGGAATGAACTACACAGATGATGTTGGAAGGTCCTTTGGCCTGATGCCAATATCTGGAACTAAAGCTTAATGCTTTCTCACTAATCTTCGAGAGAAAGGAATGCTCTATTTTCTGCAAAACTAGATCTAGAAGAGGTGTTGAAAACCCCTCACTGCAACACCTTGCAACACAACAATTCTTGCCCAACATAAAAAGCTGTAGCTGGAGGAGGAATATTTTCCTCAAGCCTGGATGTGAGGCATTTCAGAACATAATCCTTCAAGAGCTCCTCAATGAAGGAGGAGGAATCCCTAGACAGGAAATTCCTCTCTCTCTAGCTAAACAACCAAGAGAGTTTGAGTTGCTTAAGCAATCTTAAAATCGAATTATCTTCAAATACTCTTCCTTGTGGCCTTCCTCCTAATTTTATAAAATTAAGGCTTAGAAAACCCTAAACTACCTCAAATGAGTTAACCCTTTTCACATGAAGGGTCTCCACCTAGAACTGTGTTGATCAATAAGGAGGTTCAATCCATCTAGACACTGCTGAGATTTCGTCTTGTTGACCCAGTTAATCTTCTTAATTCCTCTTCACACCTAAGTGTATTTTATTGAAATGGCCCAGATTTTTCCATGTTCACATTGGGCATTGATTTATTTTTCTGATTAGGAGTTTTAGATTTCCTCATTTACACTTTTATTCATGAGTTAAGAAAACTGAAAATAAAATATTATATTCCCATTAGCTGCAAAAATTGGGAATATTATAGTCTCCCCTGGAAAAATGTTGCTTGCCCTCAAGTAACTCTTATTGTAGATGCAAACCATCTATTCCCCTCCAAATGGAATCCACATAAGGAATGCTTCCTCCATTTTCTGCAATAGGTTATGTAGGTTTGGTTCCATATTTTTCTTCCACAAATACATGAGATGACTTCCAACTGTAAGGTTAAAGGTCTTCTTCCTATCATGAAGTACAAGATGACAATTTCATGATGTCCAACACCATCATAAGCACATGAGAGACATAAAATATAGTAGCTCCTTCCATAAAGGGGAAGCTTCATCATGAAAAACATTCCTTCATCCCATGTCTCATGGATTTGATTAAGCATTGTTATGCTCTCATTGTTAGCCCTGTTGGCTTCCTTGGATCCAAAATCCATCACTTCAGTGTTAGGAAAAAGAAGAAAGTAAGGAGTAATATGGGTAAACAAAGATGTCAAACCATATTCTCCTAATAATAACCACTAGATCAAGGCCCTTTGCTGCCATCCTCCATCTCCTCCATGTAAGATGGACAAGCCAAGCTTTTCAAAAGATGATGTACATGCCCTCCTTTGTTGTAATTTATCTTTAATAGATAGGGCATGAATCAGAAAATTATGAGCTATGGGGTGGTCACCATACTCATTTAAAAGAAACCAAAGCAACAAGAGGTATTGCTGCCTTCTTTCCTCCTCAAGTGCATCATGAAACCAAACCATACTAATGGACATATGATATGTCACATCAACCCAATACAAAGTATCATCATCAATGCACATCATGAGATCAATATGCCAAATTTCACACAATGAAAAACACATAGACATAGGAGGTGTCATGTGGTGTCCATACTCTCTCAAGTGAATCGAAATGGTACATGCCTTCTCTTGCTACAACATAACATTGAAATCCAAGGCATGATTCAGAAAATGATGAGCTATTGGGTAGTAACCATACTTACCCAAGAGAAACCATAGCAATAAGGAATTTTGCAGCCTTCTTGCCTTATCAACATGTGGATCATGGAACAACAACACAATGATGGAAATGTGAAATGTATCATCAACATAGTACAAGCAAGCTCCCTCATACCACATCATGTGGGAGTCATCCCTCCTCCCAAGCCAAAGTTCATGCATGAAACATCCCTCCAACAGAAATACATGTGGATAAATGAGACATATTTCAAACATGGGTGAATACATGGACATGAGATTTAACATGTGATGTCCAAACTCTCCTTTTAACAACCACATCAACCATGCTTCCTTTTCATATACTCTATTAGTGATGCATAAAGCATGAGATGAGAGAATGAGAATATTTGGGTAGTGATCATGCTTACCCCAAAGAAACCAGTGTTTCCATGCCTCCTTATTCATTTCATGACCATTCTTCAAGGTATAGATCAGAGAAATAGGTGCCTTTAGAGAGTGATAGGAGTCTCCCAAGGGCAACCAACGTAACCAAGCTTGCTAGCCCATATATTTCTATAAGTGATCATGTGATCTCTTGCTCATCATCCTCATCCACTCACTCCAATATGGAAGATGAGTGATGTGCTGCATAATCATGGCATCCTCCCTTTGTAGAATACCATCTCCTTTGAACCAATGAAGAACCTTGCATCTCATGAAATATTGAAATGCATCTCTGTTGAGATCTCTTAGTGAGATCTTTCTCCCATCTATGTCCTTCCAAAACCAGTGAGGCTTTGAATCTGCAGTAAGTAGAAGTCTCTCTTTGAGCTGTAGCATGCTCATTGAGAGAGTGTCATCTAGAGGGGGGAAAATGCTTCTCATCTCAAGATGTCTACTCTTCATCTTCTTCTTCTCCACTGCTTCAAGGTTGAAGATGCCTCTATAATGCTCCAAGAGAGCTGAATCCTCTTTGTCATGGTCACTAAGTGACAGTGCTGTAGATATGCAAAGCGATGCATGCACTGTCTCAAAGAAAGTCACATTTCTGATCTCACAATCAGCCATTGAACATAGGATAGTACTAATCCCCCTTTTTGAAACTCTACATCTCAACTCAAGAGATTGAATGCAGTTCAAAAATGATGCATAGGGATACTTTCCAATCCCCTCCTTGATTAGATCAAGGGTCCTCTGCGCTGTGACATGTCCTTGATTCAAATCAGCATTTTGATTTAATCCTTGGCTATGCATTAATCTTGAAACAATATGTGCTGAAATTTCATGCATACATTGGATCAACTGATATGTGGGAACCTCTTGACATAACACAATAGTTCCTCCACCTGGATTAATGATGCCTCCAACTGCTGGCAAGAATGATGATCTCCTTTCTTCAAGCATACCAGCACTGGTATCTTCCTTCTCCTCCTCATGCATGGGACTCCATATGTTAAGAGCTCAAGACTACCTTGCAAAGATGCAAGTTCCTCTTCTCTAGATGCAAGCACCTTAGCAACAGATGGTGAAAATGGAGATCTCTTGCCCAAAGGGAGTAGATTGACATTCTCCTTTGTTTACTTGGGAGATGTCTCTTTGTAGCTCATCTTTTTCCTCTCCTCATCAAACTCCTTGAGATTTTCTTTAATAATCTTCAATGTTTGAAAAAGAAGCAATGAGATCTCTTCTTTAGTCATTCTCCCTGCTTTGTGATGACAGGAAGTGTATAGTTCTTCCTCTTCATCTTGAAGCCCTTTAGGAATTTCTTTGCATCTCTCTTCTTCATTGCTATACCTCTCGCCTTCTTCAAAGAAAGTAGGCATAGTGGATCTATGAGGAGATCTAGGACTCTCCGGTCTTTTAATTTGCTGATAGGAAGTGCCGGGGCTTCCTTCTTCTTCTTGAAACCTCATGCATATTTTACTGTTGCTTTATTCTTCTCGAAACCCTCCAAGAGTCTCGGTGCATTTTCTTTCTCTCTTCTGATTTGCCTCTTTGGAGAGGCCCTCCTTAGATCTAAACATTGATGAGAGTAATCTCATCCTCTCCATAATTATGATCTCTATTTCTTCTCTTCACTTCTCTGATAGCTTGATCTCATAGGCTGTGCCAGAGATCATGCTCTGATACCACTGTAATGTTCCAGATTGGGAACAACTCATGAATTATACAATGAAGAATGAATTTTAAGAAAAATATAATTTGGAATAGGAAAATAACTCTTGTATCCTTTATATCAGATAATATACAATCTAAATCCAAGATCTGAGCTGAAACAAATAAGACTAGGTGGGTTAAACAAATCTCCCACTCCTAGTTGTCTTCAAGAAAATGCCCAATGAGGGCTGCAGCAAAGGGAAAACGGCCTGATGAAAGTGTAGAGAGTTGTAAATACATAAAATATGATGATATAAACTCATACATCAATTAGAAACACAACAACAATAAATATGTTCAATCCGTTCATCCAATAGTGGGGAAAAGTGAGGATTTATGGCCCAACATGGATGTATTCAGAAATCTGCGTAAAAATAAGGGAAACAGATTTGAGATATGTTAGCGTAGTCTATATGGAACTTCCATGCAAAAATTTCAGCTCAAAAAAATCATTCTAGCTATGTTAAACAGTTCCTCCATTCCCGGATAAGCTTAAAATTGTTGATTTCCCATGACTTGGAGTATGCAGAAAATGGCTGAAGCATAAATTGCCTAATTTATGAAGATATTAGAAAAAATATGTCTAAAACATCAGATCTAAATTTTATTATAATAGAGTATGAAGAAAAATAGAGATTCAGCTCCTTTTATACATCAAATAGATCACCCGGCAAGGGGATTTCATGATAGAACAAATACAAGTGTCAAATCTGCAGAATATGGATCTAGAAAATGTAGAATCATTGAAAATTTGATTAGATGAGCTGAAATATACAAAATTATAGAAGAGGGCTGAAATACAAATTTTCCGGAAGAATGCCATTCTCTTAAGGAAATACACCAGGTAGAAACCTGTAACAATGCATCATGGGTAGATGTTGGAAGCCCCTTTGGCCTGAGATTCCAAGATCTGGAAGAGGTGTCGAAAACCCTCACTGCAACACCCTACAACACAACAATTCCTGCCCAACAAAAAACACTGTAGCTGGAGGAGGAAGCTTGGCCTCAAGCCTATATGTGAGGCATTTTAGAACATAATCCTTCAAAAGCTCCTCAATGAAGGAGGAGGAATCCCTAGACAGGAAATTCCTCTCTCTCTAGCTAAACAACCAAGAGAGTTTGAGTTGCTTAAGCAATCTTTAAATTGAATTATCTTCAACTACTCTTCCTCTTGGCCTTCCTCTTCATTTTATAACATTAGGGCTTAGAAAACCCTAAACCACCTCCAATGAGTTAACCCTTTTCACATGAAGGGTCTCCATCTAGAACTGCACTGATCAATAAGGAGGTTCAATGCATCTAGACACTGCTGAGATTTGGTCCTGTTGACCCAGTCAATATTCTTAATTCCTCTTCACACCTAAGTGTATTTTATTGAAATGGCCCAGATTTGTCCATGTTCACATTGGGCATTGATTTATTTTGTTGATTAGGAGTTTTAGAGTTCCTCCTTTACACTTTTATTCATGAGTTAAGCAAACTGAAAATAAAATATTATATTCCCATTAGCTGCAAAAATTGGGATATTACAGATATGGTAAAATCCTCTTGAAATTATTTTTCTCTATTAGCAGAAACTTAGTTTATATTCTAAAGAAGAGAAATTATTTTATATACCAATCCATTTGGCTTCTTAAATTTTTAATAGGCCATGCATAAGTTACTTATGCCAGATTTGCCTCTAAATTCTAGACAAGAATTAACGTGTTAAAGAGGCATTATGGATATCTTAATTCAATTTTAGTTAGTTGTATTTTTTGTTGTTTCCCTTGAAGCGGCTATGATGTATGCCTTTCTCTCAATATTTTCCCTTGAAGGGAAAGTGAAATTTGCAAAGCCAACAGTGCAGAAAGTAGTACAAGCCAATAGCCAATACAGGGAAATAATTCTGTGCAAACAAGAAAAACCAATCTCACAACCCATTTTTTAGCATTGACGTGACAATGAAGGTAAACTGTGAGGAATTTATCAAGGCCATTAATCTCAGCCTAGATAAAAATGGAAGTCAAATTAGGGAAAATAAGGTGCAAATCATATCAGTTCCCCATCAACTCTTGGTTCAACAAGGTATCTGAGGAAGCTAAATGAAACTACACAAATGTTGCAACTAGCATAAAGGCATACAAGCAAGCTGTAAGGAACCAAAAATGAATATTTGTGAAAGAAAGGTAGGAGGCGTTGCTGGTCATGCAGAGAAACAACCTTAAGGTATTTGGGAAGAAATTTCAAGACACAATCAGAGGCAGTAAGGTGATATATTGAAAGTGAAGTGGTTTTTTGCACATGTAAAACAAATTTACAAGAAGAAATCAATGAGAGGAAAGCCCTTGGAAATCACCAATGAAGTGGAGGTATTCACTAAGGGAAAGGTATAGGAGGGCATCAAAAAGCTGGCGGAGGGAAGGCTAAGGACATTCAGGGCCTTTAAGTGGAGCATATCAAATGGGGACAAGAATACATTAATCGGCACATACCAACAATATCCAATGCTCTTGGAAGGTTTTCCAAACTTCTAGGCAACCACTCCAATCCTTCCTATTTTTGAAAAGAAGTGAAAACAACAACTCTAGTAACTACTAAACCTTAATGATGAGCTTAGTTTTCACTAAAAGAATTGGGAATTGTTACTGCCTGAAAATATATGGTTTAATTTTCATTATAGAGGCATTCTTTTTAGCACCATTAGACCAGGTGAAAGAAGAGACCATCCTAGGATGGATATGCTCTTGCAGAAAGAATTACAGTTCATCAATATGTGCCTTGAAATTTTTTTTTGAGGAAGGACACTCCTACTTCAACTCAATGATGTCATTGTTAACATTTGATAGTTTACGCAATGTGTGGAGAAGATCAAGAATAAATTCATATAGATGCATGGTAGTAGTGAGTAGAGTCCTTGAAATTTGAATTTGTCTGAGTCTCTAGAATAGAGCCTCTCTCGATACTAAGTTAGATGCCACTTAAAGGTCAAAAAAGTAGCATAAGGTTTTTAAAGTGCTTTTCCTCCTCTATGATGTATCGGAGTGTGAGAACTAAGTCACAGGGTTCATCAAACCTAGAAAAAAAATTGAAATTCGTTGAGGTTTGACGAACCTCAAAGTCAAACCTCATATTTGAATCCGAACCCAACTCAATTTACATCACAAGACGAACCTGAATCCAAACCGAATTGAACCTTAACTTGAACCAAAACTTAAATTTTAAGGAAAAATGATGAAGGTTAACCAAGTTCGAATTAGGTATAAGGTGGACCCATTAGCTGTTACAACATGAAATTCTGGTTTCTAAATCTCGAGCCTAATGTCGTATTTTCATTCATGTTATGGATATTCTAGATTGGAGTCTATTTATTTCCCTGATGAATCGTGAGTTATCGTTGGAGTCTAGACAAGTTCAGAGTGCACTCTAGTTAAAAACTTTGGAGGAAAACAATAATGAACAATGCACCGTCCCTGAGAATTTGTAATCGTCCATGCTTAAAAAACCACTGTCTGCAATCTGAACAATGGAGTCTTTACTGCTGATGACATTAAGGCACACCTAACAGTAGTGAAAATATCATCAAGCTATCCCTGAAATAAATTTGTATAAGAACATATGAGTTATAATCCCAGGTGTAGATGTGTCATAATCCCTGGTGTAGATGTGTTCATATGTGTAGTGATATATCTACAATGCAGTTGCTATCATATCTCCAATAAAATTGGCATCATATGCTCAATGTATCACGTGTGGAGCTTCTTATAGTAGCATATTTTCAAATATAAACCTTTATTTTTCTAAGAAATCAACTGCAAAACAAAGAAACAGAGTCTCAGGCACTGCATAAGAATGTAGTGTGGCCAAAATGCATGACATTTTCTGTTATGTGTAGGAATATGATGTCTACTAAGTTAGATGATATCTACATAAAAAAATATAACATTTATTTTCTCAAGTCATATCTTCAATGAAATTAAGATCCATTTTACAAGAATTACAATCTAGGAAGACTAGCTGAAAATTGCAGATTTAAAAAAAAAATTCTAAGCACAAACACAAAATATTCTAAGCCAAATTAATCATCAATATATTGGTTATTAAACAAGAAAATACCTTTGCATCTGAAAGGCTCTCTTTGACAACATCCATATTTCCCATCCAACCAAAATGTATATTGCAATGATGCACTTGCACATGCACATAGAAGATAAGAGACAAGAATCATATCAAATGCAAGAATACAGATGCAAAACCTAGGTCATACAGTTGATGTGCAAGAAAAAATTTTAGATATGGTTTGAAAAATCTTGTACACTCTCTTCATGTTGAAGATGAAACTATTTGCATGCTTACTAGAGTATACGTTATTTAAATTAACTATTCATAAGAATAAATGTATTTGAAACATTTCCAACAACCAGGCTATGAACATCGATAATCCATGTTATGGGAGCATCTAAAGTCATCCTGGAAAATACAAGCTTTCCATTTCAAATGAAACTATAAGTACTTAAAAAATAAATAACTTCCTAAACTCAGATAATATAAGAAGCCACACTGTTTTTGGTCAATTGCAACTTATGAAATAAACTCCATCATAGAATAAGATCACATTTATCATTACTCAAAACAACAAGGTTAATAGTATAATTAGATCTACCTCTTGCGTAACATCCTTTCCAAAAAATGCATATTGTGATGCATCAAACCGGTCAATAAGGGCACGCTTTTCTGCTAAATTCTTCGGATCCTTTGTGTCCTCTGTCAGATTAGATGATTGAGTGCCTTTGACGTCTTCGAAGTCATTCATCTTGATTCATTTTAGCGTATAATAGCACTATTTGACCCCAATAGCCCAATAAATACTACTAAATGTCAATAAACCTATACTTAAGGATTTAAATCCTTACAATCCCAATCTAACAAATTCTTACCAAATATTCCCTGAATAAATCTCAAAGTCTTGGATCACGTCGGATACAAAAATATTGAACCACAAGAAACTTCAAAACTCCATCAAACGGCTTAAACCTTTACAAACAGGAGAATCTATATTCTGGAAATACAATACAAAATTATACAACAGACTGCACGATGAAAACATGAATATTCTCGCACAATACCACAAATGAGTTTTGGAGAAGAAGAGTTTCCTTGTAAGCTACACTAAAATGAAAAATCTTCAGAATCTTCGGTCATGCAAAGCTCTTCACATCAATCCAATGCCTAAAACTCCCTTCAATTTGAATCTTGGATCTATGGCCTCAATCAACAATGGGTCATAACTAAAGAAACAACAAGGTGTGCTAGGGAGTGCCTAGAAATAGGGTATTTTGAGTCTCAGGTTTTAGCAATACTTTTAAGTCAAAGGCCTCTAGAGTTTAAATATTTCCAGCAATAAGTTGACAGGACACAGACAAATCAAATATGGGATCTAAACCAAAAAATACTAAGATAGGTTAGACACTATTGCAAATGCAACAAATGCAACATGCAACTCAGATTCAAGACATTGAAATCAAACAAGCTCAATAATTCGCTTCAAAGGCATTAAAATCTGGGGTTTTGACAAGCTAAATGCAATCAGAAAATAGAAAAATATCCAACTTGGTCATTTCTCTTGGTTCATTTTATAAATCCCTGATGGAAGGTTGTCAACGAAGGTGATAAACATATTAC
Source organism: Pinus albicaulis (assembly GCA_034641835.2). Lineage (NCBI taxonomy): Eukaryota > Viridiplantae > Streptophyta > Pinopsida > Pinales > Pinaceae > Pinus > Pinus albicaulis. The sequence goes on along the minus strand of CM076578.1, from coordinate 1,730,625,914 downwards.
TTCCCCCTTAGAGGCCAATCCAGCGTGCATCTCCACAGCTATGGATTTAACCAACTATCTCAAACGATACAAAGGAGTAGAGCATCCCTCCTCGAAATCCCACAAAATGGCCACCACACGGTTCCACTTGCTTCGACTCCTAAAGGGTGTATTTTTTGCAAGCGGGAATAGGGAGGTTGGCATAAAGGGTGAAATTTTTTCGAGGCGGGAATTGGAATTAAAATAATAAATAAAAAATAAAATGTAAATACTAATATTTAAAAACAAATTATATATAGTATTAAATTAAAAATTGAATATAAATAAATAAGATATTAAGGTGTATATAAATTATTTAATATGTAAAACTTACAAACACAATTAGTAGTTTTATGCAGTGATATTTATGTGTGTTAAGAGTATAACCTTTTTGAAGTTTTAACTATTTATGTGGTCATCTTTAAATTAAAAGACTCAAAATTAAAATTATGTGGTTTCTTCTTGTTTTAATATAGACATAAAAAGGTATGATAACATGGCCGCTCCTAAGGTTTGAAAATTATTAATTTTTTTTTACCAAGCATACACCTATCACAATGTGGAAAATTGCCTAGATTGAGCATTGTGAGAGTGTTGTAGCTGCTATAACACCACCTAAAATTTTGGGCATATTCAAATTTTGGGTTCCCCCCGTTTTTCTTGCTCAACCCATTAGGGTTTCGATCACACTCTTATCTGGTTACTCTCCTCTCCCCCTTTCTGTCAAACTCTGATGTTGTCCCCATTCACTCTTTACATGTCCCCCCCACTCATCATGTGTTGCCTCAAGTGTTGACCTTATAACTACATTAGGGTTTCGAAGGTGTGTCACTTCGGTGACATGCCAAGGGACTCCCATGACTTCAAAACTTATATTTCCCTAATACGTATCGCATCTAGTAGAAGCACTGCATGTGGACAAGTAGGATTTTATTTTTGGCACCCCTTATGTTGACTATACTAGGGTTGGGAGAAACCCTAATTTGGCAAGAAAGTGACCCCCTTTCTGTTTTTACCTATGCCTCTAAGGGAACAGTCTCATCGACATCACATGAAATTATGGTGAGATTTATTGCATAGCTTGTCACCCTAGGACCTTGACTAGTCCTATGCCTCAACATGTGCACTAGGGTTTGAAAGAATTATATATTTTCCTTGACATCCTTGAAACCCTAGGCATTGGTGATTGAAGGTCCAACCCTATCGTTAATTAATCCTTACTCTTGAGGGTGCTTTTCATCTTCACCTTCTCATCATATCTCGAAACTAGATCACTCATATGCATCAGGGTTTACAACGTACCTCATATAGCATTAGTCCTCATTCCATCTCATTTCATTAGGGTTTGGGTAGGTATTTTTTGTCTTGTTTAGGTAGGTTTGGGTTGGATTATTTAGTTAACAACTCACTATACGACTAAATTAACTTTTGAAGTCAACAACCTAGGAAATTTGAAAAGTAAGGCAACTAGACAAGAAGATTCACAAGTTTCCATTTGAAAACCTGAAAACTTGGTAACAAATTTTTTTATTTACGCTCAATTCCTAAGTTGGGGACAAATCAAGTCTTTAAGATGTCAGATATAAGCAACTAACATGAATAAAAAACATAGTTTCAATAAATGCAAGAAAATATATAAGTTTTATGCGTCTCATGAGTCCATAGGTGATAACCCAGTCCCAAAAAGAATATCAGAATTGACAATCACTCCATGAAAAATATAAACTAGGTAGTAGGAGTCCACTCCAGAGACAAATCCAACCCAAAAATCCAAAATGAAATTTTATGAGGGCTGAAAATGGCACCAAAGACACCACAAAAGGTGTCAAAGAAAGTAAGAGACATCTTCAAAATAGTTATTAACCTCTGTCAACCATCTAAAATCATAATAATGTCGATATTCCTTACAATGAAATTTGCCTCCAAAAAGTAACCTAAGGCATCAACAATGCATAAATATAGATAAGAAACCAAAGGATGGCCCTATTGAGTCAACTAATGTAACATTATTCGTAGGGATAAGGCTTTGTAACAAAAAGGAAGGCCAAGGGATTGGTGAAAATATCACTCATTATACCCACACACCGTGAATCATAACCTAAGAACATCAACATATCTTAAATATGAAAGAAAAACCAACTATATCATAGGAATTTCCAAGTCAATATTCAACTTAAGGCATTATTTCCCTATCTCTCTAGCCCGCTCCATTTCCTCCTAGGCTGACCATACCCCTGGACAAACCTAGTCCACTTCGGTTGCACTAAATACTTGGCAACTGACCATATCCTCAAAGAAAAAGCCTTCGCCACAAGTTTGTAAGAAATGGTAAGCAAAGTAATAAGCTTCCAACCACCTATACAGTCTCTCATTTCATTATGAGGAATAGTGTTCATCTAGCCATAATCTAGACTTGAGAAACTCAAAGAGGAACCTAGAAAACAAAATCTGGATCTAAAAAAAAAATATGATCCCCAAGAAATTCCCACATGAACTTAGAGACTTCATAAGGCAAACCATCCAATTTTGAGGACTTTCCAATTTGCATAGAATTAAATGAAGCACATAAATCATCTCTCATAATATCCTGAACCAACATATCATTGTCTCCAATAATGACCTTGCAAATGATTATCATACAACAAGAATATTGGGCAATACCCACACTATTTTTCAAATCAATAAGAGAAAATATAGACAAAGGGATACCACTGCTACATATGTATAATATATAAAGTCCATATACCAAACCCCACCTCCACATTTGTCTCCTTCACACTCAAACATGGTGAGTTCCCCCTTAAAGATGCATTAAGTTGTCGACAAAGAAGAGGTCATCCAATTCCACAAATATTCTTGCTCAAAGCTAAGGACAGGGGCATACAAAACAAAAAATGTATCACATGGTACTAAATCAAGGGGATGACCCAAACACACATGCCTATTAAATCCAAACCGCAAGCAATCACACGATTCGAAAAAGACAAAGAAAGAGAAATCACTATGCCTCCACTCCCTTGAAAATGCTTAAAACTACCAAAATGGGTCATTCCAAAAGTTGCTCATTTGCTTTTGAAGCTCAAAACCAAATCCCCCTAGGTTAAACAAACAAGTCTATTCAACAGGTTTACAAGGGATATCATTCACAAATGTGGGGAAGCATCCCTTAATGGATTTCCCAATGATATTTTCCTTGGAAAAAATAGTAATAATGAATTCACATTGCATGTATAACTTGTTGGATTTGCAACACACATTGGGGTCATATGTTAAAGTTATAAAACTTTTCATTTAACCAAGAATTATAAGTACATACACTAACCTAAAAATAATAGTCTAAATTTTAATGGAACATTATTTAATTCAATTTGTACAACATATTTAAATCCTAAAAATTCAAATCACCAATAACAAAACAAAGAAAAGAATTACCTTATGTTCAATGTTAGACTCGACCAATGCTTTGACCCCAACAAGTGCTTATAGGGAAATCCCTACAAAAATTCAAAGCCACATGTCAACATGTTCAAATGAAATGGAAACCATGCTCCATAATATTTATCTGTAGAAAATAACTGACAATTAAGGTGAGCTGAATTGAAATCAATATTATTCCAATCATCCATAATTTGGTAAAATGTATGCCAAAACTAATATGGTCAGTTAATTCAACCATATTTTAGTAATTAATAAATAGAATGATTCCAAAACATGAACACGACCATAGTGAGGTACATTAACACATAATTAGTTTTTAGCATATTAAGATTCCAAGTGGATGATGGTAATGCTAATTGCTCGACAATAAGTGACAATGTTGCCGTCGAGGTCACAAGAGTGACACCACATGGCAGGATTAAAAAAATTAAGAAAAATTGGGGAACTTTCCGACAATATGTCAAAACTATTGAAACTAAAGAGTCGGAAAATTGACCATATGTACTAGTGTAGGGGTTAGGTGTTAGGGGTTATTGGGGTTAGGGTTTAGGGGGTTAAATGGGTTAGGGTTTTAGGGGTTTAGGGGGTTAAATGGGTTAGGGGTCAGGAATTAGGGTTTAAGGGGTTAGGGGTTAAGGGTTTAGAGGTTTAGGGTTTAGGGGGTTAAATGGGTTAGGGGTTTAGGGTATTAAATGGGTTAGGGGTTAATGGTTTAGAGGTTTAGGGTTTAGGTGTTAAATGGGTTAGGGTTTAGAGGTTTAGGGGGTTAAATGGGTTAGGGGTTGGGAATTATTGTTTAAGGGGTTAGGGGTTAAGGGTCTAAAGTTTTAGGGCTTAGGGGGTTAAATGGGTTAGGGGTTTAGGTTTATACATGGTTAAACGAGTTAGGGGTTGAGAATTAGGGGATTAAGGACTATAGGGTTGTCGAAAAAAATCTTTACAACGTGCCCTATATATTTAAAATAAATCATCACTATTGTGACGCTTGTTGACCAAGTCAACTTTGACTTTGTCAAAGGGAAAGTGACTCGTCTTTTCATATATGTCGGTATACCAACGCACATAACATGGATGTCACTATAGCGACGTCTTCTATTATTGTCTCTATTGCGACACCCTAGCTAAGTGCATCACAATAGCCACACTTTTTTGTAGTGTCGCAAGAGAAAAAATTTCGCCATCGGCGTTGGAAGAGCGACACTGCGAAGCAGGATTAAAAAAATTGAAAAAAATTGGGGAAATTTCCGACAATACATCAAAAATGCCAAAAATAAAGTGTTGGAAGATTGAACATATGTACTAGTGTGGAGAAAAACAAAGATACACATATTTGTTTAAATAATATACAAATTTATTTTCATGGGGATATCAAGATTTAACAGTTTACGACAAATCCATAATTTAGAATACCATACCCATCAAAGAGGATAAAAACCTTTTAAACGAAAATTAAGGAGAGTTAATCCCATTCCACTTCCTTTTATAGATAAAGAGGTTAAAAAATTGTTTGATGTAAACATTATAGTACCACTTAGATTTTCTAAGTGGGTGGAGAATCTGGTACTAGAAAGGAAAAATTCTGGTGAAATAAGGTCGTGTGTTGATTTTAGAAACCTGAATAAAGTCTCTCTCAAAGATAACTACCCCTTACCAAAGATGGAGCATATACTTCAGAGGGTAGTTGGATCATGTAGGATCTCATTACTGGATGGTTTTTCTGGTTCCTACTATATTTTAGTACATCCAGATGACAAAGATAAGACAACTTTTACAACACCTTGGGGAACTTTTATGTATGTCAAAATTCCTTTTGGATTGATGAATGCAGGGGCTACTTTCCAAAGAGAATGGATATAGATTTTGCAGATGAAAGAGACATATTCATTGTGATATATTTACATGACTTAATTGTTTTCTCCAAAGTGGATGATGATTATTTACATCATTTGAATTTTTTTTTGAAATATGTAGGAAATATGGCATATCTTTGAATCCAAAGAAATATATTTTTGGTTTAGAAGAAGGAAAATTGCTAGGCCATATAATCTCGAAATATGGTATTAAAATTGACCCCACTAGAATTGAATCAATTATGAAAATTGATCCTCCAAGAAACAAAAAAGAAGTGCAATCTTTCATTGGTAGGATAAAATTCAAAAGGAGATTTATACCTAATTTAGCTGAACTTCCAAGGGCCATAAATAATATGCTGAGAAAATAAACTGAATTAAAATGGAACCTAGAAGCAAAATAATCATTTGATTAAGTAAAAAAACCATTGACATGAGCTCCTCTATTAAATAGCCCTGACTTTACAAAGGATTTCATGATTTTTGTTTTGCACATGAACACACCATCGTAGCAGTTTTGTTGCAGAAAACTAGTGATGGCCCATATGAACAAGCTATTACTTTCTTCAACAAATATTTGAGGGATGCCTCATTAAAATAAAATATCATGGAAAAACAAGCCTTTTTTATAGTAAAAGCAATCAATTTTTTCAAACTTTACATTCTACATTCCCATGTCATTGCATTTGTCCCAAATATTGTGGTAAAATATATCCTTACACAAACTGATCCAGATGGGAAAAGAGGCAAATGGATTGCAATTATTCTAGAATATGACGTTGAGATAAAACCCACTAATCTTGTCAAAGTTCAAGGATTATCAAAACTAATAGTTGAGTCCAATTTTCATGCACTATACATAAATTTTATAGTTGATATTAATGAACAGGAAGAGTAGGCGACTCCACATGTATCAAAAGATTTTTCTACCTCTACTTGGTATACAGATATTGTTTTTGTATTACACAATTTACAAGCTCCTCCGAGTTTAACTATGACAAAAGCTATATTCTCAAGTTAAAAGCTATGAAAATTTTCATTTTAGATCAGAATGTGTATTGGAAAGATGTTGTAGGTGTTTTTCTAAATTGTTTATTGCACGATGAAGCTAACAAATTCATATAGGAATTCCATCAAGGTGACTGTGGAGGAAATTTATACTGGAAAACCACAACTAACAAAATCCTATGGGTTGGTTTTTACTTGCCTACCCTGTTTGCATATGTTCATAAGAAAGTTACAACATGCCATGAGTGCCAAATTTTTGAAGGCAAGATAAAACATTTTCCCTTTCCATTGAAAGTAATTTCAGGTGAGGTTCCTTTCAAATAGTGGGGTTTGGATTTTATTGGAGAAATCCATCCAAGATCTTCGACTCAACATAAATGGATTTTAACAGATACTGACTACTTTACCAAGTGGATTGAGGCTATTCCAACTAGACAAGCTACAACCACGATAATAATTCATTTTTTAGAAGGTAATATTATTTCCTTATTTGGTCATCCAAATAAGATCATTATCGAAAATTTTGTTTCATTCAAATAAAAAATAATGATTGAATTTTGTCACAAATACAACATAAAATTAGGACACCCTACTACTTATTACCCACAAGGGAATGGGTTAGTTGAGTCATCTAATATCAGTTTAGCCAACATCGTAAAGAAACTATTGCAGTAAAATAAAAAGTCCTGGCATAAGAAGTTGATTAATTCCCTATGGGTTGACAAAACTGGCACAAAGAAATCTACTGTAATGTCTCCTTTCCAATTGGTATAAGGAGTGGACATAATTTTTCCTACCTCCCTAGGAATCCTTGTGCTAAAATTGTTGCAGGACCCACAAATAGAGGAAAATGACTTACAGATAAGGATAAATCAAACCATACAGTTGAAGCAGTATAGGGAGGATGTCTACAACAAAACTCAAGTAATTCATGACAAAATAAAGAATACCTTTGACAAAAGTACCATAACATATTATTTTAAATTAAATGATCTTCTTTTGAAGTGGGATGCCATGAATGAAGACAAAGGAAAGAATGGTAAATTTGACAGTCTATGGAAAGGACCCTTCCAAATAGAAGCCTACTGGGGAAATAATGCATTATTTTTGAAGGAATTAACAGGAGAAGAACTACCAAGTGGACCTTTCAATGGTAGACTCCTTAAACACTATTTTTCTCAAAAATAGATTAGTTTTCGTTCAAGTAATTGTGAATATCATTTTATTTTTTCAACTTCAAGTGTGGGTGGCTAACATCACAGATTAAAGCTCTAAGAGAAGGCCCTAAGCTTATGATGAGTTGTTTCCATATTCATAATAACAACGGTGGATCAATTTAGTTGTAGAATAGATAGAATATGACCAATGGATTAGTCTACTAGTCTACGGTGTTCTTGGCACCTCACAAGGAGGATGCCATCCCCATTGGAGCCACTGTTAGGATCTTATATTTTATAGGATAGATTGATAAATATATGTTGATTTTTATAAATATGTTGTAAATAATATTTCATATTTCAACTTATTTCCAAGAAAAAAAAATTAAAAAAAAATAAAAATTAGAAAAAGAAAAGAAAAATGGGATATAAAATATACATTTTTGAAAGAAAACAATAAAATAAAAATATGAAAAAATGAAGAAAAATCCCCAGATAAGTGAGCTAGTCTAAATGTCACTCAAACAAATAAAAAATGATAGATAAATTTAGAAAAATAAATAAGGCTTTCTAGTCTAAGTGCAACATCAGAGATAAGTCAAAGAGTTTAATTAGACTAATCACACCATTTAAGCATGATTAATTTCTGTAATAAAGTGAGGTTTTAGTTTTTTGATTAAGATTGGATTAATTGGTTTAATCACTCCTTTAATTATGATTAATTTTATGTAATAAATTATTTTGAAACGATGTTTTGTCATTATGTGATAAGTTGTGTGCTAGATCTGATGATGAATATCTAACCCACCCGATCAAATGGCGAGCCAACATCTTCAGAGCTCCCCGACGCTTCTGATGGTTAACTATGGGGGGGAGGGTTCTAAAATGTGGTTTACACGACCACGATACCTATATGTGTTTTTCGTTCACACTTTCACACCCCCCCACCCACCGCCTAAAACCACTTACCACCCTACACCCCCCATCCCAAATCCACTCCATCCTGATCCCGCCAAAAGAATTAGCCGTTGGGCATTCAACCCCACTCCATCCCATTACCCACCATGTATATACTCACCACCACTCCCCTACCCCCACATATGTGTTCATCTCGACTCCGCTCCCCTTGTTGTAACAATCCTTACCCTACCAAATTCCGCCACATGGCCTATCCATTATTTTATCTAACAAATCCCCTTTGATAACGTTCAAAATGAAAATGGTAGCCCAGCTTCCTGTATAAAATGGAATTAACCTTTTCTGGTGGCCCCTTATTCTCACTGTTCTGACTGTTAAGAAGATTAATTCGCCACAGCAAACCAAACAATTGTTGAACTTGCCACCATGACCCAACTCAACAAAACCACAACATGTGCCATCATCGTGTCATCAAGATTACCTTTCACCACCTGCAAATTATCGAGCCTTACCTCCAGTCAACCAAATTCTTGGGTAATTGCATCAATCCTAATATTTTCCTTTTATCATGTCCCCTAAAGGAAAAACCCCCTAAAGGAAAAGATAATAAAACTGATGAAAAACCTATGTTACCTCCTGCTATTGATTTATACCACCTTCCCCTAGTAGATCAGGAGTATAAAATCCTTGAAACCAGATGTGAATTCGACCTTTACAAACTTCACAACTTCTTAAAACAAAATTTCATTAACGAGAGTGATGAATTGGGTTTTTCAGACTCCTTCCTACCCCAATTCATATTTCCCCAAACCCATCACTTTCCTGACTTTGTGGCATGGTGGCATTCCAAATGTATCCCTAGCCAAAGAGACATTGTAGCCCATAATGGTGAAATTCTTATCACCATGACCCCTCATTCAATTAATCAAATGTTTCAATTTCTCGAGTCAATTAATTTAATGTTAGAAAACCCAAACATTGAATCCCTAAAACCATTCTCTAAAGAATCCCTCATTGATCTTTATAAGAACCTTACCTTTCCTAATAGAGCCAAATTTTTTGATATTTCCCTACCTGAGGATGCCCAATTATCTAAGAAAAGTCCTCCATATCCATCCTTCATGTTCCCTTAAATGACCAGACAGATCATCTCTGTAGTTTCTTGCTTACTGGGCTATCAATTTGATTTGTGGGTTGACGAAGCCATCATGGTTTTTCTCTCAGTTTTCTCAAAGGATGAAAATTCCTCAATCATTTTTAGTTTTAGTGACTCCTTATCCAATGCCATTCATGAAAAATTATTGAAATTTTACACAAAAGGTAGTTTCAAATATGCTTCAATTTTAGTGTATTTATTTCTATTTCATCAGGAATACCATTTTCAATGTGCATTACAGAAATTGGATGATCAAGGAAATATTCAATCTATTATTCATTAGACTTCCTTGGTAAGGGAGCATACCAATGAATTTACCTACAGTGACTATGTTGGCCAGCTTTTTTATGTATCCTCATGCCTATTGAACAATGATGTTGAACCAAGAATAGGGCCAGAGATGAGGAGATTTCTACATCTCGGTGAGCAGACTAAAACAGGTTATTGGTACTTGTACCAAAACTACATGGAAATCAAAGTGTATGGGTGTGAAATTCCTCCATATGGGTTACCTAAGTATATTCCTATGAGGATTTTCTCAAATTTAGAATATATCATACGGATGATCAATATGGATTATCTACATTTTGTTGCAGCAAAGAAGAAATATCAGTTTAAAATTAAAACGCAAGTTGGTCATTTTATTTGTAACACCAGGGCAGTAGTTAAAGAAGCTGATTCTATTTTAAAACACATGAATTTCAAGCTCAACTTCACCTGGTCATATGACCCCTTTGACATCATCTCAAAGATCAGAGTAGAGTAGAAGACTACTCTCTATACTCACACTCCAAGGCCTAAAATAGAGAAATTTATGAATCAAGAGCAGTGGGAGGAAAATACCCTAGAGGAGGCAGAAGAGCAGGTTATATCTATAGAAATTGAACATACTCCAAAACCAAAAGAAAGATAGGATAAAAGACCCAGTCAAGACATTCTTCCTTTAGTCACAGATATTGGAGCAAAATATTTCTTAATCTACAAAAAGAAGTAGAAGACTAGTACAACAACATATTTCCTGCATGAATATGATACAAAATCCACTATAGTTTTGATAGGTCCTTGTACTTCTATTTTTCAAAGAACCGAAGATATTTTTAAAGAATCACCATCCTCCTTGGCCTCTCAAGAGCCTCTAGAAGCATCTCAAATAGCAGAGTTGTTTCATGACCAAGCTGAACCAAACATATTTGCTATATACAAATAAATTAAGACGAAAAATGAGATGCTCAAGGCTAACACTTATACAAAGTTTTGGAAACAAACAACAAATTCACATAATAATATTCTTTCTTCCTTTGATATAGAAAAAGTACAAATGCAGATTGCATTCCTCCAAGTAGCAGTTCCTGCTCCCAAAGCTACAGATGGCTATAAGAAGTCTGTATTTTCGTTTGATGCTGATCAAGTTCATCCTATTTATCAAATGTACCCACACAAACAAACAGGTGGAATTTTGTATTCAACGTTGACCAACAAAGCAATGATAACTTCAAAACTACAAGCTTCAGTCAATAACATGGAGTCTCAATTAAAACTTGAGATGGCATACTCTTTGGCTAAAGATACAAAGTTTAAATGAGTGGAGGATTTAGTGATAAAATTATGATATGATCCTAAAGATGTAAAGGCTGTAGAAGAAATTCTTAAGAGAAATAATGCAAACCTTGCAACATTGAGGAAGCAACCCAAGCTTCCATCCACTGAAGATCCACAGGAAAAAGAAGTTGGAAACTTATAGCAAGATAAAAAATACATGTTCAAAATCATCATTTAACAAAATTTCAAAATTAAACATATGGAAGTTGAGATGGATAAATTGTTAAAGGAAAAAGAATAATCCTCTCAGCTGGTAGTTATTATACTTACACCAATTCCCATTGTAGGTACATCAACAGCAGAAGCATCCACTTCAGCATCCATCACAACATGGGTATAGCCCAAATATGCATCAATAGAATTGATCAGCACCATGGAATTCATGTCCATTAAAGGGTAGGAAATTGAAAAATTGAAGGCTCAGCTTAAAACCCTCCATGAAAAAAAGTTAAAAGTCAACAATAAGTATGTAGCAGAGCTTCAAAAGAGTCACAGATAGACCTAGAGAATTGAACAGCTAGAAAATGGGTCTGTTATGGCTCAAACAATTGCACATGCTAAGGAGAATATATGCATTGAAATAAATGAAGAAATCAATGAATTTTGGCCCTTTAATGAGAGAATTTTTTATCAGGATGAACTAGTACAAAGATCAAAAGAGACCATTACAAAGGTAAAGGACAATTTATGAACAATTATAGGTGAAGAAAACACATTGATCAAGGTCCTGAATTCAAAAACTAAGGATGCATCAGAATAATTTGAGATCACAGACATGATTGAAACCATCCTTGAAGTTAAAAGGGTCCTTACAAAAAATAATATAATGTTCCAGTTATAAAATAAATGCCATAACTTGGAGGCTAACATCTAGAAATTTCACAAAAAATTCAATGTTTTGAATAAAAAAGGGTTGTCAGGACTAAAAGGAATTGGAGATAAGTTAGTTAAAATGGAGGATTATCAGCAGAAGTTGTACACCATAGCCAAGGAAAAATCAATTTTTTTTACTATCAACGGAACAATTACAGGAAAATCATTCATGAAAGGTTTGGAATTCGACTTTCTCATTAAACATGAACTAAAACATTTGTTCCTAGTCAAATTGACTTTTCAAAAATATACCGAGGTGGATGAAACTTACAGAATGTTGGCTAAAGTTTCCATCACATATGAAGATAGATGGGATAACTTGTGTATAATTCTCAATTAAAAGTTAGTTTCACATATTCAACAAAAAAGAAGCAAATTTTCAGGTCGAGTCATCACCAATAATCCTCGAAGATAGTGCCAACAACTTCAACAGTTTTTGTTATCCTATATTTCTATACAATTTTTATATAAATAGTTTTGAGATATTTTTTAATAAATCTTGATATTTTAAATCAAGATATTTTATAAAATATTGTATAAATACTTCATAATTTGAAGTATTATAGGTTGGGACTTGTATGAAGAAATAAGTTTTTTTGATGTAAAATTGTTCATTGAGATAAAAGTGATCATTTTCAATAATACAAAAATTTGTTCCATGATTCATGTGTCAGGCGATTTGTTGATGTTTTTCATCTTGTGAAATTTTTATTTCTCTGTTTTTCCATATGTTATTCTCAACTGTGTTATTTAAAGAAAATTATGGGTTGAATTTGTTTAATTACACTCTTCTCTAGCTTATAAACAATATCTATGTTTTCAATCTGAAATTAAACATAGAATTCATTTTTAAATTCTCTATGTTTAATTGAATCTAAATATTTTCCTCCAATTAACCCCACAGAGCTCAAAATATCCAATAGTGTGCCTACCTTTCCCCGCTACACCTCATTGTGTTATTTCTGCACTTGATTCAATTAAGATTTATGAATCCATTTCCCAATGACTTATTCTTGAAGTTTGAACATAATATTTCAAAAACCAACATTTGAACTCAATAACTAGACTAATACCTTTAAATCAACAAATATAAATCATAAAGAGAGATCCCTCTCTTAAACTAGAAGGGCTAGATCCTAGCTTCCAAAGCGGTTTTGTGGTTACCTCTAGGTTTCTCTCACATCCTTGGGAAATTACAAAGTGCCAACAATGTCATCTAGGAGGTTTAATATCATATTAGTAGCCTCTCGTCACATGCTTACCCTGGTTGGCCGGCTACTTGGGTAGATGTTGGAAGAGGTTGTTATATATTGGCATTAGAGTAGGGTTCAACTCTCGGACTAGATGGGTAGTGTGTTGATCATGCATTTAAGTTGGCTGCATATGTGTTTAGTATGCTTGTTTTCTATATGTTCTTATTGCATTTGTGTTGTGTTCTCCATGGTGGCAGTGGTGTCACCATTGAAGTGTTTATAGTGTTGTTTTCAACATGTATTCATGAGTGTATGAATGGTTATGTGTTTCTCATGCTTGTGTACTACTCGTGTATGCTTGCTTACATATTGTTACATATTGTACATGCATTTCTTGCTTAAGTTAGGGTTACATATTGGTCATGCTTCGGTGATATTCATGTATGCTTGCTTATTTGATGTCATATGTCGAACATGCATTGGTCGTTCATGATTGGTTATGCAAGTCAAGTGGGTGCATATGGTCAATTTTGCATTAGTTAGATTGAGGTTGTTATGCATAAGGAAATTTTATGCAATTAGGTCATCATTATTATATTGGTATGTTATGATGCAAATGTGTTGGCTAATATATAGTAGGAGATGCAGACCATTAAAGTGAAGTTGCAGCAATGGAATTTGTATTAAGAGCAGATCATCACAAAAGGTTGTGTGCTTGGAATGCAAGTATGTGATTCATGGTTGTTGTAAGCATTAGGGTTACTTATATGTTTGTCATGTTATTGTTGTTATGTTTAAATATGTGATAAATTCTGGTTGATCAGTGTAGTCATATGCATTATGGTTATGTGTGTGCCCTTCATTCTATTGATGTTATGGTTACATAAATTATAGATGTTAGTTGATTAGTGAAGTTATATGTACATGTGTTGGATAGTCATGAATGATAGCAACCTGTGGTGGTATGCATTGCTATTGTTTAATTTTATGATACACAACTTTTATGTTGTTGATGAGCATGTTATGGGTTAACTTTTTGTTGTTGTATGATAATTAGCTTGATGATTAGGTTACATGTTGTTTATGAGCATGGTATATAAATTATTGTTGTTACATGCTATTGAGTTTAGTATTAGGGTTATTTCACTAACATCTTGATGTTATATGTATTATGATAATTTGGATCGACCTCTATAGATGGTTAGGGTTATGACATTAACGTTAATCTAGTTGTGACTTACTTTCTGTATTTTATTGAATGCATGAATGACAATTGGTTATGATCTTATGATCTGAACATGTTAGTTAGTTATTGTTATGGATATAATGACCTTATCTAGCCCTGAGTTGATGTGTTGTGAAGCTATATTGTGCTAACCTAGATTGATTGTGTAGACGAGATAGCCTCCCCTGAGATATATTAAGGTATGAGTCTGCTTATGTCGTCTACTTTGTACTTGCTTGTGTTGTCTATGTTTGATTATGTCATCAATTTGGTGTTTGAGTGTTTTTGTCTATTATGTCATCTATTTACTATTGAATGTTTCATTAATCGCACGTTATGAACATGTTTCTATAATATTACATGAAGTAATGATGTTTTTTTAAGATTATTGTACTAACATGTATGCATTGGGACAATTGATATCTACTTGAGTGTAAATATGTGCTAGATGGAGTACTATAATTTTGATTGTTGTTTGATTATGATATGGTTTTAGAATTGGTAAATATTGATTCCAAATTAATATATATGTTTTATTGACATTTGGGACATGTGACTCAGATGTGTGTGTTCAGTTACAAGGCAGCGTGATTGACCGAACAAGGTAAGGTAACTAGCTTGCTGTTATGTTTATTTATGCATTGACAATTATGTGTTTACGATAGTATGATGCAAGGGAATGCATGGAAAAATAGATTTCCATGAAATATTGAAGAAGGCTGAGGTTGAGATTTACTTTGGAAGTGTTGTGAAGCTATGGGGGATTGGGTCATGGTGTTTGTTGCTAAGTCTTGTGCTTCTGGTCCTTTTGATTTGTTTACGCTTGATTTTCGGTCTTGTTTATGTCTTGTTCATAGCTATGCCACTTTGTTTGTGGTGTCATATTGTTATTGGTTTTCATGGTTTTCTTCTTGTTGTTTTTTTTTCTTGCCTTTGTTTAAGAGTCTGGGAATTGGTTGGGAATGAGGAAAGTTAATGGAGCTCGAGGAGAGTTGTGTGTACCCAATAGGTAATGAAATATAGATATGAAGCTCGGTGCATGAGTAAGCACAATGAAAGGTAATACTATGACAGTCAGTTGGACTCGTTGGGTCCATTGGGGTAAATAGATTATGATAGTACATACATGTGAAAGGTAAAAAAAATGTAAAGTAAATGGATTTGAGGCATGAAATGCCTTGGATAAAGTTTGGAAATTGTTTTCTCAATGATGTTCATGTTGTGCTTGGATAAAGGAAGTTCTATTAACCTGGACATTATGATATCTAGCAATTGTGTTGTGATCATGATTATGTTGATGTTTATATATGTATGTATCTATGTCATGTCTGACAGGGTCGTGATGGATCATGATTTTTTAATGCTAATGTTTATATGTATATGTGTGTGTGTATATATATATATATATATATATATATATATATATATCATTTTCTTACAGAATCATGATTGTTTTATGCTAATGATTATATATATGTCACTAGTACATTTGGGGGAAATTCCGACACTTGGTTTCGACACTTTTGACCAAATGTCGGAAATTTCCCCAAATTTTTTCAATCCCACCCGAAACGGTTGCTATACTGACGTTTGGAGAAAAGTGTCGTAATACCGACACTCAGACAAAGTGTCACAATTGCGACACAATGTCTAAGTGTCGCAATTGAGACATTTGGAGGCAGCCATAACAATATCGACGCTTTGGGGCATAGTGTCGCAATTGCGACGTCTTCCTCCAAACGTGGTACAAGACTGGAAAAATGGTCGGCTTACAGAGCAGCACGAGGAGTAGTTCATCAAGGCACCTTTGCGATTGCGCATAATTTGGAGAGAAAATAGTCATAATGAGAGAGGCTCCTTTAATTGCGTCTTTGATTTGTGAAGGTATGGATTGTCGAGCCTGCAATTCTATGCTGTCGAGAAAGACTCACAATCCTCTAGAAACAAGACTGTTGTGAAGATGCCTGGTGAAGAAACGAACATCGGGTTCATGACTGTTGATGAACACATCGTAGTCCGGTGAAGAAGGCACCAAGGAGGGTATTCTCAGTGAATGAGGGATTGTGTGTGCGTTCTACATAAGAAATTGAGAAAGATTGAATAAAGCCCTGTTAAAAGAGCAAGTATAACCATGCTCTGTCTATTAAAGGATGGAAAAATTTTCCTAAAGCTTACTCCCCGCCTGTTTGAAGTAACAAACATTGCTTTGTTAAGTGGATGATCGATGGCGTAGCTTGATCTCTATGGACAAGGAAGAAACCAGAGTTAATTCGCGTTGAAACTTTAAAGCGGAACCTCGAAGCAGAGATGAAACGGAACCGCGATGCATAAACAGTAAAGGTGGTATTTGGGAATGGGTTATGGTTTTTGCGTAGGTCCACTAGTGGTAAGCTGTGTTGAAATAAAAAACGCGATACCATAAAGCAAATGCAACGTGTCCCTAAGCGGATTTGCAAAACCGCGAGTTTCGTGTTCTGAGCATTAACGCTCGGTGAGAAAAAAAATGCGAAATTGCTCAGTGATCGTCCGATTAACACTTGGGGAGCGATGCCATATGGATCGTTGGATCCGCTCGATGTTTAAGCAAGGTGCGTTTATATGAACGTGGGCCTGAGCATCCGTTTATATGCCGTGATTTTAATTCAAATAAAAAACATAAAAGTGGTAGGCCGATATCAATGTGTTTGCGGAGTTAGCGCCCATATGAAATATATGTGGGGCCGAGTAATATTATATAGGGTTTGGGGTTAATCACAATCGAGGCTTATGAAGTTGAATGGTATGATTAAATTTCAAGAAATGGTATATGCGTTAGGCCAATATATATATATATATATATATATATATATATATATATATATATATATATATATATATATATATATATATATATATTTGCATAGTTGAAGGCGAAAGCTTGGTGGACCGTAAGTACAAGGTGAATGTCATGTTAAATGATATATGTAGATTTACTATATATGTATGGGCTCGTAACCATATAGTGAAGGTAAAGCACTCCCGCACAAGCAGTATATCTTGGGTGCATGGTTTTATAACCATTTGTGTAATAGGGAAATGAAATTGACTATGGTTGAGACCATAGGTTGAGCCTTTGACAAGAAGCTCCCAATAATACTCAGCATTATTTCGATAAAATATATAAATAAATAGAAATAAAATAAAATAAAGATAAAATTAAAAATAAAAATAAAATAAATTTTTTAATTAAAACATAAAAACAAAATAAATAAATAAATATAAATAAAATTAAATAAAGATTAAAATAAATTAATTAAATTAAATTAAATTAAAATTAAATTAAATAATATTAAATTAATAATCATTATTTTTATTAAAAATAAAATCCAATATTCCATATCGTCACAAACGAACAAAATATTCAGCTCCTTCATTTATTACACATTTTACCCCTCATATAGCACAAAATGATTCACATCTCCTCCTTCCAGCGTTCCCTTGCACCCCCGGTGCAATTTTTTGTTTATAAGATTATATGATACATGTGAGATAAAGGTTTATTATTTATCATATATAAATAAATTTTATCAATATTGTACATTTACATACATTTTTAAGGAGGTGATGTTAAAAGTAAATTCATAACACTTTTAATCCTCATTTACTCCATGAATAAAATGAAATTTCAATAGATTAATTTTCTCCTAAATACTAATATTGTACATTTGGTTCTTGTATAGTGATGTTATAGGTAAATCATGAATATACTTCCTTTAATCTTCATTTTACTCCATGGAATATGTTTCTTGGAAATGAAATTTCACAGATTAATTTTTGCTCTTATATGTTTTACTTAAGATAGTGGTAAGGATACTTTTGTTCTCCTTCTTAGAAATAATTAGATATAATTTAATTTTTTTTGTGATTAAAAAAAATTATAAGGAGAAAATTATTAATTCATCGTGTGTGTGTGTGTGTTGTGAGGAATAATTTCATAGTTCAACTTGTCTATTATATAATCATCCGATCATCACCAATGTCTTTTAAAAAGAAACTGAACGTACAAAATCGATGTATACTCTAGAGAGTGGTTCTCATATCACTATGCAAATTGTTGTATGCTACTTCAACAAAATTATAAGATAAACTGTAATACACATCATATATGCACCATAACAATTGGTGCAGGGTAAAACCCACCTGCCACACCTTTGTAATCGATCCAATTTTCTTTGTCAGCTCTTCTAGCTATTGGAGTTTCCTCCAAGGATCATAATACCCCCAAGGCCTATGCCATGCTTTCTCACATGCAGAACTTCTTCACTTGATGGTTCTAAACCATACTATAAGTCCCTACGTTCTATGGTCTAATCCCCATCATACCTATCAACATTCAACCGCTCTTTACACACCCTGAATATAATGACTAGCCTACTATCATTAATATATACCCCAATAAATACAAGCCACTTAGGAATTAAACCCCAAAACCTTGGGCTCACTCATTTTACATATTTGAATTGATATTCGAATGTATCAACTGATCGACCCTCTCGTATTTTAACCGTGATGTTTAACGTATGTCAACCTTGTCAATTCGAACTCCGTCACTTGGTTTCAACCAAACGCATGTCCATTTACATAATTATACAGTCCTCCTTATTATAATATCCGCCAATCGTCAAAGATCGTAACAAATCTCGACTTTGGTCTATAACGCAATGGTCATACATAAACTATTCTTGGCTCCACAGTAATTTACCTCTCAATCCGATGGTCGATGGAGCATCGCGTCGGTTTGGAGGATCCAATGGACACAACGAAATCTCGCGTAATGAGCATGCCCAAGGGTTAATCTGCGATGAGAATGGTTTTATAATTCCACCCTCGGTCACATGTCTCACAGAGACATATGTCACGTCCTTTTCGCCAATTCTTCTTAGCACCTCCAAACTTGCACGATATCGACGATTTTCCAAACGATGGTTTTATTGTGCACTTTAGTCACAGTTCCACCTCTTATCTTCCAGGTTCCGTCGAGCTTTCTTTTATTGTACTCCGCCTCCGCTCCTTTGACTCGCGTCTTCCTATACTAGTTTTTTTTTCTTCAATTAAGGGATCACACTCCAGGTTCCTTCACACACCGGTTCTATGTACGTGGTAGCACCGATCGAACGCTAAGACACTCAGAGAAATCAATCTATGTATTATTTCTCACAAAATCATGTTGAGTAGTGGAGACTAAGCGCTAGATTTTTTTTTTGTCCTCAATCTCTCTATTAATTATGTATATGTAGTTATAAGAATAACAAGCCAAAGAAATCTCAGGCTTCCAGAGAAATTAGTCTCTGTGTGCAGAAATTAATGATTATTGTTGACTAAATGTTATACCATTTGAAATTGCTGAGCGAAATTAATCAGGCCATGATGTACCATTTTTCAGTATCTATTTTCTCATGTATGAAAGTTGATGTACCATTGAAAGTTTAATAATTCTATTGAAAGTTTAATAACTATAATAACTATATATATATATATATGTATATATATATTTTTTTAAATTTAATGATTAATAATAATTAAATTAAAATTCTTAAAAGACAAAATAAAAGCCTAATAATCACGAACTATTATGATAATTTAAAAATATAGAACTCAGGCTGAACATAGTTACAAAGATACCAAGAAAAGAAGAGTGCATGTGCATGATAACCTCTTTCTTAACAACCTATGAATGCCATTCTCAATGAAGACTCAAGACTCAACTAGATTGGATTGTGTATCAAAACAGTAGGAATGAATCAAAGTTCAATGAATGAATAACTTGATCGAGAAAATTTATAGGGAAAGGTAACTTGACTATCAATCTACTAAACCTCACTTCCATGATTAAAAAAACACCCCCACCTTCTCAATGGTCCCATCATAGTCCACCTATTGAAAAACAACCAACAAATATTATTTTTTATATATTTCTGCATGGCCATTGGACAATGATTTACTATGGTTTTCCTACTAAATTCCAATGGATGATTATTCAAAAATATTGAGAATTAGTTTAGTCTCAAGGCATAGCCAAGAGTCTTATTGGATAATTATAGATTACCTCTCCATTGGATGATTGTACATTTTTCATCTACTTTTTCACATGAGTTTCAGTTGATGCTAGATCTTTGCCTTCTATTTTTTTAGTGAAGCTAAGAGTTAACTTTGATCTTACATTAATAACTATACTTGCATGAATATTCATGCTTTTATACTTCCCCACTGTGGTCAATGTTGATGTATGGCCTTGGCCCATTGATCTTACAATTAACTCACTATTCATATTCAATTTTTTCCAGTTCAACCCAATAAAATAAGGAAAACAGAAAATGAAGTCTTGAATTTTCTTTCCAGTGCTCCTACATAATACAAATACTCTTAAAAACCAATTAATATATAAATTGTTATCATTCATACTAAAATTAGTTTGAATTTTTTTAGTGAATCTGCTTACAATTAATAGATTACATTGCTCACAGAATAAGAGATAATTTAGAACTATGATTTCACAATAATAAATTACCCTAGCAGTTCAAACTTCGAACATACCTTATGAAATTAAAATACGGCAGGTTAATGAGCCAATCTAGTTTCCTCGGAGCCAATCTTGAGCTCGGCCTAAGTCTGAATTCCTTGAGAGTGCAAGTGTAAGGAACTAGATGCCTAAAGCTTTTATTTTGTGGTTGTGTAATTCACTGTTTGACCATCAAGCCAAGCCACCAACTATATTAACACTACTTCATGTTGGGGCAGATTGGCATTCTAATTTTTTAGTGCTATAGCCGTACTTTTTCACTGCTTCACTAATCACAACCTTGGAAGTTTGCAGGGCAATGGGATTTATTCTTTCTTTGGTGTTTTATGTAAAAGAAAGGATTTGTGAACTTTCTGTAATAGGAAGGGGAAGAGTAAATTGATTCTAATTTTAAAATATCAATAATGATAAGTGGTAATTCCTTTATTAAATTTTTAATTTTGAGTGAGCCAAAAAAGTAACTTTCCTTACTTTTTGAGTACAGCCTTGCAATTGCGAAGAGGACTAGTGTAGAAAAATTATTGGTAAGTGGAAATTAAAGGGCGTAAGAACTTTTTTTTTTAAATTTCAAACGTCAAAATTAAGTCTTCTATCCTTCCTAGCACCTCACGGAAAACGGGAATCCGCAAACTAGTCGTCAAATACTTGCAAAATGCCTTATGACGGGAAAAATGGAGGACTGGTCCTATACTGCTACATGAGTTAGGGTTTCATGTGGCAGCAGGGAACCTTGTATAGTTTTTCAAGGATAGGAAAGGAGAATATTGTTAGTTAATCATCACATGAAACTTCATAACCATTTGAAAATTGTGTCCTAATTTGAAACAATAAGACTGACTAACTATTTCATTATTTAATTTAGATTGTGTAATACAAAAAAATATCCTAGATAACTTAAATAATGTAAGCACTTTTGCAAAAATTTAGTGGAGAGAACCTTCAATTACATTTATTTTGAAGTTCCACTTGCATTTTAAGCCATTTTAATTAGTCTTTCATGGATATTCTAGTAAAAATTTCAACCTCTTGTAGAAATTTTTTTGTCACTTGTATTAGAAATGAAAAAATCAAATGTAAATAAAAATGATTTGAAATGAAAAAATCAAATGCGCGCTACATAAAAATGATTTTTTTAAAAGCTACATTAATGTCTGATATCACACGCGCATTCGCCCTCAGCTCTTGCAGAACAGCATTCGCCCTCAGCATTTGCCCTCAGCTCTTGTAGAACAGCATTCGCCCTCAGCTCTTGCAGAGCAGCATTTGCCCTCAGCTCTTGCAAAATGGTAAGTTCTTACTGCAAGCCCTTCCTCCTATAGTAGGGTTGACCCTATTTGGGTATTTTTGGAGCCTCTGTGAATACAAAGGTTGTGATTGATTATGGGGCACTACCTATATTTGTGGAACTTCTTACCTCTGGGAATGATAATGTTCAAGAACAGGTAACACATTTATTTTAGAGGCATAAAATTATTCTTCCCAACTATCTTTATATGTCTGTAATTTTGGAATTTGATTTAAAAAACTAGTACCCAACTTTGAGTTCAACTGGTGCTTGTGTAAGGTTGTTTGGGCTTTGGGAAATATTTCTAGAGACTCTGCAACATTTAGGGATCTTGCCCTCAGTCATGGAGCTCTGAGGCAGGTGCTTTCCCAGTTGAATGATACTTCCAGAATTTCAATGATAAGAAATGGTACATGGGCTCTGTCAAATTTTTGCCATGGTAAACCCCAACCACTATTTGAACAGGTAAGCAGAATACATTTTCTGCCTCTTCTTCTTAGTTCGTAGATACTGTGGATTTTTTTTTATAGATCTTGGTGCTTGGTAGATTTGGACGTAATATGGACCTAGGCGCTTGTTCATTACAATGACTCCGTCATCAGGTTTTAGAAAATGCTCAGAAATTTGGGTTTCACAAGTGGATTACCCTTGCTTGCAATTATCGATTATCAATCACATTCAAAAAAAGTCTTTCGTAGCATTGTTGAGCTCTTTGTAGGTGAATTTTTGAGGCAATTTCACTATATCTGAACTAATTTTTTATGTGCTTTTCAATACTCTGTGCTTGTAACAGAACCAGAAAAACAATCTAGTGGCCAATGCAACAACAACAACACCTCCTGTTGCAATGCCTGTAATTCACCCTCTCTGCACGCATGAATGACTATGGCACCCTCTTTTGTGAATATGTATTGGAGTTGAAAGTACTGGTTTCCATTAGGATTGTTGAATTCAACATCCAAAATAGTATCAAATTCCACTGCAATAGTATTCCCCAGCAAGGGAAACAGTTCATTGAGACCTATTGGACTCATCACCCCCAAATAACCTCCAGAGCTACCCAGAGTGTGATCATCTAGAGCAATAACAAATGCTAATCCATCCCCAATTGAAACAAGAACAGGACCCACATTGGTTACAGAAAACGAGAAACACGTTTTGAAAGAAGAAGAAACTTTTGTATTAGGGTCCAAAAATCTAACTGGTCTATTGTACGATGCCCTACCTACAGTTCAAATTAGAACTCCCAACTCCATGCTAAGGCTCACTGTGCCATTCTTCAAATGAGCATCTTAACCTGAAGTTTGATTCCAAAAAACCCAAGTCCCCTTTTCTATGCCCAAGACCTCTGTTACAACGAAGAAAAATAGGAAGCAAAATAGGAAGTAGAGTTCTGAGCGAAATACTTCACAATAGGAAGAAAAGGAAACATCGCGAAATTGCTCCGCTTTAGACCGATAATTTTCTTTGCGAAAATTCAATTGCGGACAGTAAAAACATAATATCAAACACAACCAATCCACAATGGAATTTGAACATGAGGATTTATAACCACAGAAAACCCTCTCCAGGTTAAAAGAATTCCAGAATGGCTTTAAGATTCTACTAATGAGTGCTTACAACACCATAGCAATTACTGTCACAATGAAATCTACTGGAAGCAAAGCCCTTGTACAGTTTCTACATTTCCACAGTGGAAGCAAGAATCTTGCTATCTCTCATGATCTAGTTCTGTGATCAAATCCTTTGCTATGGCTATCTTGTTCTGCTAAACGTGGATTTGTCTTAGCTTTGGCTCTGGTTCTCATTTAGGATTGTGGCTATCTGATCTTGCTATGGCTTTGACTATACAAACTTGTTCAATAGGAAAATGTTGACTCTACTATATATAGGAGCTTCAATGGGTGCTCTCAAACACTTTTTTGGGAAACTTTTTTTTGTCTCTGATTCAAGGCAGAACTATGTTGGCCTTGGTTTTTTAGTCCTTGGAACTTAGCTCTCTCATATTTTCCATCCTATCCCCAGTTTGCTACCGAGAAAGACATAACTTCACGATATCAAAATTTCTATTTTTGGCCATTTATCTTTAGTAATGGTACAACTTTAATTTGGTGCATTTGTACAGTATTTGAAGAGCACTCTCAAGTTGTTATTCAGTATTTTAGTATAACTACTACATTTAACTGCCATTCTCTAATATTTATATCAATCATAAGCATTCTTAAGGTAGTTCCACGTTTGTGAAGCAGAAGGAATGCTTCTGACAACTTCTTATCATAGTGGTACAATTTTGTTCACAGTTTATCTTTTATAAACCTCCAATTTTCCAAACGTAGTAGAGACTAGAGTTTGCATCTCAAATTTTGGACAAATCTGTTTAGTATTCTACAGAAAATGCATTAAGAATAAAAAAAGACCAAAATTTGTAAAAATCCCACAATTTTGTAAAAAGCTCACAATTTTGTAAAAAGCCCACAATTTGTAAAAAGCCCACAATTTTATACAAAGCCCACATTTTATTAAAAATATAAACAATAAAAAGCCCACTTTTATTTTATTTTTGCTTATATATTGAGCTCCCATTGAGTTCAACAAGTCTTGGGTTTTCTACACCATTGAGAGAGATTTATTATTTTCTTTATAGGATAATTTGCATCAATGGAAGAAAACATTAGAGGTGGAAAAAAAATTCAAAAGGGTGAAAGGGGTGATGGTAGAGTTTATTGCCCTTGTAAAAAGTGTTGTATGAGAAATAATGTTATAGTTTTAATAACAACAGCAACAATGCATTGTAGGAAATATGGGCACATTGATGGTGGATCGAATGACTATCGTCCCGTGGTAATTAATTATCTATCTTCATTTTGATTATATCGTAAAATTTTATATTATTTTAATATTTTTATATGCGCACTAATGTTTAATTATTAATGTTTGTAATTTTCATAAAGGCACAGTTTCCCCCCAACTTTTTGCAGATAATCAACCAGCTTCCACAGCTAAATAGTAGTAGATTAGATGATGTTGCACTAGTACAAGAGAATATTGCAGCAAATATTAGTATTGGAAATGATGTTGTACAAGGTGAAGAACATGAAGTGAATGATGAAGGTAATTTTAATGATCCCACGGAGGTAGATCATGATGACAGTAATGAGACAGTTCACATTAATGATGGGACAAATCAAATTCTCCAAGACTTGTATGGTGAGTCAGATGATGATGGTGGAGATAACAGTGACGGTATTTATGATGTACCTCTGATTGAAAGGTCAAGTGAACAACTTTTTGAACACTCAAATGCAACTCTTCTCTCTGCTACATTGTTGTTGGTGAACTTAAAGGTTATGAATAATTTGTCGAATAGATGTATGACACAACTCCTAAGGTATGCAATATGTATATATGATCACATATATGTAAATGTTGATTATTTTCCCTTTTTTTAGTTGTAATAAATGTGTAAAATAATAACTTATATATATATATATATATATCATAGTTATCAAAACCTGTTGGTTTGAATCGGTAACTAGTCAAACCGGCCGGTCAGGAGGGCTGCCGGTTGGAACCGGCCTTGCAACCTGGTCAATAGCCTATTCTCACTTGTTTTGGCTAGTTAACCGGACCTAACCAGCTGGTTAAGTATAGAACCGGCCGGTTTATGCATAAACCGGCCGGTTAGGTGCTCCTCCATGAGTTGCAAATTCCTCAGTGTCTCCTCCATGAGCTGCAAATTCCTCTATTATACTAGCAACATACTTGTCTATTAACTCGTACTCAACACCTTATAGAAGCAAAAATACACATGATGACTGATAAATACAAGGTTGGCTAGCATAAAATCCCTGGCAGCATGAAACTCATCAAGTTTACTTGATGAAAATTTCTGTTCTCAAAACAATTAGCAACAACCTTATTTCACACTCAGCTAGGAACTGTTAGACCCTCTCTCTCTGCTCACACATAGCAGCAGCATAAATACAAAACCTTTCACACAGCATACAAGAAATTTGATCATGGCATCAAGACTGATGCAAATGGTCTAACGCCACTCAAGGGACAACAACATACAACCTAATGAAAATGTGACTAACCATAATAAATTGACCACTAGAAAATTCCCGCTTGGAAATGCACTAAACTGGCCACTGATTTTTCTGGGTTTTAATGAATCTTTTCAGTGATAAATTTCGTCAAACACATTGTGAGCAGACTTCTGAAGTTGTAATGCTTTCTCAACTTGTTACAAATAGCACTAATAGTGGGTTTCATAAACCAATTCAATACCTCTAAGTGTTGTAGATGTTTTTCTAGAAATTTATTGCCAAGCAAACATAGATAATGAAGAATACAAGATCTTCAAAATGCTGGTCTGATATATATATATACTGAACCCGTAATTGTCTTTAAGGCTGGTACAATGAATTGAAAACAGATCTGAGCAGGGACAGATTGTATATTATAATATTAACTCAGCAATAAAACACAGTGAATAATATAAGAGAAACTTGATACATTACTTCAACAAGTTTGCTTATGTATTTTTCGATGATATGTATTGCATTTGGTGCCATTTTGATATATTCACCTTTGCATGGTATATAAATGAGCAAAATTTTCATATTTTGTCTCTATTGGCTTGGAATCATGGTTGCAAATCTTAAAAATAGTTTTTTTTTGTTTTTTTCATTTTATTAAAAAATAATTATTTAATGTATTTTTTTTAAAACCGGTTCATTGAGATCTGACCGCTACCGGTTAGATCGGTTCCGGTTCGAAACCCGGTTCATTAGCTCCACCGATCCGGTCACCGGTTCTGGTTTTAATAACTATGATATATATATATATATATATATATATATATATATATATATATATATATATATATATATATGATTAATAATCTTTAAAAGACACTACTTTTTGTTTCTGTTGTAGATTGTTGGGTGAATATTTGTTACCATCGCCAAATACTTTACCTCGAACATATCGAGATCTACATGCTATTATGAAACACTTTGGAATGGAATATAACACTATAGATGCATGTCCTAAAGATCATATTATATATTACGGAGAACATGCGTTGAAAACAAAATGTCTGAAATGTGGTACCAGTAGATATCGAACAAATCAACTAACCAAAAAGGTGCCTCAAAAGGTTCTTCGTCATATTCCCATAATTCCACGTTTGCGGCGAATGTTCAAGTGTAACAAAATAACACAGTTTATGGATTACCATTCAAAGAATAGAAGTGGATATGGTGTTCTTCGAATGCCTGCAGATGGTTCTGCATTTAGAGAAATCGAGGAAAAATATGTAGATTTTAAAAATGAACCTCGTAATGTCAGGCTTTCATTGGGAGCTGATGGTGTTAATACATTCGAAGAGCTTAGATCTACTTACTCAGTGTGGCCTATTTTCGTTATCAACAATAACATTCCTCCTTGGATGTCAATAAAGAGGGAGCACATAATGTTGACTATGATTATTCTAGGTATTTGATACATTATTTTTTTGAATGTAACATTTTCATTTCTCTCGTTGTTTGCATAAATATATATTTTATTTATTTACTTAATTATATATACATATATCATGGTAGTAATTATTATGTACCATAATTTTGAACAATTAGGTAAGTACCAGGTCAAAGATATGAATGTATATATTGAGCCTCTTATCGATGAGCTAATACAGTTATGGCATGGCATCACTATGTATGACATCACTAAACCAATCAAGCAGAAGAGATTTCAATGTCATGGAATGCTTGTATGGACAATTCATGATGCCCCAGGACTAACACATGTTTGTCATATGTAATATTTCGTTGCACTTTAATATAATACATAATTATCTAAATTAGATATACCATATTGCATGTTTTAAAAATGATCTCATAGTATATTAATTGTTATTGATCCATCTATTGCAGGTCTTCAAACAAAGGGTAGATTTGCATGTCCAATTTGTGGCCCTAAGATGAAGTATCATTATTCGCCAGACTTAAGAAAGATGGTGTTTGATGAGTTTAGGCACTTCCTCTCTAGGAACCATAAGTATCGTACTACTGAAAAACATCTTTTCAATGATAAAGAAGAAACTGGATTAAAACCACGAAGAATGACACCTTAGTTGTGGATGTTGGAATATAACAGAATTAATAATCGTCAAGCAACTGGTACGTAATTTGTGTATATATATATTATTTGTTTATGTAATGTTTGGAATTTTTGTTTTAACTAATGAATTTATTTTATTGTATTTTATAATTAATATTGTTCTGATTTATTTTATTCTTTGATATCAAGGTCATCGTCGCCGTGAAGGTACTAATATTGTACTTCCACATGGAATGAAATGTTATCCTTCTCAATTCGCGAGGTTGCCCTACTATGAGGACCTAAAAATAGCTCATTTGTTTGATACAATGCATGTCGGGAAGAATGTGACAGAAATGTTATGGCGAACCATAGATGGTGCACATGATAGAGATAAAATTGACAAAATTTGTGTTGACATTGAGAAATCGAATCATGCAATGAAAAGTGTGATCGACAGATCAAATAACAATGGAGGTCGAAATTATAATAATATTCCATGGTTATTAACAGAACAACAAAGCAATGATGTAAAATAGGTCGTTAGAAGAATTAAATTTCCAACGGGTTTTGCTTCAAACATAAATAATATCTTAACGAAGAAAGGTGACTTCAATGGGGTGAAAACACATGATTGGCATACCTTTGTTAAGGTAATTTTTTTGGTATATGTTTTTGTATGTTATTGCTTGAATACATATTTTAAATTTTCCTTTTTTCTGTTTAATTTGAAAACCAATAAGGATTCATTTTTTATTGTTATAGTATGTTCTACCTGTATCTCTCCCAAATGACTTCGACAACAATGTCAAACAAGTTATATATGGTATTAGTAAATACATGAGGTAAGTAGTTTTGATTTATACATAAAATCTAATTGCTACAATTTCTTTTCGTACTTGATGAAATGATGTATTAATTTCCTTGTAATGAAATATATATTATGTTTCATTGAAATAACCTTGCGTAATTATTTGCAGATGGTTGTCATTGAAAGAAATCCATCAAGATGAAATAAAGTATTGGAAGAGAGAAATTCCTCGGCTAATGTGTGAAATGAAAAAGTATCTACCTCCAACATTTTTCAATGCAAAAGAACACTACTTGATACACCAAGTTGAGGAGATTGAAATGTGTGGACCAGTACACACAAAGTCAATGTGGATGGTCGAGAGGCACCTGAAATACTTGAAGGCTTTGGTTAGATAAAGAGCACGACCTGAGGGTTCTATGGTGGAGGGATATGTGGTATATCAATCCATGGTGTATATTAGTCATTATCTTCCTATATTAGTTGCGCCAGCCATGAAGGTGGTGGATTGCATTTGGGATGTGAACTCCATCAAAATTTTTGAAGTGGAGCACCTGTTGGGAAAAGGTAGAATGAAGAAAGTGAGAGGTAAAAGATTTATTATGGATAATACATATAATGTTTCATTTTTTTACATCATGTATATGATAATTATATTCATTTAGGTCTTATTCTTTCATAGTTTATTAATTAATATAATTAACCATGGTTATAAGTAATATTTATTAATATTGGTGAATTATTGTTTTTTTATTCAGGTGCTCAAGATTATGAGGCACTACTTTTATACATTGCAAACAATCTTGAGTGGATGTTTGAATGGATTGAAACATGTAAAGCACGTAACGACGGTAGGTTATCATGGCAACTACTGTCTGAATTGATTAGAGAAGCGTATCGTAGTGGAGATGGAAATGTTACGGACAGGGAAATCAATTTAGCATATGGTTTGAAAGATGGAAAGGTAAGCAATTAATTCACCTATTTTATTCATTACTTATTTTATACTATATTTATAATGTGACAACAAGTTTGATTTTTCAATTAATTTTCATGTTGTGTAAATTATATGATTAATTATTAATTTAGAATGCATCTTTTTCATGTTTGGAATATTGCAGTTGAAACACCACAAAGCTATGTGGTGCAATGGTCGTAAATTTCGCGTTAAACAGTTGGATGATAACAGGAAAAATTCTGATAGTGGGATAACTGCAGTATTCCAGGTCAGTAATGTTTCCTCCAGGAGTGATAGACATCCTCGAGAATTTGAAAATAGATATTATGGGTTCTTAGATGATATAGTTGAGTGTGACTTTAATTCCTTCAAAATAGTTTTGTTCGACGTCAAATGGTATAGGCTACGAATGAATGTATGTGATGATGATAGAACACTTATTCAACATGACAATGGATTTCCAATGGTTAAAACATCATAGTTTGAAGCAAGAAAAGATCGCTATGTTTTTCCAAGCCAATGCGAACAAGTATTTTACTTAGAGGTTCTAGGTGAGAATGAATGGTCATTTGCTATTAGATATGATCCAAGAGGAAGGCCAGTAGAGTATACTATAGAGGAAGAAGATGATGCAGTGGCAGATGAGCAGGAAGATGCATTGACAGACGAAGAAGATATCTTAGAAGATGAACCAGGCATAGGAGATGAGGCAAAAGTTATTGATGATGATGTCGATGAGGATATTATTAAAAATGACATAATTGATGATGATGATGACATGGTCGATCATTTCGACACCGTTTCTGAATCAGATGTTGATATAGATGTCGATCAGTTGGATTAAGATCAAGAAGATACAGAAGAAGAATATTGATACAGATGTTATGTTCGAGTATGAGTTGGTATGTTATAACTTTATATTTTAATATGTAGGAATTATTGTCTTTAAATAATTTACTAATTATGTGGGTTTTTTGCATGTTGTTTATTATTTCAGACAGATAAATAATGGCCTTACTATTGTTTATTATTTCCTAGGATTCGTAGGATTCATTTGATTCTATGGCCAGGTCTCTGAGAAAACCAATTAAACGCTTAAATAGTCAAGATCTGGAAGACAGGCTTTACCCCCACCATGAATTGCTGAAAAACTAGCCTTCAGTTCAGCTTGCTGTGCTCAAGACGAGGGTGGATTTGCATGATCAGTTGAATGAAAATGAATTAGATATTCGGGATGTTTTTTAGGGCAGATCCATAAGCCCCATAGATGAAGATCCCATTGCTGCAGAATTTCTGTCTGCATTGAAGCAAAAGTATAGTGTTGTATCGGAATACAAATCAGAGGACAACTATACCAAGTCTAAATCAATTGAATCCAGTTCTAGTGCTCTTGAACTTACCGAATTAAAGCCAGAAGCAAGATTTACAATCTCTAATGGGAACGGGTATGGCAGTTCCAATATTGGATTGGATGTCCAGAGCTCTGCAATAGGCACTGGACCTGATCGTAATGAACCCCAACTTCAATGTGATGAAAATATGGACTTTGATGATCAGGAAAACAAGCTAGAGCATTTTGGAAATATTGAAGAATCTGAAGAGGTTTCCTGTGATCGATTGAATCAACCCATCCATAAGACATCTACTGCAGGCTGGTTTGTATCAGAAATAGGGAAAATCCTAGCATTTAGATTATTCTCATGGTTTAAATTTCTATATTTGAAATAAAATTCACCAATTTCTATTTAAAAAAATGATTTGCCTAAATATTTGATGTAGTTTAAATAGGATGTAGTTCATTTCAAAAACTGTTGAAATTTTCTAGAAACTATGATTGGGATTTCAAGAATATTTATGCACTCTTTAAATTTTCCCTTAACATAAAGGGAAGTTGATGTATGAGTAATAATCAGTATTGTTTTTTTCCAATCTCTAGGAGAAGGCTGAATATAAAGCTCCATATGGGCTTACCCCAAACATGTGGGGTGATTGCTGGCTGATCAGAGCAGCTGGTTCAGATGGTCGCTCTGGTAAATATGTTGTGGCAGCATCTACAAGTTGTACATTGGACTCAAGTTTCTATTCATGGGACTTTTATAATAAAGAAATTATGGCATTCCATACTGAATTAGAGGCCTTCACTTCAATGTCTAGTACCATCTCTCCATTTTTGGCAGAGAGGGATGTCTCGGGGAGAAATTTTGGCTTTGCAAATGTTGTGCTAGAGAATCAACATTGGTGGTACAGGCCATGTAGGCCTCTTATGGTATCTACTGCCAGTGCCCAAAAGACAGTTAATATTTATGATATTCATGATGGAGATCCTGTGATTTCAATGTGTTTGTTTTGAAAGTTTAGGTTTCATAGTAAATCGTCAATGGGCTCTGAAATAAGGCACATTGAAATCTTGGATACATGTTTCATGCCAAAATCAGTTGTATCTTCCATAAATACACAATCTTGGACCACTCTGTATAAATCTTCTTCTCAGAAAATATTACATCTCCCTCATTATACAGGTGGTGTTCTTACATGCATAGAAAAGGCATTGTTTTGGTAATCATTTTATAAGTCACTAGATATTGTGGGTACAAGGATCTAGGGTCTCCACAT
The DNA here is from genome assembly GCA_034641835.2 of Pinus albicaulis. Lineage (NCBI taxonomy): Eukaryota > Viridiplantae > Streptophyta > Pinopsida > Pinales > Pinaceae > Pinus > Pinus albicaulis. The sequence goes on along the minus strand of CM076578.1, from coordinate 1,730,593,145 downwards.
GAAACTATGTTGCCCGGAGATTCACTCTGCCTATCCTTAAATTTGTAAACATAGTAGTATGCCAATGCTTCTTTCATTTTCTATGCATAAGAGGATTTTTTGTCAAAGTCCATAATTTTTTTTAAGTTTTATCCATCCTAGTTTTGTTGTGAATGCACAGGTTTTTGGCTCAACACAGATCTGTTATATCTTTGTACTTTTCCTTTACTAACTATTTGAAATTTCTAGTTATATTTAGAGGTGTCTTTTAAGGGATGAGGGGAATTACTTGGATTTAGTGCTGCCCACTCTCAATAGAGGCTTACAGTAAACTATGACACATTGTGATGTATATCAGTGGTAGTTGGGGTAGCAACAAAATCAGTTTCATGCTTCAGTAGATTTATTCTTCTTGGAAAGCTTTCAGCTGACAAATAAAATGGAATGAAACATGCAACCAGTCCCCTTCCTTTTATTGGACCACCTGCTTTCTTTTTATGAGAGCATCTACAGGCTAAAGTTACTAGAAGTGGTCAAAAGTGAGTTTGGTTAGTTGGAAAAGTCCAACTATTCTTAGCCCTCAACAATGTTTAAATACTTCATAGGCATGTTAACCCCTCCTAGACTGTGTTGCGTAAGTGGGTTTTGCAGAATTTTATGCACTTAGGGTTACACTCAAATTTTGAAGTTTGATGTAATTAGGATTATATTCAAGTGCTGGCCAAATTGGTAAAATTGATACTCAGCCATAGCTGAAAGGCAGTAATATGCAGTGGAGTCATTCTATGAAATGATTCAATTTGGCATGTGAATCTCACATATAAGGGCCATTAAAATCCCATGGATGGAGACTGATCAGGATTCAACATTGTTGTTACTATTAGTGGAGTTGGGTATGGCACAAGTACAATAAAAATACTGGCAACAATAGTAACATCATAGATTCAGAATCTTAATCTCTATATTAAATAAGCATTAGAATGTAACTTGATTTCAGTAAAATCTCTAACAGGTTTGTTCTAAATCGGACCTAAAATGCTCACTTGTAAAGATTTTTGAGGCTTGAGGTTGTATGACACTGCAACAATTGACTTGATGAGTACATGATGACATTAGGTCATTGTGAAACTGAATATATGCTACTTCGGTATGAATATTGATTGCACAAACTGTGTTTTCTAAATAATGTTTCCAATGAAACCTGAAATGGCTCTTGTTACGCTGAAAACATCTGTCATGTTTAATCTACTATCAATTTGAGTGACAAGGGTAGCTAAACCACATGAAAATGCTCCGAAGATGTTACAGATGCATGGAAGCTCTGGAAATTTAGCCCCTCACTATGTTATCTGATGCAGGGGCATTAGGCCCAAGACAACTTTTGTACATAAATAAATGCAAAGGGGGGTCTCATTTTTTATTTCCATATGAAATTATCCATAGTTGAGCTAATTTAGTTAATTTGTAGATAAAATGTAACTGCCCGAATGATTAATGGGCACCTGAAGACATAGTCAGTTTCAGAAGTTAAGCTAATTCTAGGAGTCTGTCTCTATCTGTCAGAGCATTAGTCTTAGAATTATGAATTTGAAGAGTTTGTGAGTCATCAAGAAATTCGAATTGATTCATTATAATTGATATAAAAATAAACCTCCATGATAGAGTCGATAGACCTGCACAGAAGACCTGCAAAGAGAACTGCATAGAGCTGCATAGGGAAGAGGAGGCCATTGTATCGAAGATCTGGCCGAGGACCAGGAGACTATAAGAAATTTCATTTATATAAGGAATCTGTTAGTATTATATGTGCGTTGATTGAGTAAGTTTTCTGTGTGTGAATATGTGTACGCATCCTGGTGAAAGATAATTGAAATCCCGTGGTAATTAAGAAACCCTGTGATGAGGTTATGTGCATATGGACTGGTTGAGTTCTCAGTGGAACACGAGCTAATGACTCAGGACTTATGAGCATTGGTGAATTCCATAGATAACTGTGTCAAACAGTTGGGGAATTTCTCTATAATCAGTTGTGTGAACAGAGGGTGAATTAGGTTAATGACATTCCCGTGCGCCTATGGTAGAGCAAGGAGATGCTGTGCTCGAACCTCCGTGAGCTAGGTAAAACCTTGTAATGAGTGTTGTGAATGTGTAGGCGATTAAATGAACCAAGGACCGGTGTATCGATTTGCAGATATGATACTAACCTTGTCGGAACCATAAGACATAAACCGTGGCATATGTAATGTGTTGTGTCTCCTCGAAATGGTCGTGCCCGAGTTCGTTTGGTATGGCCGCGCGAAGGATGAACAACGAGGTAGAGTTCAATGGTAGTAAGGTGTTGGTAAGCGGATGGAACCTGGAGTAAGAGTAGTCAGAACCTTGAGGACCGCACAGTAAAGACGGGTTTTCGGCATATCGCACCGCCTTTGTACGCTAAGTGGTATCCCCCATTTGGACACGATCAATGTCATAGGCCAACACGTGGCCTTGAGCGGTTTTGAAAACCCACTCTCATCGCGAGTTAACAATCATGTAACTAACTCATGCGATATCCAGTTGGATCATTGGATCGTCAAGGCCAGAGTGACGTATTATCCACCGTTGGATGTGGTAAGGCCACTAGCGCTAGGCCCCGCGCGTATATACGTCGACTGTTTTTGTCCTAACTAAGGTTCAACAGAGGTATGTGTGGTTGTTTACATTGACAAAAGTTTATTCATATTTATGTGTCCAAGCCTCATATGAAGTCCCAGTTATAAAGTGAATGCCATCATTAAAGGTTAGCGGGGTCCAATCTTATTATATGATTGTTTATAGTCGAAGCGCTACGGGGTGGTTTATTATATTAATATTTCATAGTCGAATTATGTTCATAACAATTGGAACGCCAAAAATTCATAACAAATATTAGAGATTTACTGTCTTGTTTTAAAGTTTCATTTTTTTTTTTTTAAATTGAACCCATCGTCGGTATACCGATGCTTTGTAAGTGTCGCTCTTCTGATGCCTTATAAGCGTCGGTCTTCCAACATTTTGAACGATTTCCATTTTTGTTGGTCATGTGACGTCCGTCGATATTGCAACAGTTCTTCCTGGCGTCGGTACTGCGACGCTTTTGGAAAGCGTCGGTATTGCGACGCTTCTGGAAAGCGTCGGTCTTGAAACACTTTTGCAATGTGTCATTCTTGCGACACTTTTGTACGGCGTCGGAATTGCAACAGTTTAGAAACGTCGGAAGAGCGACGTTCAAAATGTTGGACCACATTTCATCGGAATTGCGACAGTTTACAAACGTCGGAAAAGCGACGGTTTGGGAAACGTCGAAAGAGCGACAGTATAAAAATGTCAGAAGAGTGACGTTCAAAACATCGGACCACATTTCATCGGAATTGTGACAGTTCACAAACGTCGGAAGAGCGACGGTTTGGGAAACGTCGGAAGAGCGACGCTTGTTTGGAAGCGACCGAAAAGGTGTTGGTATTGCGACACTTTGTCAAGGTGTCGGAATTGCGACGTTATGGTGAACCACGTTTTGTCCGTCCTCGAACTGTCACTCTTGCAATGACTATGTGTCAGAATAGCGACGAAGTGGCCGTCAGAAATTGGGCCAAATTTTCTAGTGTGTCTATGTATGTATGTATATATGTCACTATATGACAGGGTTTTCAAGGATCATTATTATGGATGAATGATTTCTTATGCAGGTGAATGACATGAAGAGATCCATGGCTATGAGGAATCAAGTGGTAAAGTAGCCTTGGTAGATTTATGAGGTCAGTGTCATGTGGACATTATTTAATTTTAAATGTTTGTACTCTTCCTATGTTTATGTTATGGACAAGTAATGTTGAGGGGTACATCAGTAAAGTGAAAGCAGTGTGATATGTGAGATGCTAGGATAAGCACAGATAGTGGAAATACACTAGAGGAAAGGTTGTTTGTGGGGTTAGTGTGTGGTCTATGGGTGTGTAGTACTATTATTGTGTATATGTTGGGCATGTTGTATATTCAGTGATTGTACTTATGCTGATGTATACATTAAAATATGTAGTTTTGTGTACATATGTTGATTGTATGCCTATTGTATATATATGGTGTTGTGTATATATTGCATATGTAGGGCTAGGTATATATGTTTCTATGTACATGTTGGATATCTGGTGTCATTTACACATCGTACTATGCACATGTTGGATATGTGGTGTCGTGTACATATCGTATTGTGCACATGTTGGATATGTGGTGTTGTGTGCATACAGTGTTGTGCACATGTTAGATATGTAGTGTTGTGTACATATGGTGCTATGTACATGTTAAATATACAATGCTATGTACATATTGTGTTGTGTGTGTGATGTACATATGGTGTTGTATGCATGCTTATACATGTGGTGTTGTGTGCATGTGGTGATGTGTACATGTTGTACAAGTGGTGATGTGTGCAGGTGGTGTTGTGTACATGTCATGCATGTAGCACTATGTACATGTGATGGCATGTACATGTCATGCATGTGGTGTTGTGTACATGTCGTATTTTTTACACGTTATACAGGGGGTGTGGTATAAATTTGGCGTTGCGTACACGTTGTGCAGGTGGTGTCATGTACATGTGATATTGTGCACATCTTGTGCATGTAATGTTGTGTAAAGGTGGTACTGTGTACATGTTGTGAATATGGTACTTATACACTAAGCATATGAAATCTTATTCACGCTTGATATAAAAAATAAAGAGGTACTCGTTGGCAATAACAGGGGAAAATTAAAGGTGGAACTTCCCATGTATTTTCAGGCAACATGTCACCTTTGAACATGACACTCATATGCATTTCGTGTCGGGTTGGGGATATCCTTCATTCGTCACTTTTTGTCCTGGGTTTGGGAAATCAATTTTCCTCACATTCAATCATTATCTGTTGTCACCATGACCTCTTATCCATTTTTTGAGTCAAATGTTGCCACACTCTGGAGTCGTGTTGTCAATATGTTCAAGAGAAGTCCTTGTTGTAACAGTTAATCATCTTCTGCTTATTTGACCATCTTTGAAACAATCCTGAATCACTCCTATCATCATGAGAAATCCTTTGTTTTGTGTCGATTATGTGGGAATCATTATGGAACTCCCTCTATGGATAAATTACTGTCAACTTCAGCTCATTATCCAGGAAGATGATTTAGAAACTCATTTTCAGTACCTTGGAAATTGCATACCTCAATGGCAAGTTCTTCGTGTTCGACAATAGGTTCACATCACTGGCCTTTGATCGAATGATTTTGCTGGTGTTCAACTTCAACTCATTCATTCAAACTTGTATATTTTGTTGTCATACCTTAAGGGCCATCATCATCATTGGTGGTTTCCCTCGTTCTTGTTATCGGTTTACATTTTTGACCAATAATCAGGTGCTTTATACCATGTTCCACGTCGGTACATTTATTCACATGATTAGATTCGTGCAATGGGTAGATAAAGATAGAGATGAAGACCCTAGATCACATCTATTATTATTCAGGCTGTGTGGAGATATTTAGTATTCATGATTGTACACATGAACCTTTCTATACGGATGGTTGCGACCATACCATGGATCCATTTCCATGATCTCTTTTAGAAAAATGGTTGCGACCATGTCATGGGTTCATGTGTTATTTGATTCCTATTGAATGATATGTTATTATGCATGTTTATATCAGAGATGTCACATATTGTATTGTGATTGATTTGGCAGGTCTCTTGGCGGTATTTCGCGTCATTTCCTTGGTTCATAAAGCATTTCATAGATCACTCCCTATTATGCCTTCATGCTTTAGGGGGCTTATGTTACAGAGTAATTGATCACCCTGTTCACTTCCCATCCCTAATCCTGAAGTGCCCTAAGATGAAAAATGTGCAATATATCCACCATGGAGAATACATCAAGATATCCCTTGAAGAGCAACAGAAAGTTGCCTTGAATAATTTATGGAGAAGCTCAACTCAAAACCTAAATTTCTGGGTCAATGCTATTTGCGAGTTTCCGGCCCATGCTGATGGCATGTTTCTACAACATCAAGTAATTGAAGATCTAATTGAATTAAAAGTTTATTGGGAATACACTAGTTTCCTTAATAACAGTCTGGTGCATACGTTAGTTGGCTTCAGTAAAGTTGCCTACAAAATTCAGTAAAGAAAAATAAAATTTTGTGTGAATTTTTAAATACTCATTCACCTCCCCCGCCCCTCTTAGTATTTTTCCCAACAATTGGTATTAGAGTAGGTCCTTCTGAAGAATCTTGATCACTTGAAGGAGACCCGTCACAATGGGAAGTCATGAAGGGGTATTTTCTATCAAGCCACCAATGTCTAATGGAATTAATCTAATCTTCTAGAAGATACGAACAAGAGCTTATCTACAAAGTCTCGGAGTAGATATATGGGGAATAGTGGAAGGAGGTTATCAATATCTAGCAGTCGTTCCTAAAAATGTAGTAGGAAAGAAGAGATATGGAACCAATGAAAAAGTTTTCAATTCCTTATTGGGAAGCCTAACATAATCAAAATTTGTCAAAGTCATGTAGCTAAATTCAACAAAGGAAATATGGGACAAGATCATCCAGATCTATGAAGGTGATGCCAAGGTAAAAAGTGTTAAGCTTCAAACTCTTAGAATTCAATATGAAACTCTTAGAATGCATGATGATGAAATTATTGTAGGTTTATTTCTAAAAGTAGATGAGATTGTGAATTCTATGAGAAATTTGGGTGAAGATATAAAATATTCAACTTTAGTAGAGAAAATATTGAGATCTCTAACTCCAAAATTTAGGTAAAAAATGTCTGCCATTGAATAAAAGAAGGATTTATAGATCCTTATTGTTGTACAACTCCACGAGATTATAACTAACTTTGAAATGAGAAAAGTAGGTCCTTCAAATATCAGAGAATATGCATTTAAGGCATTTGCAAAAGGAAAAGAAAAGGTAGTTCTCAAGGAATCAAGTTATATATCATAAGAAGATGAGGAAAATTTTGTGAGGAAACTTGAACCGGGAACTGGAAGGTTCAGAGGTAAGCTTCCCTTCAAGTGTTTTTCTTGTGGTAGACTTGGTAATTATTCTACTAAGTGTTCTTATAAATAAATCATGAAAAACAGAAACGGTTTGAAAATATGAGAATATTTTATACAAATGAAGATAGTGATGGTTTATAAATTGGAGAAGAGGGAGAGTTTGATCAAGGTCTGCAAGTACTTATGGCATTTAGTATTAATGAATATGATAACAATGCCCTAGAAGAGAAGAATATTTTGATTGAAGAATCTACTAGATCAGGGTGGAAAGGATGGTTTCATGGATGTTGTTTCTCTTGTAACTCTATTGGACATAAGGCCATTGATTGTAGGTTAAGTATGTTGAACATAAATAAGAGATTGGATAAGTTCTGACACATAATAAGAAATTTCAAGAAAATATGGAGAAAGAAGTAACACCGATCAGAAACGTAGGGAACATTGACCCTACTACAGTCATATATTTCTAAATACTATTTCTCTTAGTGACTGCAAAAGTGATGTCAGATATATTATCAGGGATCAATAATGCATCATCATAGGGGGAGCAATATATGGTGATTCCCATAGTTTGTTTCGTAATTCTTCTTGTTTATATTTCTGACAGTGCATCTGATGTGTCAACAAAAGACAGGTACAGAATGAACAAGCTCAGGGGGATCTAAAGCAGTGAAATTTTCAATATTTCAAATTCTGTACATGGATCCGATGAAATAAAGCCGCCTATGTACACGAGTTCCTTTGCAAATAGTCGTGTATGTTTTTCTTTAATAGAAAAACAATAGGACAGACTCAAGAACATATTTTGACATACTGCTAACAGTTATGATTTAATTTTCTTGGTCTGATGTTGATGGTAATAGTTTGATGATGAGGTAGCATAGGTACAGGGGGAGAATTATCCTTGCAAACTATAATGCATTGTTGGCATTATGTTGGTAATGCTTATTGAATTATGAGGTTTGTTGGTCTTGGTTATAAAAGTTGTATCTGTAAATTGATGCAAAGGTCATGTTAAGACCTATGATTTAACAACTGTCATATTCAGTCATGTTTGGACTATTGAAGGTCAATTAATATATGTATGTAATCCCATGATGGGAAGATGATGTTATGTAACCCCACTTGGTTGTGTGATTGATGTAAGTATGAGTCCTTGGTGATAAGGAAGGTCATACTCTATTGAATTATAGAGTCATGTAATTCATTGAAAATATTTCTGAAGATTCAGCATGTGCTCAAGGGGAGCATGGTCAGTATAGTGCAGATCATATCTATAGAGCTCTTGTATCTACAACGAAATATAAACCTTGTTTTAGCATTGGTCTTCCATTTTCCCTTGATGTCAAAGGGGGAGAGTAACTTGGTGTTTGAATAATGCTTATAATAGTGTGCCTAACATGTATCTTCAGGTTATGGTGATCAAACACTGTTGGCTCGAGGGGTCCTAACCTAGGTTCGGAGTTCAATGTTTGCAGCCAAACCCCTATACTACTGGCCCTTTCGGCAGTGACCTACTTGCGCAAGTCAAAGTCCCACCCAAAATAGTATGGGTGGGTGCTGGAACCAGGTTTTCGCACCCTAAGAAAGGGTAGGTAAGGCAAGTAGAGCTGCGTCTGGCCCTGTGATACCCAGATCACCTCTTTCTGCGCAGGGTCTACAGGTCTCTTTTCGCATCCACGTGCGCAAGGTCTACAGGTCTCTTTTCGCATCCACGTGCGCAAGGTCTACAGTGTTTGATAATTATATAATTCTATGACAGTAGCACAATATTGCATAAAACAGAACAAAACAAATCCAAATATAGTAAACACACTTACACAGAACTTTCGCAGCTTGAATACAGAATGCACATAATACATAAATTACCAATGATTTGCAAAACAGTTACATAGATTCAGTTCTCAAACAACCTTCCTTACTCATCAATTCATCAATTCCCTCTTACAATACCCATCCCAGCCTGGGCACACAGAAGTAGGGTCCGCACATAGCAGGACTCTGGATCTCCGTGCACATAGCCAACATGAGTCCTTTCCCCAAAAACCCAAACATATTTACTAAACCACATTTCGCATCAATAGCTCCTTATTTTTCTACCTTACCATTCAAAATGTCCCTCTATTTATAATAATCTAGCCTAAACTTTCCTATGGTCCACAAACCGTGGTTTTCAGACCCCAGGTTTGCCCTTTGACCCATTATAATGCTTTGGGGCTTTGACCCACCCCAAAACCCCTATGCTAGCCTAATTATAATCAAAATTATACAAAATCGGACTAGTTTCGCAGCTCGTAGGAGACCCTGTTCCAACAGTCCCCCAACACAATCTTGTGACTCGTCTCGAGTCACTGTGGTGGTGCAGTCTCTATCTGTGCACGTAAGGTATTGAAGGTGACGATCAGCGGAGGTAACACTTCCTGACTCTAGGCAGTAGCACTTTGTGCGATATCGACAAGCTTCAGGGAGGTAGGTCCTTCCGGGCCATGGTAACCCGTTCCAAAATTTGGTTGAGCCATGTAATGGCATTGTGAGCATCTTGAGATATCTGGAACGCAGCATCACCCCATGGTTTCAAGCACTTTCTAATGGCATGCTTGGTGCGTCGGAGATCTACAATCGGGTATTGTAGAGCATTTCTAGTTTCCAAGAGTGCCAGACGTTGCTCGGGGGTGAGGGAAGGCAAGGTAGCTTCGATTTGATCGAAAGCAGCTTCCTTCTGGTGTAAGTCTTCTCTAACATGCTAAAGCATCGGGTTGATCTGGACCGCTATCTAGAGCTGCATGACCGCTTCGAGCAACTGAGTACCCAGAGTAAGCTGTCCTTTAATAATGTCTGTAGTGTCAGTTATCAATGCAACCCATTGTGCCTATACCTCCGGGGATATGGTAGGCTATGCTTGGGCCTGGTACACTGTGAATTGGCGGGTCATTTGGGTCTTGAGGGCCTGCATTTTGGTTTGGGACTCCTTGAGTGCCGCAACCAAGTCTTCTAGGGTAGCCTGGAGCGGAGCTGACACCGGGAGTTCATCAGGGATCTCTGTGTTGAGTTGGTGAACCATTGTTTCAAGTTGCGCCATAAGGGAGATATCCTCGGTCTGGCATGTGAGGAGAGGTGTGGCCACATTGAGGAGTTGCTGCGTGGTTTGGTCGTGATGATGGATCTCTTGCAGCACGGTGGTGTGTAATCCTAGTAATGCCTCGTGGGGTAGCTGCGCCAAATCTACTTATAGTTTCATAGCTATTGTGAGGTGGTCACCGACCAAGAAAGTGCTAGGTAGTGAAAAAATATGGCCTTCATTGGTAGGTAGCCTGGAAATGCGGAGAAGTCACAGTGTGTCCCTATTTCACTTCGTACCCCAAGGGGATGGAGTATCCTTGTTGGTCAGCCCTTCTGTGTGCAACACTGGCTGTGACTCGACTGCATCAGTTCTCATGGCGCGTTATGGTAGTTGCGTATCATCCCGCATTGTTACATTGAAATTTGTCACCGTGACATTTTAGTACTCCCTTAGAAGTCCACAACATCAAAGTTCCTAAAGTCAAGCCTTGAAATTAAGAGAAAAGCTCATAAAAGTCTTAATAACTCTTGTACTGCACTTTCTCTTAGTATTGCCTATGGTCCCACAACTTTTGGCTATAAATAATGCGGAGCTAAATGCACTTTATGTTTATTAAAGGTGCGGACCCCTGTGAAATATAAGAAAAGGTGCAAGTAAAATCTAGAAACTCAGTTTGAGTCATTTTTGGAAGCTTCTAGAAACATTCCTGTGGTGGAAAGTCTGCTCTTTTCAGGTTCATGTATCCCATCCATTAAGGAGCTAACCCCTTTATGTAAGGAGCTAATCCCTTTGAAGAATGATTCTATCCCTTCTTGTTTGGATTTGTAACCTCCTCTCTTCCACTATAAAAAGAGGCATAGGGCAGCCTCAAAGGGTTAGAATTGATGAGTTGAAGCTTTAGTATTGTTCGAGGTGAAATGCTGTTGGAACTTAGACCCTTTTAACTGAGATTTTATGTGGGGAAGATTACATACCTGTATGTATCTAGGTTGGAAGAGTTCAAGGCTTGTCAGAGTAAAGTAAATGCTTATTCCGGACCCCAGGAAGGCTTGTATGACATCAAGGCAGACACGGTTGTAAGGCTCTTCTTATTTAAGTTAATACAAATGAATATTGTTTTCTCAATGGGATATTTAATTGATTATCTCATTTCATGAATTCCTTTATCATATTGATAGATGTTTGATGCATAAATTGATTTATTATACAGGTGATTTTGATCTTTTCTTGTGTTCGTGATTGCAGATCCTTGACAATGACTTTCTTCAAGCCACTGGAAAGAAGATCAGCGCTAGACTACAAGTAGGTTTCTAAAACCCTGTTATAATTAATTCCATGTCAAACAATATCTAGAGAAAATGGTTTTTATTTGTCTGTTTGTTGCTAGATGTCCGTAGGACACTTGGGAGGTTTGTCTTATCCATAAGAACGACTTATCCATCCAAAAAAATGGTGACTCCGTTGGGGAATGGATCTTGAACTTTGATTTATTTTATTTTTGACTTCTGAATTTATTTTTTCTGATTTTGATTGATTTATACTGGCTTGGGTAGTTTATCCCTGTAGAATCCCTGAGAAATGATTGAGAGTTTTTTTTGTTTTTTCTTTAGTTTTCTTGTGTCCGCTATTTTCTTTTATAGACAGTGCAGGAAGTTCCGCACTTTTCCTGTACCCACAGTGCGGGACTGCACTGGTTTGCACTGAATCCTATGGACCCTGTGAAAATTTTTGAAAAATCTTAGAATCCTCTTTTCTGGATTAGTTTGTTAGATTCTCAGTGAATACCCAGACTTGTATCTTCTGTCAGAAATCCTTGGTTAAGAGTTTATTTCAACATTTTTAGTTTTGAATGATTTTCTGAAAAATCTACATGTTATAATGATTTTTGCTTTGTCTTTATCCCGCTCAAGGATTAGAAACCTTGGAATACCTTTAGATCATTGGTATTTCCTTGCTTTCTTGCCGAGTCTGACATTATAGCAGAAATTATTTTATGAGATTTAGATCCCATTTTTCTCATTTGCAAATCTTTAAAAAACTTTTGTTAATAAGTTTGGAATTTCACTTGAAAACAAAAATTGGATGTTTTTTGAGTTTTTGCTGATCCAAGCAAAGAATTTCTTGGTTAGATTACAAGAGAAGCAAGGCATCCTCAAGATATTTGAAGTTTTAATTCAGATTTAGTCTTTAGAATTTTTAGATCTCAAAATTAGTGTTTTTAGCTTTGAATGTTATTTCTAGAAATTGTAGTGTTCTTTTGAAGAAAAACTTGGTTTGTAGTTTCAATCTTAAATAAAATGGATTTCTTATTGAGCAATAGATCATTTTTAGTTCTCAATGAAATTAGATTTCTTTTCATTTATTCTTGTTTGAAGGAAAGATTTGTTTTTAAAAGATTGCATTTCTCAACCCTTCCTTTAGATAGAATTCATTGAAAGAAAACAAATTGTTTCTCATAATAGATGCATTTTTAGTGTTTTTTGAGTTGGGTCACTACATATCATCAGTTTCACTTTCGCACCTATTGTCCTAAGAAACAAATTTTTAAAATCAACGCTTAAATAAAAATCAATCTAGTAATTTTTATATTTCTAGGGATCTTTTCACCAATATAGCCTAGGCTAGTGTCTTGGAGTAGGGAGTAATTAACTCTCCAAGACAAGTAAAACAAACAAGTAGTTGATCTTGCGGTAGGAAAAAAATTCAATAGTCGCTTGTATGCTCTGGGAAGCTCCTCTTAAAGGAGTCAAGCATGAGGTCATATATGAACCAGTGGGATAATCAATTCTATCTCATTGGGAATGATAGAAGATATGTGCGTATTAACAACGGTTAACCTAGGATAGACCATTGTCGACGAGCTTGGGGTCACTTATCGGTATACCTTGGATTATGTCAAGGAGCCTTCAAGGGGATTAAGTTTTGTTACTCTGCCCTTGCGTGTATGTCAGATCATAGACTGTTCCCCCAGGTATATTAGTTCCTATTGGTAACCTTAGTGACCATAATCTTACAGTTTTTTCCTAAGGTGATTGTGGAGGAAAGATCCCACTGTACCTAGAGCATACGTCGACTAAACTCACTTGGACTCTCCGGAGGGTTATCTTCACTCAAGATGGTTTAAGTGGAGAAACTTGCACCGGTCTATTTAATTAAGCAGGTTTTCGGGGTAATTGTTCCAACTGCCCTTTCTACATTAAATACTACAATGTTGGATTTCATCACCAACTAGTGTTTTTAATGTGGGAAGCTACTGTTTGTGTGTGGTTTGATCTCCTAGATTTTTAGGTGTGTGATTCATTTGTTTGTTCCATTAGCAACTCTAGGAGTTTTTCATTGAAATCTTATTTGATTGCGTGTGATTAATAATTTTTAATCATCGCTGAATTACCAAGACAATCGCGTAGACTCCAGGGGAAGCCCCCTGAGTATACACCAATCCAACTTGAAGGGCTGTGAGCTCTAGTATCACCTAGTGACAGTAGAATTAGATCAACAAAAATAGGAGAGTCATCTATATTTGTTCATCCTGATTATCAATTACAAACAACAGAGCATATTCAAGAACCGATTTCAGTTTCCGAAGTTACTGGTAGCATTTCTCCTTCCAGTGAATTAGCTAACGAACCTGAAATTTATGAGCCTAACACTGAACCTGCTGTATTGGAACCATCTTCAGGATTTGTTACTCCAACTTCTAGTGATCCTGGTTCACCTAGGGTAAGATATCACATTACTGAAAATCTTCCTTCTGACCTCATATCTATTGAAGAACTTGTCGGTCCAGACGAAGATGTAACTCTTCCTGAAACCCAACAGACTTTGAATCTTAGGGAGCTGTTACACCATTTTTTTGTCATCTAACCTATTATTATTAGATGAACCCAAGTACACCATGTAAGACCAATTTTACCTAAAGCAAAATTGCTTTCACCACATCTATTTATGTTTCATGGTCATATTTAACCCAAAATAAGGATATCAATTAAGTAAATCATTATTTATTTAATTGTTTCCCAAGAATAAGTTATTTAAATCACTATTTAAATCATATTCTTAGTTAAATTTGACTAAATCAAATATAAATAATTAAATAAACCATTATTTATTTAATTATATTCCCCTCATTTCCCTTAAATAACAAATAAATCATTTATTTATTTTTTATTTATAAATAAAGGAATTGACCCAAGTCAAAAACCCTTTTCCCTCCAACAAATATAATAAAATATTCCTAAAGGGTGATTCTAGAAGATGTTTAATAATATTTTATTCATGCACCAGGTTCTAGAACACCCCAATATTTTGTTATAAATAGGAAGGTTTTTCCCATTCATTAGTCACCTCTATTGCATTGGATCACACTGGATCTACTTTTGGTCACCACTTTGCATTTCTATTTTATGAACTCCCATTGAGTTCCATGTTTTTGTTTCCCATAATAGTTAGAGAGAGAGACCATTAATCTGAAACACTGAGGACTTCCAAGAACCCAGCCCACTGAGGAGAACTGGAAAACACCTTTCTTGTTTTCCTCTCAGGTGCCCCATTCTTTGATATAATAAAAAGATTCTTTTAAACATGTATTCTTGTCTTGTCCATTGATGCTTATATTTTATCTGCTTAATATACTCCATATTTAGATCTAGATGCATGCAGCTTATTTCAGATTTTAAGATATTTTGCAGCCATAACTTATGTTAGGGCTACTTGATATGCATAGCTAAAGTGATTTTTTACGATGAAAAATTCATACTAACAATTGGCGACTCCACACGGGTTTTCTTTTGCGACCACTGTCATTTTCTATCCTCTTCCATATCCAGTTGTTTCACCACCTAGGGTTTCTCTTCCATTTTCTGTTTTTCCTATTTTTATGTTATTTTTACCCTCTAACCCTCACATTTCTAACTTCCTTGTGTTTCTAGTCCTATTGCGCAGGTGACCGACATCAGCCGCAGATGAGACAACAACATTTTCTAAAATCTGCCACCGCCAGTCTCAGATCTGCAGGTCACACTTATTGGCCCAAAAAGTGCGACCTGGCCTTGAGGTCGCACTTTTCAGCCCCAAACCTGCGACCTGGCCTAAAAACAGGCCCAAACCTGCGACCTACAACTTTTTCTGCAATCTGCCAACACTTTTTCTGGTTTTTACTGAAGCTTCTGTCAGGGTTTTCCAGCCTCTGTCTCCACCTGTTCAGACCTATTGCTGATCTACTTCACTCACCTAACTGGGACTCTTGCCCCTTCAGGCTTTAGTTCCCTCCACCTTTTGTGGGAGAGTTTGTTGCTGTTTTCAGACGTCTACATTTCCAGAAGTTTCAACCTTATTTCAGATCTGATACCTCCTGTTCAGATCCTCATAGGTCAGATTTTTTTCCCTTTCTATACACTGCCTTTCGCTTTTTCTGGGTTCATCTCTAGGGTCACCTCTTTGACCCCCCTCTTCTTTAGCTGATCTCCTATTTTCTAGCAGCAACCTTGCCCCTGCCTCTTTGCTGCTTTCTACACCACTCATTAGGAGAATTTTGAGGTCTAAAATGGGCCTCCTAGGAAAAGTGTACAACAAAAATAAACTTTATAACAACCAATAGGATTCAATATGATGACGTCAACCATGGGGGATGATTTACCATTTTTTAAATAAAAGGGTAAAAATATTAAAAAATAATAAAATAATAAAACTACTTTTTCAACTCGTATTTTCAACTTATCTCCCAAAATTTTTACTCAAATTTCAAGCGGGAGTACTTGTTGGATGCAAAATTTAATTCCTCATCCAAGGAGTACCCATGTTGCATACTTTCGATGGGTCCTACTACATGAAAAATGAGAAATACATAAAAAAAAACGTGATTACAATCACGTTTTTTATGTGTTTCTCATTTTTCATGCAGTAGGACCCATCAAAAGTATGCAACATGGGCACTCCTTGGATGAGGAATTAAATTTCGCATCCAACGAGTACTCTCGCTCGAAATTTGAGTAAAAACTTTAGGAGATAAGTTGAAAATATGAGTTGAAAAAGTAGTTTTTTCATTTTTCCCTCTAAAATTTGATGATGTCATCAAATCTTATTTGATTTTTTCCACTATTATTTTATAATTTCCTTAGGAGGCCCATTTTAGACCTCGAAATTCCCCTAATGTTCCAGCAGATTTCTCCGTTAGATCCCAGTCCCCCTGGACCATATATCTATTGATCCCTTTGTCGCGTGCTTTGCCTAGTTTCTTTCCCTCTTATAGACTAGTTTTGAGAGATCTGCCTCTTTGGGTTCCATTGCTGCCTTTTTTAGTTGTTAATTTTCTGTTCCTTTACTCTTATTTACTGCAGATTTATTTTCCATTACGCAGCACACTTTTTCTTTTACTCTCAAAACGTTTGGGTTTAATCAATTAAAATTAACGCATGCCACACCCTGACCCTAAGCGAAGAAGAGCCTAGTTAACACCGCCTGGCAAAGACTCTAAAATTAATTGACACTGCACCATTCTACCCTTGTCTCCTTTTGCTTTCTCGCCCTTTTTCCCTGGTCGGTATTTCTTCTTCCTGTCATCATTGCGCCCCCAAGGCGCTTGTCCCGGAGACTTCTTGGCCTTCACCCTCAGTTTCTGGTTGGTTGACTTCCTCCTTCCCATCGACATCGAGTAAGTCCCCCTCCAAGTCCGCCCTCCGACTCTCCCTCTGATTGTTTGGGTTCTCCCTCTTCTCCTGGTTCTCCCCCTGTTACTCTCTCCATGTTGACCTCAGGGCTTACTACCAGCAGTAACACCAGTTCTACTGCTGGGTCTGTTTCTAGTGGAACCACCACGGGGCCTGCATCCACCGCCCCTCTGCTCCCTTATATGGCCGGCCTTAGCCTCCTCGACTTCCACCAGCTTATTAATGACCCCATCCGCCATGATGGCAGTTGGCCTGCTATGCCTACCAAGCTCCCTTCTGACATCCCCAAATTTGAAGGCCTTGCTAGTGAAGATCCCTCTAACCACATCCGCTCTTTTCACATGTGGTGTTCTTCTAACTCCATCACCGATGACTCCATCCGTCTCCATTTTTTCCAATGCACGCTTACTGGTGGGGCTTCTAAATGGTATGTTGACCAAGCCACCTCTTCCCATACCACCTTTTCGACCATCGCCCAAGCCTTTCTGTCTTATTTCCAGCTTCCTCTCCGCTACGACACCGGTACGGAGCTTTTAACTTCTTTTCATCAAACCTCTTCAACCCGCCTTTCTGCTCATGTCCAGGAATGGCGACGACGGCGAAGCCTGTGTCACGCCCCCCCCTTTGAAGACCGAGTTTATATGGACTGATTCCTTTTCTCTCTCCTCCCCCCCATTGGCAAAGATTTTTCCTCTCACTTTCCCCAAACTGAAGAAGCTGCCCTTCAAATAGCTTTGAAGTACGACCTTATTTATGCTCAATCCGGTTATGTTTACACCGTTCTCCCTGACCTTCCCAAGCCCGGTGGTCCAAACGCCTCAAGCGCTTCTCATTCTTCCGATGGTATCGTTGGAGCTCTATCCCATACCACCCCCCAACCGCTTCCCCCCTTTATTTTTCCACCCGGAGGGGCCAGCACCATCAGCACCTTCCCCTTTCCCGGCACCATGTACCCCGGTTTTGGCATGCCTCCCCCTTTTGCCTACCCTCCTCCTTATCTCACTGGGGCCCATCCTCACCCTTATCCCTCTCCCTAGCCTGGTTTCCCCACTCCCCCCACGTTCGGACCTCCCACTCCCTTGCCCTTTGTTCCCTCGCAATCGCACTTACTCCCCCTAGGGCACGTATTTGCGCAACAAGGGGCAACTCCTCCTCGACGGAGAAGAGGCAATCCATCCACTTTTGGTAACCGTGGACCCAATCCCCCCAATCTTGACTCTAACACTGCCAACCAGCCACAGGGCTCTCAACCCAGGCCAGACAGACTACTTCGCACCAATAAACCATGTTCATGTTGCGGTATCTATGGTCATTACACTCATGATTGTCTGCTCCTCCCACAGATGCGAAAAATGTGGGAGTATCAGGCCATTGTGCGTGGACAACACTCCTCCCCTAATACCTCCCCGCATCCGACTACTTCACAACCTGCCGTGTTTACCGATCCTTTCCCTAAACAAGGATTCATCGCTACTCAATCACCTCATGCCCCTAGCACCACTCAACCTTCCCCTTCTAACACCTCTGACTATCAAATTCTCATGATGGCCTCTGACCCTCCTCTCACTGTCGACCTTAACCTGCAAACTCGGTCTCGCCAATACTCCCCGCCTCCCGTCCCGTCTGTCTCCGAGTCCCCATCATTAACTTCTACACCCCCAATGGTCCCTATCTACCTCTATCGACACCCAATGGTCCCTTTCAAATCCCTCCACCCAAAGTTGAGGTCCACACAAAAATTCCTAAGGGTCCATTATGCCGAAATGCTACATCTGGTCGGGCCACCCATTCTTATAGCATAGTAGATGATCTGGCACAATCTCCAGCTGCCATTTCAACACTGGAACTCCTCCAGTCATGTCCTTCTCAAAAGAAAGCTCTACTATCTTCCATGGGTGTTGTAGATCCTGCTAATGACCTATTAATTTTTTTCGACGCCCGTCAGTCAGATCATCCCCCTCTTCCTCCTTCAGTTTCTTTCCAAATCCCCATCAAAATCCGAAATGCCAATGTCGCTCGATGTATTATTGATAAGGGGGAATCTACCTGTGTAATGTCTACCTCAGTTTGGAAATAACTTGGCTCCCCTGAGTTGGCCCCTTCTACCATCACCCTTCATGCTTGGGATGGCCACGCCTCCCAGCCCATCGGCCTTTTTCGTAACTGCCCTATCACCCTTGCTGGTAAGACTGTCTGTGTCGAAATTGAAGTTATCGACGCCCCTCTTGACTACAACATTCTTTTAGGGCGTAGTTACACTTATGCTATGTCTGCCATCCCCTCTGCAGTCCACCGCAAGATGTTTTTCCCTCATAATGGTAAGATAGTCACCATTGAATAGTTGTCGTATCATGAACCTAAATCTCTTACCTCACCGGAGTCCACCATCTCTATTGTCACCAATAAGCAAACTGTTGATTCTTTGACCAGTGTTTCCCTTGGTGTCTACAAAGACTCCTCTTTGCTTGGCACCTTCCCCGCCCTCCCCCTTCTCCTGTCTCTGACCCTAGCTTGGCGAATGTTTGCATGATGCAATCATCCCAGGCTGCCCTCCCGCAACCTGCCTTGGCTAGTCAGCAACCTCCACCTCATCCGATGTACCCTGCTCCTAGCCCTTCGCCTCCGCTGATTCAACCCCTCTCGTAGGGCCCTCCCCCTCTCCCTAACACTCCTGACCCTCCTTCCCTTCCCGAATCGGTTCTCTCCAGCCTCCCCCGCGTCAGAGCCGTCCATCCCAACCATTACTCCGCCGATCAAATCCCTTTTCTCGGTCCCCCTCCTGGAGTCTATTCGGTTCCCGTCATGGCCACCCTTTCCCTTCCCAATTTAATGTTGGGAATACCGGTATGGTATCTTACTCCTCCCACCGAGACCCCTCCCGGTCACCCTAGACCATACATTGTTGTGACGCCTATTCAACCGATTCCCGTTGTTCCTTCCACCACTCTGGTACCCCTAGCCCCTTCACCCGATCCTCCTCATACTGAGTCCGCGCCGGGTAAGAAACGAAAAACTCGCAAGGGAGCATCCAAAGACAAAGCCATCGCCACTGACCCTATTCCCCCTCCACCCCCCAAGCCGTGTGCCCTATGTGATGCTATCGGTCACGCCACCCATACTTGTTCTGAGTTGCCCCGTATCTGACACATGGTTAAAGTCGCGTTTCCTGAATCGACGACCTCTGAAACCCCTGTTCCCTCCTCACCTGTCACCAAGAACCCTAAGGCTCTTCGCACCAACAAACCTTGCGCTTTATGTGGGATCCACGGTCATTATTCCCACCATTTTCCTCACCTCACGCATTACCGAGCTTCTTTAGAGGTCATTCGTGAGTATGAGATTGAACAAAATCAATCTGCCTCACCCATCCTTGCTCAGTATGCGTCTGTTTTACTTGACGTCCCACCACCTGATGTTGAGATGTCCGAATATGTTGCTCCTCTTTTATACCTATAATCATCCACCCAACCCTCAAAGTACATCCCCTCCGTATCCACTTCGTCTATTTCACCTAATCCCCCTTCCGCGACATTCTTGGGCTCCTTGTGTTTTGACCATCTCTTTACTTGCTCTTCCGTCATTCCCCCTGATGACCCATTTCTGCGCCTTTCTTCCAGGACTGATGATTTAGGTAGCTTTGCAGCCTCATGTGGTTTTCGCCTTCATTCCCTATCTCCCCCCGATCCCGATGTCCCCATCCATATCTCCAATTTACTTCCCAACATGAGTCCCCGATTCTCCTCCCGTCTCTTGTCTCGTGCTGCTATTCGATCAACTCCATCATCCACACATTACATTGGTTATGCCGATGGCGCCAGTCGCTATTCCCGCCACCTCGCTTTAGCCGCCTGGGCCATCTTTACCCCTATGCATACCCTTGTTCTTGCACATGGGGTCTGCATTGGTACCGCCACCAATAATCAGGCTGAGTATGATGTCGTTCGTGATCTCTTAGCTGACGTTCTCTCTCATCGCATCCTCCATCTGCAAGTTTATTTATATTCCCTGCTTATTGTCCTAAAACTTAATGGTGTCTACCGTGTACATCATCCTACCCTTTTTAGACAATATTTACGGGTGAGACTTTTAATTCTTGAATTTAGATTCATTTCATTCAACCACATCGCTAGAAGTCACAATTATTATGTCGATCAGATCGCCAATCATGTTCTAGATTGGCATTTATCACACACAACACAATAGCATCCACAAAATACACATAAAACTCATATATATATAACATGTGTTTTACAGTCCATATACTTTGCAACATATGACATGCCCATAGCATGTTACAAAAACCAAAACTACAAAACTGGGGGGCATCACTTGCCCCTACATACAATACTAGGGGGGCACCACTTGCCCCTACATACATACTGGGGGGCACCACCTACCCCCGCCTCTAATCATGCTCTAGAGGATCCAGAGCCAACGGCTCTGCTCCCGCAGCTTGTAGATCATGCACCGTCTGCCCGACCATTGCCATGCGTTACATGATCCCTTGCCATTCCGAGTGGAGTCCAATACACAACTCTATGTATTGATCATCTAAATCCTGCCAACCACTCTCTGACACACCGGTCAATAGTCCCTCACATCTACGACGGATATCCTCCACCAATGCGGCCATCTCTTCATTCTGTCCTGTGCTCGATCCACTGGCACCAATAGCTCTTGCTGCTGCAGGTCGCCCCATATATCCGGCCAGTTTTACCAGAGCTATATCTGCATCCCAAAAAATATAAATATTAGCACCATGCATGCTAGTCACCAACTATAAAAGGAACATAACAGATTAGTTGCTTGTCACTTACCATCGGGGCCCCATACTCGCCCAGGTGGTAGCGGCAAGTCCGGATCTCCCAAGTAACTCATCCCACTATAGGGATAGTCATCTATGTATAATGGCATATGATCCCAATGTGAAAAAAACTCTAGTCGAAACACCCTTCCGACCGCCCCTCCTCCTCTACTCAGTATTCGTCCCCATCGACGCATCCGGGGCTCTCTCGGGCCCCCATCAGGCAACTGTATCCGCGGTCGTAAGGTCGGGATCTTCTCAAAGAAGAAAGAGCACAACACCGTCCCATACGCACAATCATGATTCACCTGCCACTTACATAGCGACGACTGGCGTTTCAGCGATGCCATAATCATCTGGGCCCACCCATAGTAGGTCCCACCCAACACACTCTCTACAATCATCATCTTCCCTCCAATGATGTGATGGAGCGCCTGACTGCCCAAGATCCATAGCACTGCTGTGGCCACTGCCCGGGCCTCCAACCTCTGTAAATCCCCAATAGATATCCAATTCCCCTTGACTCAGACACTCGGTCGACAATGTCATTCGACAAACTCCATAATGTTACGCCCTCACGGTAACACTGGCTACGTATTCCCCACCATCCCCAATGGAGGGAGACCAGTCAAGAAATATAGATCCTGGACCGTCAGCTTGATCCTGTGCCCCTGCACTATAAAAAAATCATGATCCGGATCCCAATAACTGACAATCCGGGCCAACAAGGGCTCACCAGCCCTCATTAAAGGATTCTCCAAAAATTTCAGCACCCCAAACCTAGCCAGTGCACGACGGACACCCGTATCTACTTCAATCTCTGTCCGCAATGCACCCAGATCTCTTTCTCTCCATTTGATTAGTATATCTACCATAGCTGCACAAAACCAACATCTTTGTCAGTCTACAGATCACCCATACTGGATTAACTCACACCAAAACTAAATCTCAGCCCAAAACAGCACTGAAATCCCCTCCCTCTCATAGGTCGCACTTTTCAGGCAAATCCTAGGATAGGTCACACCTTTCAGGCCTAAACCTGCGTCCCAGGTCACAGTTTTTGCCCCAAAAAGTGCGACCCACCCGTAAGGGTGAAGTACGTCCAGTTACTAAGATTTTAGGCCCTAATCTGAACTTTGAATCCATCAAAAACCAAGAGTAGGATTAGGCCTCTTACCTGCAATTAACGGATCACAATTCCAACGGTCGGTTTGTCCGCTACGATCGCCGCAAGATTTAGGGCCTCCTCTCCTCTCCACATTCACCACAGCTACACAAGGAAATGAATGATTTTGGAGAGAAAATGCCTTATTAGAAGAAAACCCCTAATTTTTCTTTCGTTAGCTGCGACCCAAATGTGGCCCCGTTTGACAAACCGTTCACACCGTTGGAAAGCTCTCACCGAGCACTACAATGGGTATCTGTTATTTTTTCATCGTTTGATACTTCAGCAGGACACATTTTGTCCATGAAGGATCTCCCCATTTCTCTTCAAAACTGAATTTCTTCACTTTCAACACTTGTAATTGGGGCACCACTGTACCTCCTTACTTGTCCTTGACTGTGATTATTTTCATCATGAGCTACCCCATTGTACTCATGCTTTTAAAATTCCCCATTGGACCTTTCCTACACGGCAGCACCACTGAGTCGCCCTTGTTGAGAGCACATGCATAGAGTCCACATCCCTCCTTGAAGTCTGTGTTTTCTCCCTTCACATCCCTACATTATGCCCACCATAATTTACCCTCCTTACCATTATATCAGCTGCCACCCATCACATTCATACCCTCTATGCTCTAACAAGGGAAGTCACCCATCCACTCATTCGTCTTCCTCCTTCCATCATCATTATCACTACCTATATGATCGTTTCTGTAGACCTACTTCTGTCGACATCAGCTTATCTTCTCCAGCAGACAAGTCCAGGGGGCAGTAGACCTTGGTTCGCACTCTTCAGCCTGATCATGATTGCTACGCTTAGTGATTCTGTGATGCTGCCGCAGTCATTCATGATTCCCGGGTGTGTGTGAGATGTCCCAACCCTCATGAAGGGGTGGCCCTCCAGGTAGCCCCCCACACACCCGGATGACTTCGTCACTTCAGTCCGTGATGCAGCTCCTCTCATTTGACGATATCGGCCTCCGTTGCTTGCAGCACCTTTTCAACTTACTTGTATCTGTCAGTTTTTGTGAGCCCTTCCCCGAGTGTAGGGGGAATTTGGCTATACTTGTATCTCATGTACTACATTATTACTGTATAAGTCTTGATGGTTATTCCAGGCATCGCATGTATGTGGGAGTCATCCTTCTATTTTCTCTGGCTCATGTTTTGGCCAGCACCTCTTTCATTATTGCGTTCCGTGGTTTTCCAGGCGCCTTATCTTTTGTACTATTGTTTCGGCGGGCATAGGTATGCCTCCCTCGCCGCCTTTCACATTGGTACCGCTTCATACATTTGAGACTTGTTGCACCTGTAAGTCTCGTCTCCTTAGGGTCTAGTCTTTCACACACTTTAGATTACCATACAGTCCTCTCTCTCTCACTTCCATTTTACTATCTAGTGATTGAGCTCTTACAACGTACTTCGGTCATATGATTTTCTCCAAACACTTGTACGTTGGGGGGCAATCTGTTACACCATTTTTTGGTCATATAACCTATTATTATTAGATGAACCCAAGTACACCATGTAAGACCAATTTTACCTAAAGTAAAATTGCTTTCACCACATCTATTTATGTTTCATGGTCATATTTAACCCAAAATATGGATATCAATTAAGTAAATCATTATTTATTTAATTGTTTCCTAAGAATAAGTTATTTAAATCACTATTTAAATCATATTATTAGTTAAATTTGACTAAATCAAATATAAATAATTAAATAAACCATTATTTATTTAATTATATTCCCCTCATCTCCCTTAAATAAAAAATAAATCATTTATTTGTTTGTTATTTATAAATACAGGAATTGACCCAAGTCAAAAACCCTTTTCCCTCCAACAAATATAATAAAATATTCCTAAAGGGTGATTCTAGAAGATGTTTAATAATATTTTATTCATGCACTAGGTTCTAGAACACCCCAATATTTTGTTATAAATAGGAAGGTTTTTCCCATTCATTAGTCACCTATATTGCATTGGATCACACTGGATCTGATTTTGGTCACCACTTTGCATTTCTATTTTATGAACTCCCATTGAGTTCCATGTTTTTGCTTCTCATAATAGTTAGAGAGAGAGACCATTAATCTGAAACACTGAGGACTTCCAAGAACCCAACCCACTGAGGAGAATTGGAAAACACCTTTCTTGTTTTCCTCTCAGGTGCCCCATTCTTTGATATAATAAAAAGATTCTTTTAAACATGTATTCTTGTCTTGTCCATTGATGCTTATATTTTTATCTGCTTAATATCTTCCATATTTAGATCTAGATGTATGCAGCTTATTTCAGATTTTAAGATATTTTGCAGCCATAACTTATGTTAGGGCTACTTGATATGTGTAGCTAAAGTGAGTTTTTACGACGAAAAATTCATACTAATAGGAGCGTGAATCAATATTCTACAGTCCTTTTAGAACTGATGCTTGGAATTTATCTTTGATAGATTTTTTAGAAAACCTGGATCTTAGTTTTTCACCACCCCGAATTCCTTTTCATCCTACACCAAGAGGTTATTATCCTTCAGCAATTATGTCAGGTGAGTCATCTATGTTTTCCCAATCATCGGAAACATTTTTATACTGTGTTCCTTCTGTTCCTTCGAGGTACCAATCACTCTCTAGTAATTTCTCAAGAGCAACTCCTCGACTAACTGAATAGGTGTTATCAACTGGTACAAATGGAGCTAAAACTGAAACGTTGAACGCAGAGCAAATTTTTATGATGTCTGGTAATATTCCAAATCCTCAACCTCAAGGTAATACGTTACTACCTGGGGGGAAACCTCAAGGTAGTTAGTTACTGCCTGGGGGGAAACCTCAAGGTATTCAGTTACCGCGAGGGGGGCAACCTCAAGGCAGTTAGTTATCACCTGGGGGCAACCTCAAGGTAATTTTTTACCAGGACAAACTGTAGGACAATATTATTTACCTAGAGAATAACTTGAAGGACAGTACATACCTCAAGGTTATCAACCTCAAGGACAATACATACCCCAAGGTCAACCCTAGACTTAGTATATTCTTCAGGGTCCTTATCAACCCCAGATTCAGTACATGCCTCAAGGTTAGTACCCAAATCAAGGTTTCCAACCTCCTTCCGGTCAATCATTTTTACAAGGAGCTGGAAATTTACCACTTAATTATCAACCCTACGTTCAACTAGGCTATGGTCTTTCATATGCACAACCTTCTACAGGTCAATACCCCAGAATGAATATGGTGTGGAATCCAACTCAAATTCAACGGAATATGCAACCTAATGTGCAGTTACCTAATCAACCTAGATAGCCTTTAGTTTCTGGTCCAACCCAGCAACTTGTCTGTTGGGTATGTGTTATATTATTTCCACGACTAAGCACGTGTGATAGCCCCCCCTTTGTGCTGGGTGTAATGGGGGGTCACAGGGGGGGCGGTAGCCCCCCTTGTCGGGGTTCGGGTAGCGCCCCGGCGAAAATTTTGGTTCCTTAATTTCCGGCGGGTAGTCCGCGTCCATGGTTTTGTGCATGGTTTTGCACATGGTATTGGGGTACAATGGTTTTCGGCCCCTGGTATTTTTGTAGATCCGGTCAAGGGAACTACGGTTATGTTCTAATCCAGGGTTTATGGATTGGGTTTTATGTATGCTTCGGCATGTATATATATATGTTGTAACACTAAAAGGAAAATAATGAAATATCAAGCTAGTCGTCCCAATGTGGGATCCAGGGGAAAATCTCTGTGTTTATCTGTTTAATGTTTTATGCTCTCGCTATTGTTTATTTTTCGTTATAAGATTCGTGTGTAGATAATTTATATTTAGGGTTAAAACATACAACTGGTATCAAATTTGTTTCGGCTTCAAGGGAACGCCTTTGCTACTGAGGGTTTTTTTCTCAGGCCTGAGGTAGACCCTATTCAGTGGGAGATCTGCGGGATCGATTCTTGTGGTGAAAGAATATGGTGAGCGGAAGAAAGATAGAGATTGAGAAATTTAATGGTCAGAGTTTTGAGTTGTGGAAGCTCAAGATGGAGGATCTACTGGTGGATAAAGATCATTGGATCGCGGTAGATCTAGGTACTAAGCCAACGGGAATGTCAGATGAAGACTGGAAGAAACTGGATCGGAAGGCTAAGAGCACAATACAGTTGTGTGTCTCAGATTCAGTATTGTTGAATGTATAGGGAATCTATAGCCGAAAACCACTATGCAACAAGCTAGGGACTTTGTACCAATCTAAGTCTCTAGTGAATAAGTTGTTCTGCGGAAAAAGTGTATAACACTGAGGATGAAGGATGGAGACTCGGTGACGAACATCGAACACCTTCAATACTATGGTAAGTCGGATATCATCTGTGTGTCCAAAATCTCGAGATGAAGATAAGTGCATCGATTTATTTGTGTTCTCTACGATTCATGGGACGATCTGGTTATTGCAATAGGTAACTTAATACAACTACCTTGAATTTTGATGACATTGTCACCGGCCCTTGCTGTCGGAGGAAATGAGACGGAGAAATATGGAGGGTCAGAATGGAGATGCCTTATCTATACGAGGAAGGTCCCAAAACAGAAACAAGAATAAGGTTTCGAGTGGGAGATATAAATCTAGAGGGAGATCTAAATCTCTTGGCAAGTTTGTAAAGGTGTGCTGGAAATGCAGAAAGGAAGGGCACTACAAAAAGGACTACAGATCTAAAGCTCCTGAGAAAGGAAAGGGATCTGATGATGCTCCTTCTGCAGAGGCAAAAACCACCTCGGATGAAGGTGGGGATGTGTATT
Source organism: Pinus albicaulis (assembly GCA_034641835.2). Classification (NCBI taxonomy): domain Eukaryota; kingdom Viridiplantae; phylum Streptophyta; class Pinopsida; order Pinales; family Pinaceae; genus Pinus; species Pinus albicaulis. The sequence continues at coordinate 1,730,565,654 of CM076578.1, read as the reverse complement.
TGGCTTCTTCTTCAAATACACATGTGGATCATGAGTCATGGCTAATTGACTCGGGTGCATCCTTTCACTTCACTCCCCATAGGGAGTGGTTCTGCGAGTATGATAAATATGATTGTGATGTCTTCCTAGGGGATGATAGGAAGGCCAGAATCGTCGGACGTGGAAAGGTCAAGCTGAAGCTGCAAGGTGGAAGGATTAGAACACTTCCTGGTGTTCTACATATTCCTGCATTGGCTAGAAATCTGATTTCTGTAAGCAAGAAGGATGATGCAGGTGTAAAAACAGTGTTCGAGAAAGATGCCTGCAAGATGGTTTGGGGAGGCACTCGAGTGCTAATGCGAGGAGTTCGAATCGGGAACTCTATACAAGCTACAAGGTAGCACTCGTTATTGATGGGTGTAAGCAGCTTTATGGTTCTTGAAAGTGGAGCGGAAAGCCTAGCTGTCTCTGGAGAAAATACCATGTTATGGCATCAAAGGTTTGGACATATTGGAGAGAAGGGCCTTCAGATACTGCATATAAATGGTATGGTAGAAGGTATGTCTAATTGCTCTCTGGATTTCAATTTATATGAGCATTATGTATATGGGAAGCAGAATCGAGTGAGTTTTCCTTCTGGTGCTAAGAGGGTGAACAAGATATTAGAACTTGTGCACAGTGATGTGTTTGGACCTGTGCCAGTTCCATCACCGGGAAATTTTGTGTACTATGTTTCATTCATAGATGACTTCTCAAGGAATACATGGATATATTTCTTGAGGAAGAAATCGAAGTCTTTGAAAAATTTAAATAATTTAAGGCTCTAGTGGAAAACCGGACGAGAGAAGAAGATAAAGGCGCTAAGGACAGGATAATGGTGGGGAGTTTTGCAAGAAGTAATTTGAAGAGTTCTATAAGAAGTGTGGTATAGCACGACAAAAGACTACTCCATACACACCACAACAAAATGGAGTTGCGGGAAAGAATGAATAGAACAACGATGGAAAAGGCAAGAAGCATGCTCGGTGGATACTAGGGTTAGGACAAGAATTTCAGGGCGAGAGGCGAGTGGAGACGCATGTTACTTAGTTAACAGTCACCTTCATCGGCGTTGGAGGATAAGACCCCACATGAGGTATGGACTGGTAAGAAACCCTCTCTTTCACATCTAAGGGTATTTGGATGTGATGCATATGTACATGTTCCAAAGGAGAAAAGGACCAAGTTGGATAATAAGTCTGGAAGGTGCATCTTTATTGGGTATAAGGATGGTTTAAAGGGTTACAAGCTTTGGAACCCGAAACAAGGAAGGTTGTGTACGGCCGAGATGTGGTGTTTAGAGAAGTGAAAGATGTTGTTAAACATGAAGTCCTACCAAAGGAACCTGAGAAGATAGAGTTTTAGATAAAGGAGGATGAATCAGACTCTACAACAAAAGAAGACTCAGAAGATGAAGAGCCACAAACTCTACCTTTGAGAAGATCAGTTTGGGAAAGAAGGCAACAAGAAAGGTATAGTCCATCCGCTTCTGTTCGTGTTTTGCCTTAACTATAACCGATGATGAACCCATAACTCGCCGGGGAGGAAGTAGATTCGAGAGGATGGAAAACTTCGGAAGGAGGCCATGGTTGATGAAATGGCATCCTTGCACAAAAACGATGCATGGGATCCGGTGGAGTTGCGGTCGGAAGGAAGCCCATTGGGAGCAAATGGGTGTTTAAGAAGAAGATGAATGTAGAAGGCAAGATGGAGAAATACAAAGCTCGATTGGTAGCAAAAGGTTATTCATGTGCACGAGAATTGATTTTGGTGATATTTTTTTCTCCCTGTTGCCAAAGTTACTTCTATTAGATTACTTTTATCGTCTGCTACTGTGCATTTGATTTTGAGATAGAACAAATGGATGTGAAGACAACATTTCTTCACGGGGATCTAGAAGAAGAGATCTACATGAAGAAACTCGAAGGATTTATGGTGAAGGGTAAGAAAGAAGCTGGTATGCGAGTTGAAGAAGTCTCTCGTATGGGTTAAAACGAGTCACCAAGAATGTGGTATCGAAATTTGATACCTATATACGGGGACTTGGCTTCACCCGAAGCAAGGAGTATCACTTTGTGTTTATTTTAAATTAATTGGTGACCGTGTTATTTATTTGGTCTTGTATGTGGATGATATGTTGTTGATTGGAAATGACAAAGAAATTATCCAAGATTTGAAGACCCAACTTTGTTCTCCAAATTCGACATGAAGGATCCGGGTGCTGCAAATTATATTTTGGGCATGGAAATTAAGAGAGATCGGGCAAGAGGAAGCTCTCGGGTTAAACCGGAGGAAGTATGTTGAGACTATATTGCAGAGGTTCAATATGCAAGATAGTAAACCGGTGAATGTTCCTATTCCCTGTAGGTGTAAAGTTGTCTCACGAACGGTGTCCCAAGACACAAGAAGAAGAGGAGTATATGTCCCGGGTTCCATATGCAAGTGCGGTGGGTAGCTCGATGTATGCAATGGTCCCGTACTAGACCGGACATTGCACATGCGAGTGGGAGTATTGAGCGAGTTTATGTCAAACCCGTGGAAGGAGCATTGGACAACGATGAAGCGGGTTTTCGGATATTTACGTGGCACTAGCGATTATGGCTTGTGCTACCATGGAAGACCGAGATTGGAAAGAATGTTGGACATTTGTGGTTTTGTTGATGCAGATCGGGTTGGAGATCCTGGACCAAAGAAGATCTACAAGTGGGTATGTGTTTAGCCTATTTGGAGGCGCAATCGGTTGGATGAGTAAAATACGATCTGTAGTGGATCTTTCAACTACATAGGCGAGAATACATAGCGACCACTCATGCAAGCAAGGAAGCGGTTTGGTTGCGAGAGATTGTGTTCAAGTATGGGGTTGGTACGACAAGCTATAAGGATAGAGCTGTGATAGCCAAAGTGCAATTTTCTTGGCTAAGAACCACGCTTATCATTCAAAGACAAAGCACATTGATGTTCAATATCACTTTGTTAGAGATATGGTTGAGGCTAAAAGGGGTGTTGCTGGAAAAGGTGGACACTTTGAAGAATGTTGCGGATGCATTGACGAAGTCTCGTGAGCACTCGAAGTTCTCTTGGTGTAGAGAAACAATGGGTGTTGAAGAATTGGGCTAATGGCTAAGCTCTCCTGTGGCCCCCTGTGGAAAGAAAACAACAAGTGGGAGAATGTTGGGTATGTGTTATATTCTTTCCACGACTAAGCATGCGCGGGGGGGTAATAGGGGGGGCGATATCCCCCCCTTTGCGCTGGGCGCAACGGGGGGGTCATAGGGGGAGCGGTAGCCCCCCCTGTCGGGATCCAGGGCAGCGCCTCGGCGAAAATTTTGGTTCCTTAATTTCTGGAGGGTAGTCTGCGTCCATGGTTTTGTGCATGGTTTTTCACATGGTATTGGGGTACGATGGTTTTCAGCCCCTGGTATTTTTGTAGATCTGGTCAAGGGAACTACGGTTATGTTCTAATCCAGGGTTTATGGATTGGGGTTTATGTATGCTTCGGCATGTATATATATGTGTTGTAACACTAAAAAGGAATATAATGAAAAATCAAGCTGGTCGTCCTGATTTGGGATCCAGGGGAAAATCTTTGTGTTTATCTGTTTTATGTTTTATGCTCTCGCTATTGTTTATTTTCTGTTATAAGATTCGTGTGTAGATAATTTCTATTCAGGGTTAGAACCTACACTATCCATCCTACTATTCAAGTCCCTACACCTGGTTTTGTTCAGCAGACTAGGCCTAGTACACCTCAGACTCCACCTCAAATTGTTGCAGCTACTGCAACTTCTGTTCAACCTACAACACCTGTTTCTGGAGTATCTGTAGCTCTGGTTTCTTCTATCCCTACATTAGTGCAAATTCCTCAAGCCTCTGTGCCACGGTCAGGACCTACAATTCAGACTACGGTCCAGATGCCTACAGGACGAGCTAGTACCAGTATGATTGTCTCTAGTCAACCACAGTTTACTTATCAACTGTACCAGGAATAGTATCAATTTGGTCAGACTACACAAAATCCAGTATATCAGTATCAGTCGTACCCTGGGTATACTTATCAAGTACCTCAACAACCCTAGTATGGTCTGATTAATCCTGGTTACCTAGGAGGTTTCACGATTCAAAATGCACATCCAATTCCAGGGTAACCTGGATATCCTCCTCCTGGCACTGGTTTGATCACATAAGGTTATCAAGACCCTAGCCATCGGTTACCATTCATAGCAACTTTAGATTTACCGGATCTATCGCACCTTACGAATGATCCCATTTTTTATCTTCCATATTGGCCCCCGATGCCTAACAAGTTGCCCAATGATATTCCAAAGTTTGAAGGTAAGTCAGGAGAGGACCCATCTAATCACATTATGACTTATCACCTCTGGTGCACATCCAATTCACTAATCGATGATTCGATTCGATTGATTCTTTTTCAGAGAACTCTCATTGGTCTAGCTGCCAAATGGTACATTGAGTTACCACACAGGTCTTTTAATAATTTTAATGCGCTAGCTACTGCTTTCTTAACCCATTTTCAGTTGCCTGTCAAATACGACAACGACATAGAATTGCTGACTTCATTAAAACAATCTACGTCTACGTACATATCTGATCACATTCATGAGTGGAGATGTAGAAGGCGTTTAGTGAAAGTATTTATTCTAGATCATATTTTGGCTGAATGGTTTATTAAATTGTTATTGCCAAAAATTACTGAAGATGTGGCCAAAGGAGGCATTGTTACGGAAGAGCAAGTCATTGCTCAGGCTCAGTGCCTTGACCTTGTATATACTCAGTCAGGTACTCTGTATGATAAAATCCCCGATTTACCAAGACCTGGTTAATTAACTGCAATTCCTTCTGGCTCTCATGCCGCTAATGGTGTAATTGGTTCTGTTAGTACTGGTAAAAGTAAGAAGAAGTCTTCCAAGAATACTTCTCCTATTATCACTTTACTCGATTCACCCAAAGGATATTCTTCCCTAGAAACTTTCGCCGATATTCATGTTGTAGAGACATCTACAACAAAATCTAAAACTGGTGGTAAGAAGAAACGTAATAATAAAAAGACAAAATCTTCAAAAGATAAAAACGATACAACTGAACCAACTGACGAAAAACACAAACCTCGATATCCTTGTCTCATCTGTGATCGGGATCATTTTACAAAAGAGTGCCTGCATAGAGCCAAGTTATCAAAATTCGTTAAGAGTTCGCCTATAACTGCTATCTCGAAGGATCCCTTTCCCGCTCAAGATAGTAACATGGTTGGATCTTCCTCCAATATGATTGAGGATATCTTGATGGTTGCAACATGATTGCAAAATTATGGTAGTAAAAATACTGGTAAAGAAGCAGAAACATCCAATTCTGCATCAAATACATCTCCCTTAGTTTTTGATCCATTACAGATCGAGAAACAAAATCTTGACTTAGTGATTAAACAACCTGCAAAAGGTGTACTTCGTAAATCAACTTTCAATCCACATGCGAGAGCTGCTCAGAATTACAATATTGTTGAAGATTTGGAAATTTCCCCTTCAGCAATGCCAGCTTTGGAAGTATTGCAATCATGCCCAGCCCAAAGAAAATTGCTTTTGTCAGCCTCAGGAGCCGTAGATCTCTAGGATTCAAACCTCATGATCTTCGATTTAGAGAATTTTACACCCCGCCTACCCCATCAAATGGATTTTCAGATTTCGGTAATATTAAAAAACAAACGTATATTTCATACTGTTGTTGATGAAGGGGCTTCTACGTGTATTATGTCGTTAAAATGTTGGAAATCACTTGCTTCTCCAACCATTAACCAATCACCAACTATTCTCAAAGCTTTTGATAGAAGAGGTTTTAAGCCATATGGTATCTTACAAGATCTACCAATAGAGGTCGAAGGCAAAATGGTTAATCTAGATGTGGAAGTGGTTGATGCCCCTTTGGATTACAACCTTCTCCTGGGTCACAGTTGGTATTACGCCATAACTGATGTTGTATCATCAATATTTCGTCTCATCATGTTTCCTCATAAAGGAAAGATCGTTAAAATAGATCAGCTCTCATATTATTGATCCGACCCAGCCTCTACTAATAGCATCCAACATATCGAAAAATCGACTATCCCTTATAAGCATGTCGGAGTAGGTTTTCTTAAATATTCAGCTTTACTGGGAACTTTTTCCCTGCCTGCTCCCAACGTACAACTTCCTATTGCTAATATCAATATTATTTCATCAAGTACTATGTCCTTTGATGATCCTTGGATAGTACCTTCAGAATCAGAATTAGATTCTTTCGATGGCCCGATGCCTTTGAGTCCTTTTGAGTTAGCATATCAAAATGTACAGTCATTTTCTGATACTCCTTCAACTGAGTTTGATCTAGTGAATGTGATCAATCAGGAGTCATTTTCAATATCGAGCTTAGCTTCGACACTAATTCCGTATCCTGCTCAAGTATTCAATATTGATGAACACATTCGTGAATTCTTGTTGGTAGATGAGTTACCATGGGAAGATCTTCATCATAGTTCTTCGTTTTTACCTGATCTCGATCATTTTGGGAATGAATTTTCCTCCATTTTTACCACTGATTACGTCAAAGAACCTCAGAATCCTCTCTCACATATCAATTTTGAATTGAATTTAGAAAATATTTCTACAACAGTTCCTCTTGACATTTCAGTAAAACCTGGAACTTTTGAAAACATTCACATAGGTGCTTCTTATACGCCTGATGAAATCCAAGCATATAAAGCCCTATTTTAGGAATTCCATGAAATTTTTGCTTGGTCATATGAAGAAATTCCAGGAATCAATCCATCGATTTTTTTTCATGAAATTAAGACATACCCAGATGCTAAACTCATTAGACATAGATTATGTCAGATACATCCAAGAAAAGCTGCCGCTATCAAAGCAGAAGTTGAAAAATTAATTTGTGAAGGTTTTATTTATTCGATCCCGTTAACGGACTGGGTATATAACATTGTTCCAGTTAATAAAAAACAAGGAACAATACGAGTATGTATCGACTATAGGGATATAAATCGAGATTTTCCAAAAGACAATTATCCAACCCCTTACATCGATCAAATTCTTGACGATTGTGCTGGAAGTGAGATGTTCTCGTTCATGGATGGATTTTCCAACTACAATCAAATCAACATACTCCCTGCAGATCAACCTAAAACAACTTTCATTTTTCCATGGGGAACTTTTTCTTATCGCAAACTACCTTTTGGCCTTAAGAATGCTGGTGCCACTTTTCAAAGGGCCATGTCTTATGCATTTCACGACATTAAGCACATTGTGCAACCCTACCTCGATCATTTGACTACATAGAGCAGATCATATTACTCATTTACGAGCCATCTTTATATGATGTAGGCATTATAAAATTCGTCTGAATCCTCACAAATGTGTTTTCTGCGTACAATCTGGACGATTGTTGGGTTTTATTGTCTCAAAGGCAGGCATTCATGTCAATCCGTCGAAGGTTGAGGCAATCATCAATTTACCTCCTCCTTCTTACTCTTTGCAAACTCCAAAGTTTGCAAGGGAAAGCAAACTTTTTACATCAATTCATTCCTAACTACGCCGAGTTAACGAAAGGTTTCACTAGGTTATTGAAATAGAATATTCCTTTCTTTTGGGACAAGGTTGCTGATAGATCTTTTGATTCTCTGAAAAATGCATTAACCCATGCACCGTTACTGCATCCTCCCAACTAAAACCAAGATTACTTTTTGTACCTTGCTGCTTCCGATTCCATGATAGGGATGGTTCTAGTTCAGGAATATGAATTCCATGGTGAACATGTGATTTACTATATTAGTCGAAATTTGCATCCGACTGAGATCAAATATTCACATGTGGAGAAATTGGCCTTGGTAGCTATTCAAGCTGTCCAACGTTTTCGTCACTACATACTTTTACGCAAAACGACAGTGATCTGTGATCGTAACCCTATGATGTACATTTTTACCAAACAATTGCTACGGGGAAAATACTCCAAATGGATTGTTATCCTGCAAGAGTTTGATTTGGAGTTTGAATAATCCAAATCCAAGAAATCATTGATATTTGCTGAACTTATGTGTGATTTCCCACGTAATGATACAGAAACTGTAGCGGAACAACCAATCGCGGATGAATCTTCATTTCTTATTAGTACCATTGATCCTTGGTATGGAGATATCATTTTTTATCTTTAGACCCAATATTTTCAGCTTGAGCTTTCATAGTCGCAATGACGAAAAATACATTTCCAGTCTCAAAAATATCATATTGTTGGCGACACACTATACCATCACGGTGCGGACTCAGTTTTTTGACATTGTCTAACCCATGAAGAAGCCGAATTTTTTTTAAATGACTGTCACTCTGGAGCATGTGGCGGTCATATGTCTGGGTACGCCATAGCACAAAAGATATTGCGCGAAGGTTATTTCTGGCTGTCCTTGTTTAAAGATTGTATTTATGCAATCTGAAAATGTCATAATTGTCAAATATTCGATCGAAAGATGCGTGCACCACCTGCTCCTCTTCATCCTATAATTGTTGTCGGTCCTTTTGCAAAATGGGGCATTGACTTCATTACATGTAACCCTCACTCGGTCAGGGGGCATGGGTATATTATTCTAGCAGTAGATTATTTTATCAAATGGGCCAAGGCGATGCCTACATTTGCGGCAGATGGAAAAACTGCAGCTGCTTTCGTATTCAATCATGTGATTGCTTGTTTCGTTGTACCCTAAGCGATAATTACTGATCACGGGAGCCATTTTCGAAATATCATGATGACCAAGTTAACAGACCAACTTGGCCTGTGCCATGACAGTTCTACACCATATTATCTGCAGGCTAATGGTTTATTTGAAGCAATTAATAAATTTTTAGTCACCATGGTCAAACAAATCATTGGAATTCATAAGTTGAATTGGCATACCATCCTCTTTTCGGCACTTTGGGCATATCGAACCTCAGCAAAAACATTGACAGGATTTACCCCTTTTCAACTATTTTATGGTTTAGAAGCAGTATTACCCATTGAATGTGAGATACTGTCACTCCAACTAGCCATAGAATTACTACTAGACACTTCTGAAGAGGAAAAACATTTTTTATACTTGGATCAATTAGATGAGAATTGGCGCACCGCTGCATTAGCTACCGAGACTCATGCGAAAAGAATGAAAGCTCAGTATGATAGAAGTGTTACCCCTCGTAATTTTTCAGAAGGAGACCTAGTTTTGATTCATGATCAAGCCAACGATAAGCTAGGGGCTGGGAAATTTGAACCCATGTGGCATGGTCCTTATATTGTCAAGTGAAAACTTGCAAAAGGGGCCTATGAATTGATTGATTTTGACAGGGTCTCTTTAGGTAAACCCAGAAATGGACTTTATCTGAAGAGATATTATGCTTGATTTTTTGTGTGGAGATCTTCTCTGTATATTAGTTACTTTCTAGTTGGTGTGCTATAGATTAGAAATGTGTGCCTAGCTTAAGTGTGCTCTTACTACTATTCCTGCTTATCTGGATACTTTTGATATTGCAGATGTCGACATCCTTTCAAATGTATTTTGGTTTTGCTGATGGCGCTTGTCGTAGTACATGGAACATCTCTTCCGCAGCTTGGGTTATTTATTCACCCACTGACGAGTTAGTATCGATGCATGGGGTAAGCCTCGGTCAAAAAATGAACAATATTGCTGAATATAGTGCAGTTATTGAATTATTATCGAAATCCATTTCATTTGGAATTCGGATTTTGATCATTAGGTTAGATTCTAAACTCGTTGTATTATAGTTAAACTGAGTATATGCCATTAGAAACCCAGTATTATTAAGATTATTTTTAAGGGTTCGTCTCTTGGAATGAGAGTTCGATTATATTGAGTATCAACACATTCCAAGAAATTTAAACACATTAGCAGATGCAATAGCTTCTAGTGTTATAAACAGACATTTTCAATAACAAATTAATAAATCAACATTCCATAACATGAATGAACAGGTAACTGGAAATAATAGTATATCATAGTATAGATGTAGTGTTCAAAAAATAGTACATCGTCTTTGATCATAGGTTCAAAATGCCTTATGATCAGAAAAAAAGTGATACAAAAAATGAGTCTACAAGTCAATCATCCACTATCCGTGTTGATGATCACGATAATACACTACTGCTCATGCCACCCTAGTAAAAAACCTCTTGAATGGTCCAGGAACACCAATGGCATATCTCTGTAGATGGAGTGGGATGTCATCTATGGTAGTCTCAGGAATATCCATAGTGAGCCACTCCGAATGGTGTTCTAAATCAGTCAGGATCTCTGCAGTCTGATCCTGTGGTGGTGGTGGTGGTGGTGCTGCATCCCTTTGCCTCCGGTCAAAGGGGCGGAGAATGGTTGGTCGACTTGGACCCACATCTACATTTAAAATTTTTGTTATCAGTTTTGAACGATTTAAAAAATAAATAAAAATTAGAAATTAGAACATGTCAAAAAGAGATTTTTACTTCACTCATCCCACTGAGCTCCTGGAGGAAGGGGCATATCCCGGTCGCCGCAGAAATCCATGCCCGCATAAGGAAAATCCTCTATCACAAAAATTTAGTGTTCCAGCCAAAGAAAATAAGTCGAGGGAAATTAAACAATCTCCCCACCCTCGCTGTGGCGAGCCATCAAAGCAACGAATCGAACCATCCAAGGCTCTTGAGGTCTACCAACATCAACAAGAATGTGTTGCGGGGCTAACGTAGGGATCCTCTCTAGAGCAAAGGTAACTATGATAGATCCATATCTGAAGTCATTTAACTTCCCATTCTTTGCTCTAGTAAGTTGGCCTTTCACATTTTCCAACACTGCCTTGCACCAGTTGAATATGGTGCCTTAGAAACAATCTACTGCAATCCGCATCTGAGATCCAATAGCTACATGCAAAGTTGCACTTCCGCACAACTTGAAAACGATAAAAGAAATCACTTTTAACTCGAGAAGAATGATAGTTTTAATGTTAATTCGTTTGTCTCTGGGATTGGCTTCATCATTGCAAAAATCTAATTGCAAGCTGGCAATAGATTGGCCACCTAGCCTAGCCCCAAATAGAGATATTGGTTCGCCTCTCCTAGACAAACCAGTCAAAACATATATGTCCTCTAGCTCAATTTTGAGTCAGTGACCTTCGATCATGAAACACTGGTCCTGAATGTCCCATTTGCTTACCAACCAAGTAAGAAGATCTACTTGAGCTCTCGTGCCATTGATAGCCCAAAATTTGAATAGCCCGCATGCTCTTAAAACTTGCAAAGTAGGTTGATGAATCATTGTTGCTTCATCTACCTCCTCATGCTACCGTTCTCTCCAAATGAGCATTGTGAATATCCTATAATGAGTAAAATGAAGGATTAGAATCATTTTGAAACAAAAATTTTGGGTAAGTTAGGAGGAAAATGTGTTTTTAAATTCGTTACGGCGCCCCCACACTTTACGCTCAGGGACAATGCATAGCTCAACACGGGCTCTGTGTTAAAAGTGCAGGGCCCCAACATTTTCCTTTGTGAGATTTAAAAAATGAAATTTTGACCCTAATTTAAAAAATTGAACGGATGAAAAGCAAGAGAAAGAGGTTGTGGATTACCTCGAGTAGAGGGTTTTCGATTCCAACGGTCAGTTTTTCCAGAATATTCTCCAAAGAATTTTTTGCCAAAAGCTCTAAAACCTTCACTCCAAACTCAAATGGTGAAAATGAACTTGAAAAACTCATTTTTATAAGTTTTTTCGAATAAATGAATTTTAAATTTGTTTATTTTTCACTTTTAAAAGATGGTTTTTCAAAATATTTTTATTATTGAAACAGGTACGTTTGATTTTTTGAGTTTTTTGTGCAGAATACCGGATTTTTTAGGCGAAATGATCATTTTTGACGAAGAGTATACTTTTATCACTTTTTCAGGCTCTTTAAAATTTACGAAAAAATGAAACCATGGAGTTCTCTTTTAAGCCCTTTTTAGACTCTCTAAAAATGAAAAAATTGCCATGTACTTGACTATTCGAACTCGTTAAAGTAAATGAACGGTCGTCCCTTCAGTATACGTTTACCCCTTTTCTGGACTGAAATGGACTATTTATGAAAAATGTATACGTTGACTAATCATGGTCAATAGAGTTCTCCCTTGCATCATTTTATCCTTTTTCGGGTCTAAGAGACTAAATTTACAAAAAAGTACATCCATGGAGTTTTCTTAAGTTTTTTCTTCTGACTACCTAAAAATGAAAAACACCGAGTTTCTCCTATACTGGACTCATTAAAATTTAATAGTAAAGGACCTGTCGATTACAAACAGGAACGAACCACTCCTTCTTAGGGTTTGATATTAAACTAAGTTGGACTCATCCGAAGGATGAGCTTATAAACAAGCAAATGTTATCCTCCTCAAGCTTGTCAAAAATAAAGAGGTACTTTCCAGAAATGGTGGGGGAAAAGAGAGAAAACAGATTCATTTGTTACAATTTGATTTATGAAAGCATTATACCACTCTTGAACACGACACTTTTTGTCACACTTCCACCTGGGTTGGGAAATTCTTTGCCTATTAGTTAATCAAACCACATTGAAGGTCTTTAGCCGGTTTCTGGGTATTAGCTTAGGGAAACTATCACCAAACCATCTGTAGTGTCGTTATGTGTTCAAGAGGACAGTCAAACAAACCATTCATTTGCAAACATTTGTCTCCATTCGCATTGACCATCCCTGAGTCAGTCCTTGCAAAAAATTTCTTCAAAACTTGATCTATGGTTTCGTGTCGTGAGCTTTCTTACGACGGATCACTTTCTATCGACGACAGCTCATCATCTAGGAAGTTGATCTAGAATCTATCAGTACCTTGGAATCTGCATTCCTTAATGGCAGGTTTCTCACATTCGAAGACATGTTGCATCATTGACCTTCGATCGAATGATTCCGTGAAATGTTCGACTTAATATCACTTATTCACATTTCATGGATTGTACTGAGTACTTCGAGAGCCATTTTCATTATTGGTGGTTTCTCTCACACTTGTTAACAGTTCACATCATTCACTGGTAATCAAGTGGTTCCTACCATATTCGACTTCAACACATTTAATCGCATGGATAAAATCGTACTAGTTCGGGAAGCAGAAATCAAAACCCTGGATCTAGTTTCCACCATCCAGGCTGTGAGGATTTTTATTATTCATTATGCAGTAAACTATTCATTACAGATGGCTGCGCCCATGCTGTGTCTACACTATTGATGTAATATTAAAATCATTTTTGTATCAGAACAAGTTTAGTTAGTTTTGATCTGAGTATGGGAATGCCTACCTCAGAGATGATATATATATATCTATGTGTGTGTGTGTGTGTGTTACGTTGAATGTTTTTACAGGGTTCTGACTGGGGTGTCCACAGGTTAATCCTTGAAATGATAAAGGACATCACTCTTCGAATGCTCTCAGACTTCGCACTTTAGGGGGCAATTTTTTACACTAAAATTTGTCATCATGACATTTTAGTACTCCCTTAGAAGTCCACAACATCAAAGTTCCTAAAGTCAAGCCTTGAAATTAAGAGAAAAGCTCATAAAAGTCTTAAAAACTCTTGTACTGCACTTTCTCTTAGTATTGCCTGCGGTGCCGCACTTTATTGCTCTAAATCATGTAGAGCTAAACACACTTTCTATTTATTAAAGGTGCAAACCCCTGTAAAAGATAAGAAAAGGCACAAGTAAAATCTAGAAGGTTAGTTTGAGTCATTTTTGGAAGTTTCTAGAAACATTCATGCGGTGGAAAGTCCGCTCCTTTCAGGTTCATGCATCCCATCTATTAAGGAGCTAACCCCTTGATGTAAGGAGCTAACCCCTTGATGTAAGGAGCTAATCCCTTTGAAGTAGGATCTTATCCCTCGTTTGGAACCATAACCTCCTCTCTTTCACTATAAAAAGAGGCATAGTGTAGCCTCAAAGGGTTACAATTGATGAGTTGAAGCTTTAGTATTGTTGGAGGTGAAATGCTGTTGAAACTCAGACCCTTTTAGCTGAGATTTTATGTGGGAAAGATTACATACCTGTATGTATCTCGGTTGGAAGAGTTCAAGGGTTGTAAGAGTAAAGGAAACGCCTGTTCTGGACCCCAGGAAGGCCTGTATGACTGTTTGTGCTCAGCTTAGTGTTCCTAAATTGAGTTCATTAATTGTCAACCAGGGCTAGTAAACTGCTGAAGTGTGGTGCACTATATGTGCCTAGATATTTGTTTCTCACTATGTTGTGTTTAGTGTTTTATGATGTTTTTGGTTTTATGGTTTTATGTTTGAAAAGGGAAAGAACTAAGTGCTGGTGAAAAGAAGCTATTGGTTATATTAAAACTGAACAAAGCCTAAACTATGGATGGAAAACAACAAATGCAAAGCTTGATAATGACTTCATTGCAAGGAAATAAATCACAACATGAGCTTGAACTTATCCAATTCATTCATTAAAGATGTGTTGGAAGAGCTTGAGAAATGGACAAGTTAAGTGTAAATGAAGTTCCCCTAAATAAACAATCAACTCACAATATTACAAAAAAATGATTATTTGTAACACAGTAAGGTTTCTATTCTAGATTAACCTATGATGCTGAAGTTACCCTATTCTGCAACTTGACTTATCACTACTAGGCCTTATTCATAAGTTTAGAGATTTTCTAGAATAATGTTTGGGAAAAAGGCTATAGGTGAATTTGTAAAAGATTTGCAGAATAATCAAAGCCTTAAACTGATATTACTGACCCCTGTTCATGTGATGATGTATCAATATAAATTCAGAACAAAAGTAAGTTGTAAATAATGAAGGTCGAGAGACTAATTTTGACAACTAGTACTACTTGAAATACAATGGATAACACTAGGCTAGAACGCGGTCTATCAATCTTAAAATACAGTGACTACAACTAAGCCATTAATCTTTTCTTGAAACAAAATGAACTGAGACTGAACTAGAGTGCTACTAATCTATTTGAAGTACAGTGAACAGAGTTAAACTAGAATGCCATTATCAAACTTGAAATGTAGTGACAGAGCTGAACTAAATGCAATCAACCTTCGGAGTGTTGTAACTAAATTAACATGCAGCTAGTCTATGGAATTCTACAGCCCATCTCGTTCAATATGAATGATATTTTGGAAGAGTTTGTAAAAACAAGTATGGCTGTATTATTCAATGCAATTGAACATAAACATAAGATTTGAAAGAAAATACAAATAGGATCTAAGATACCACAACTGTTTCTTATTCATTGTTAATGATGTTTTGGAAGAGTTTGTAGGAGTAAGACCGGCTATGACACTTAGTGTAAACAAGCATAAATCATAAAATTCGAAAGGAAATGCAACTAAAATCTACAACACCACAGCTATGCCTTATTCATTGTGATGATATTTTGGAAGAGTTTATAAGAGTAAGTCCAACAGTGATGATTAATGTAAACAAGTATGAAACATAAACTTCAGAAACCTGCTTAAGCTAGAAATGAAAAACGAGACTAAAATACTTATCTAAGCCGTATAAACAAAGCTGCTCAGGTAGTAGGGGCCCTCTACCACCGGAGTAGCACACAAAATCTACTTCAAGATTGACTCAGCGCTTTCAATAAAGTGATGCTTCTTTCATTAAAAGAGAAATTACTTCAAAAAAGAGTGTTTTCGGACTTCTAAAATCTAGCAATCAAACACAAAAGCTAACCCTATCCCTCGGTTTCCCGAGCCATATTTATAAAAAATTTACATAACTCTCTTGAGATAACCTAGGGATAATTGTCTTTCCAAATAAAAATCAAACTAAGACTCTGATGGTGGTCTCGTAATATGATTAAGGACATCTGGACTGTCCTTATCCTATTAGGAGTCTATCTCCTAGTTTGAGTTCCCACGTGCATAACCACCTACAGAATTCCGTTCAAACTTCGTGGAGAGCAACAAATGATGAGGGAATGATGTGGAATACGACCATATGTGTTTTTCTCTGAGATGACACCTGGAACCTGCGTAGACATGAAGACAGCTGCAGAATCGGCAACTAGCTACAGAATGTCTGCATTCTGTAGCTAGATCTAGTTCAAAAGTACTACAATGAAAAAATCATAAAAACATAGCAAGTTAGTCATGATATTCATTCTTAAAGCAATTTTAATTAATTCTATTGATCATTTGAGCCTGTAATTAATAATGGACAAAGGAAATGGAGTGGAATGTGGTGGAAGAAAGAACATCTTTGGAGCTCAACATACCCTCACTGCTAGGTTCTTGCATGTCCTCATGCAACTATTCCATTAACTCTGAGACCTCTGCAAGGACATCCAACCCTCTTCTTCTATTTTTCCTGGTATTCAAAGGCCTTCTGGGCTTCCTTATGACTAAATTGAATCTTAAATTTGTGAGTGCCCTGGTTAACTTTTTATTTTTCTTCTTCAATTTTTCACTGGCCTTGTGCAACTTTTGCATTTGTAGAGACAGAGTTGAATTCATATCAGTTTTCAGTTTAACCTGCTATCTCAGAATTTCATTCTCATTCTTGATATGCATGTTGAGTATTACTAACTCATATTTATCTCTCCTTAGGATATCAACTGCAGATTTTGGTGGACTAGGAGTTCTGTCTCTACCTTCTGAAGCTCTTTTCTCTAATGTCTTAACATAGTTGTAAATTTCTTGTTGTGTTGGGTCTATTTCAGGAGCTCCTTCATCAAAATCCTCCTCAATTGGTGTTTCTTCATCCTCTATGTTTATGACTCCAGTTTGTTTAACCTTTGTTTTCTTTAGTATCCCTCTAAGTCTGTGGCTCCGTCTTGGTTGAGATGGTCCTTCTCCTTTCTCTCTGGCAAATTTTCTTATTATCCTCTCTTTCTCAAGCTATTTCGTAATCTGAGCCAATTTCTCAGAAATCATTTCTTCACTGCCTTCTTGTATTGTTTTACCAGTTTCAGTTTTGGAGTTTTTCCATATTCTGCTTCTTTTTGTAGGTTTGTCTTCAGGTGGAGGTTCCTTGGGTTCTTCAAAGTGATTTCTCACTAAGAACTCTTCCCAATTATCTCCCATTTTTCTCAAATGATGTTCAATCAAAATTTTGACTAAACCATGGTGGTATAAGGTTGTTTCTAGAAATTGAATTCTCTTTTGAACACTTGAGGCCATTTTCTTTAAACTATGAAGCAAGAAAAAGGGAAAATTGAGTTCTTCTTCTAAGAAATGCATTATCAACCGAATATGATAAACATAGAAGGTACCATATCTTCCTTCACAAGTGATGAATTTTTGCAAGATAAGCACCATGTTCCTCCATTTTTTCTTTAGTGCGGAGCTAGGGATACCCTTTTTAAAAATGGAAACATCAATACCCGGTGACTTGAGTATCTGCTTCCATGCCTCGTTATGAAATTCTCTATTCTTGAACCACCTTTCTCCTTGCCTGGGAAATTCTGTTGCTTCTGCAATGGAGGCTTATGTAATGGTGAATTTAATATCTCCTATCTCGACCTCAACTCCATTGAAGGACCGTGCAAACGTTTTAGTCACCTCTTTGTGAAAACCACTGAATTTTTCAAAGAATTGCAACCACCCTGCTTGTTGTAACATTTCTCTGATTTGAGGATAACCTTCCAAGTACTTAGTTCCAACCGGTTCGGTCCTCACTATGAGACCCATAACTTCTCTTTCCAACTTTCAAATTGTTGCTTCTCTGTTCATGGTGACAATGGATGTTACAAAGATGTTTTTTCCCCACAGATGTTTCCTCTGTTTTACAGGCTGAAATGGTTAAGAGTTGGCTACGGGAAAGAATGATATGGAGTGATTACGGAATGAATATAATGAGGTGAGGATGATGTATATGAGTTGAAAGATATCACAGAAGAAAAGAAACCGCGGATATATTTTGTAATGAATTCAAAATCATCATTAAATGCTTTGGCCTAGTGACGTGACTAATCCGATCACTTCAGCACTTTAACCGTTTAGATTTTTAAATGATGATTGGATATGGGATTTGAAATGGTGGAATAGGAGTTTTATCCAAAGTTTCTACGGGGGGTTTGTTAGGCATGATCAACAAAATCAATTAAAACAACTTTTTGAATTATTCATAACTTAACTATACTAAATTTTTTCATGATATGTCATTATAATCAGAACTTTTACCTTTGTCTTTCCTCTGATTTTTGTGATCTTTATATGCTTTGTTCTCCCCTGAAAATCATTACTTTTTGAGTCTTCATAACTCCCTTGATTTTGCTTGTTGTCATGGATATGCATGATCTTTTTATTTCAGATCAGGTGATTACGAGACAGTGCTTTCAGGATCTCTGGTTGCAGAATGTCTGTCTGGCTGCAGAATGTCTGACTGGCTGTAGAATGTCTAACTGATTGCAGAATGTATCTGTAGAAGACTTGAAACATGAAATGGAATGTTGTATGGAATGAGTGAAGATGGATAATAAAATATGGTGTAATGGAATATGAATGAAGTGAATAATGGAGTGGAATGGATCACAACTTATGAAATGGAGTGAAGTATGAGAAGTGGCCTGAAATTCATGATATGTATTATTCAATTGCAGAAAAACATCAAACTTAAAAATCTGGGATGGAAATGAGGTGGACCATGGGGTGAAATGAATGAAGTGTGGAAGAATGAATGAAATGGAGTATGGATGAATGAATAAAATGAAATATGGATGGATGAAATGAGGTGGATCATAAGTGAAATGGATCTGCACTTATGATTTTGTAACAACTGCTTGCAGAAAAAGAACAAATTTGAAAAGCTAAAGTGTTAGAAAGATTATGATTTTCACTCTACCTTTTCTGTATAAACATGCTAATCAGTGATTAGTTTTCATGTTTATACTTTATTTTTATTTTATTTTATTTTTATTTTTTTCAATAAAGTGACTTCAGAAAATTCAATTAAGTTGATGAAGAAGAAAGATTCTTCTTCATTAAATTCACATCATTGTTTTCCTGGAACTTCTTGACAAATTCTTCTCTTGAAAGTGGCTTATGATACAACTTCAATCTATGACCATTCACAAGAAAAGTGACCTCTTCTTCATCTATTGTCTTGATTTTTATTGCTCCATTTTCAAAAAAATTCACAATTTCATATGGCCCAAGCCAATGTGTTTGGAATTTACCTTGAAAATCTTCGAACTTTGAATCAAACAAGAAAGCCCAGTCACCTTCTTTGAACTTCTTTTCCTTGATATACTTATCATGCCATCTAGTCCTTTGTTGTTGGACTATACTTGTTTTCTGAACTACATCTTGTCTGATCTCATCCAATTCATTAATCTGCTCCAATCTGTGCTTTTGTGCCTCTGTTAGATCAAGTCCTAGCTGAACTGCCATTTTGAAAGTTTGAATCTGGAACTCTATGGGAAACAAAAATTGCTTTCCATAAACAAGTTCATAAGGAGTATGGCCTGTTGTGTTTCTCCATGTAGTTCTATAGGCCCACAAGGCTTCAGGAAGCCTATCTATCCAATCTCTTCTATGTAAATGAACAGTCTTTGTTAGGATTCCTTCAATGACCTTATTAGTAGATTCCACTTGACCATTTTCTTGTGGATGATAAGGAGTAGATTTTCTATGTCTGATTTTGTACCTCTCCATCATTTGTTCCACTAGTCTTGATGTAAATTGAGCTCCTTGATCTGTAACAATTTCCCTTGGGACACCAAAACGAGTAAAAATATCCTCAAAAATAAAATTAACTACAGATCCTTCATTAGCAAAAAGTAATGGCCTGGCCTCTACCCATTTGGTAACATAATCAGTGAAAACTAATATATATATCTTTTGTCTTGATGGAGGACTAATAGGTCCTACAAAATGCAAAGCCCATTTTTCAAAAGGTTCAATATGTACCTGAGGTTGTAATGGCATCTCACCTGAAGGAGAAGGTTTCCCTACCCTTTGGCAACTGTCACACCTTTTGACATACTCTTTAGCATCTTTAAACAAGGATGGCCAATAATATCCTAAATTAAGGATCTTATAGGCTGTCCTCTTATCAGCAAAGTGTCCGCCACAAGTTTCATCATGACATGCTTTGAGAATCTCAGGCATCTCATCTTCACGAACACACCTTCTAATGATCAAATCTGGACCTGTCTTGTACAACTCATTAGCAACCCATGAATATTTTGCACTGTCATAAATGATTTTTATTTTATCTCTTGCATTCATTATTGAAGGAAATTTCCCTGAAACTAAATAATTAGAAATGTCAGCAAACCAAGGAGTCTGAGTAGAAATTGCAAAAAGATATTCATCAGGAAATTGATCTTCAACTGGAGTGTCATCTTTGATGTTTTGGAGTCTAGATAGGAAATCAGCTACCGTGTTTTGTTTTCCAGGCCTATCTAGAATGGTAATGTTGAATTCTTGTAAAATCAATAACCATCTTATGACTCTGCCATTAGTAATTGATTTGTTCATTAGGTATCTAATTGCAGAATGATCTGTGTGAACAAAAGTTTCATAGCCTGTTATATAGTGTCTGAATTTGTTTATGGCATGAACAACAACTAAAAACTCTTTTTCAATTACAGTATAGTTTAACTCTGAAGGAGTCAAATTTTTACTGGTATAGTAGATGGCATAAGGAATCAGGTATTTTTGTCCCAATATTGCTCCTAGAGCTGTATCTGAGGCATCTGTTGAAATATGAAAAGGTAACTTCCAGTTAGGTCCCCTTAAAATAGGTGCTTCAGAAATTTTTGTTTTCAGGGTCTCAAAGGCTAACTGGCAATCATAATTCACAGTCTTTGGTAAGTAATTTGAAGAGTGGAGATGCTATCTTGGTGAAGTTTTCTATAAATCTTCGATAATATTCTATAAATCTTAGAAAACTCCTAACATCTTTTTGAAAACTTGGAATAGATAAGTTAGAGATGACTTCAACTTTTGACTCATCAACTCTAATCCCATCCCCTGAAATGTGATGTCCTAAAACAATTCCTTCAGTAAACATCATAAAACACTTCTCATGACTAAGTGAAAGATTTGCTTCTTTACATATTTTTAAAACTTTTTCCAAGTTTGATAAGGATTCTTCAAATGTGTTTCCATAAATTGTGAAATCATCCATATATACCTCTACACAATCATGTATTAGATCCGAAAAGATTCCTAATACTGCCCTTTGAAATGTTGCAGGTGCATTGCATAATCCAAATGGCAATACTCGATAAGCATAAGTACCCCAAGGACAGGTAAATGTGGTTTTGTTTTGATCCTAAAGTGCTACTTGAATTTGATTATAACCATTAAACCCATCTAGAAATGAGAAGTACGTTTTGCCAGCTAAGGTATCTAACACCTGATCTATGAAAGGTAGGGGAAAATGATCTTTAAGAGTAGCTTTGTTTAATTCTCGGTAGTCAATACATACCCTCCATTTACCATTTTTCTTTGGCACAATTACCAAAGGAGAAACCCACTGACTATCTGAAATAAGATAGATAAAGTTGACATTCAACAATTTCTGCAATTCTTCTTTAACAATCTCCCTAAGATTTGGATTCATCCGTCTTTGAGGTTGTCTGATTGGTTTACAATTTTCCTCTATGTAGATGTGATGAGTGCAAGTCTCGGGGCTTATCCCTTCCATATCAGTGTACTCCCATGCATATGCAGAAGAATGTCTCTGTAAGATCTTGACTAACTCTTCTTGTTGAGATTTTTCTAGGTTCTTGTTTATGTTTAAAGTTTTGCCTGGAAATATCTCACTTGTAGAGCTGCCAAATTTATCCATGGAATGAAGAGACATCTGTCTTGATGACAAAAACTCAATGTTGGATTCTTCTTGAAATTGGTCATGTTTATGTTCCGAAGAGGATTCAAATTTTTCTAAAGTATTCAGAATTTGACTATCTTCACTAATTTATGAAATTGTGAAGAGAGGTTGTAAGTCTTCTTCATCCTCTATCCATTGAGTATCATCTAAATCTGTAATTTTCCTTGCTGGAGGATACAAAGTGAATTTCTTAGTTGAACTACCATCAGAGATGTACATATCACCAGATCTACAACTAATGAAAGCATCAGCTGTAGCTAACCAAGGTCTCCCTAATATAATAGGATGTCCTCCTAGATTATTCTTAGGAGTTGGGATCATAAAATCCACAGGGTACTCCCAAGAATCTAGGGACACTGGAATGTCTTCTATTACCCCATCAGGTTTGATCACAGATCTGTCTGCTAATTGTAATAATGTGGGTGTAAAGAGAAGATTAGGAAGTTTCAGTTTATCCATGATTTGTCTACTCATAATATTGATTGCTGCTCCTAAATCAATGAGTGTGTTTTGGATCTCAATTCCATGGATTTGAATTTTAACAACTGGATTTCCTAGGTCTAGATACTTTGGAATAATAATCTTACCCATCATGATATCTGCTATTTTTCTTGCCAGTTGAATTTTATTTGTCTCTCTTATTATTTTTCTTGTTTTCTTCATGCTCAACTCCTTTATTGTCTTTGATAAAATTGGAATTTCCTTGATAGCTTGTAATAATGGAATCTTAATACAGACATTTCTTAGCTCATCTAGGAAATCATAATTAGGCACCATAATTTGTTTTTCTACACCTCTATCAATTTGTAATATTTCTGGAAAGGGAGGTGTAGGAGTGGATGTTGATGGCTGCTCTAATACAGGAGTTGAAATTATTGGTTCTTTTTGTTTTGGTTTTTCAATGTTTGGGTCCTGAAAAGATGTTTCTTCTTCAAGACTTTTATTTTCCCGTAGAGAATCTTCCTCAGAGTTGTCTTGTTCTTGTATGATCACAGAAGGTTTCCTCTTTTCAAGTATTCTTCCAAACCTAAGTTGAACATCACTAAGGTCTAGAGGAGTAATTAAATAAGTTGGAAACTGTTGGCCTTCTATCATGTATGTATTCTGAGGATTTTTATTGTTGGGGTTTGGTATGGGTTGAGCAGGCAACTGATTTGATTTATGAGGAAATGGTAATGGGAGTGGTTGATTTTGATGTTGTGGGTTCTGAGGATTCTGTTGAGGATTTTGTTGAGGATTTTGAGGAGAAAAATGTGGGTATGGTGGATAGGATGGTGGATACTGATAGTACTGAGAGTATCTTTCATAGGGATTTTGTGCTCCTTGTGCCCAAGCTTGAGATTGATTTTGAAATTGGGGCCAAGGTTGCTGCCAAGAATTCCAATTTGGTGGAGGTTGATTATACATTTGATCATGAAATCCTTGTGTTTGAGGTCCTTGCCAAGGCCTTCTAGAGACAAAATTGAGAGATTCTGTGGAATTTGTAGGAGTTTCCTCTTGAAAGACAGCTTTAAGACCAGGAAGTGAAGGACATCTCTTGGTTTCATGTTTTTCTGAACAAATTACACAAGTCTCTACAAATTTTTCATCCAAAGGACATTCTCTCAAGGCATGCTTCTTTCTACATTTGGGACAAAACATGGCTAAGGCATCAGATTCGGCTTTTTGCTTGTTTTGTAACTTAAGGGTGTCTATTTGTTCACTAAGACTCCATAAGATGTTAGATTTGAATTCATCAAGCATATGCCCTATCTCTTCCCTACTTACTGTCCCAGAAGCAGACTTACTTACCCTTGCAAGAGCAGGGTCTCTTGGACCTTTTACAGTTTTTGATTTCCCTCTTGAAAGATTGATACATAACTCAGATATTTCAGGTAATGTGAGCTGAGATATATCCCCTTTTCCCATCATGTTAAGGATATCCAACCATTCATCCCTAATTGTCTTCAACAAGAGAGCTTTTAAGGTGTCTTGATCTAAGTTTTCCATTTTTGCTCTTTTGATGTTGTAATGAAATCTCTCCAACAAATCTTCCAGGTGTTCATCTTCTTTTTGTATCATCTTGAACACTTCCTCCTTATGATTGACTGGTATACAATAATCCAAATACCTCTCTAGAAATGCTTGTTTCATATCTTCCCATGTACTAATAGAACTGTTGATCAAACTCATAAACCACTTCAATGCTGCTCCTTTCATTGTTGAAGGAAATAGTTTAAGTTTTTGAGCATCTTGTAAGTAGTCAAAAGTTCTACATAGGACTTCAAATTCAAATAGGAAGGTTTCAGGATCTTCAGTTTTAAGTCCATAGAAGTTTGGAAGGACAGAGGGTGAAATGTTTTTCATAGTTGTATTGGTTTCTTCATCTACTATAGGAAACCCAAAAGAGATTCCCATTTCTCTTCTACCTCTTCCTCTACCTCCTTCTCCTCTACCTCTACCTCTACCCCCTCCAAATAATGTCTGTTCTCCGTTAAAGACTCCTCCTCCCCCTTCTTCTGCCATAGTTGGTTCTTCTGTGGAAGTGGAAAAGTTTGTGTCTCTAGCAGGGGTCCTTGAATCTTCTTCTAAGACAGGCTCAGTGGATGAAGTGGAAGGTCTTTCTAATGGAATATATGATCTTAAGTCTTCTGGAAGTCTATGATCAGTAAAGGATGGAATGTGGGTATGAGTTGGAGGTGTGCTGGCTCTTGGTCTAGGTGAAACAAGAGGTGTTCTAGGAATCAAACTTCTGCTTCTGCTTCATGAATCTACCCCTTGAGTCTCTCTCTCTCTACGCATATCATTGTTTTTGGGAGTTAAGAAACAAGGCTACCTAGTTACACTTCCCCGGCAACGGTGCCAAAATGTTTGTGCCCAACTTAGTGTTTCTAAATTGAGTTCATTAATTGTCAACCAGGGCTAGTAAACTGCTGAAGTGTGGTGCACTATATGTGCCTAGGTAGTTGTTTCTCACTACGTTGTGTTTAGTGTTTTATGATGTTTTTGGTTTTATGGTTTTATGTTTGAAAAGGGAAAGAACTAAGTGCTGGTGAAAAGAAGCTATTGGTTATATTAAAACAAAACAAAGCCTAAACTATGGATGACAAACAACAAATGCAAAGCTTGATAATGACTTCATTGCAAGGAAATAAATCACAACATGAGCTTGAACTTATCCAATTCATTCATTAAATATGTGTTGGAAGAGCTTGAGAAATGGACAAGTTAAGTGTAAATGAAGTTCTCCTAAATAAACAATCAACTCACAATATTACAAAAAAAATGATTATTTGTAACACAGTAAGGTTTCTATTCTAGATTAACCTATGATGCTAAAGTTATCCTATTCTGCAACTTGACTTATCACTACTAGGCCTTATTCAGAAGTTTAGATATTTTCTAGAATAATGTTTGGGAAAAAGGCTATAGGTGAATTTGTAAAATATTTGCAGAATAATCAAAGCCTTAAACTGATATTACTGACCCCTATTCATGTGATGATTTATCAATATAAATTCAAAACAAAAGTAAGTTGTAAATAATGAAGGCCGAGAGACTAATTTTGACAACTAGTACTACTTAAAATACAATGGATGATACTAGGCTAGAACGCGGTCTATCAATCTTAAAATACAGTGACTACAACTAAGCCATTAATCATTTCTTGAAACAAAATGAATTGAGACTGAACTAGATTGCTACTAATATATTTGAAGTACAGTGAACATAGTTAAACTAGAATGCCATTATCAAACTTGAAATGTAGTGACAGAGCTGAACTAAATGCAATCAACCTCCGGAGTGTTGTAACTAAATTAACATGCAGCTAGTCTATGGAATTCTACAACCCATCTCGTTCAATATGAATGATATTTTGGAAGAGTTTGTAAAAACAAGTTTGGCTGTATTATTCAATGCAATTGAACATAAACATAAGATTTGAAAGCAAATACAACTAGGATCTAAGATACCACAGCTGTTTCTTATTCATTGTTAATGATGTTTTGGAAGAGTTTGTAGGAGTAAGACTGGCTATGACACTTAGTGTAAACAAGCATAAATCATAAAATTTGAAAGGAAATGCAACTAAAATCTACAACACCACAGCTATGCCTTATTCATCGTGATGATATTTTGGAAGAGTTTATAAGAGTAAGTCCAGCTGTGATGATTAATGTAAACAAGTATGAAACATAAACTTCATAAACCTGCTTAATCTAGAAATGAAAAACGAGACTAAAATACTTATCTAAGCCGTATAAACAAAGCTGCACAGGTAGCAGGGGCCCTCTACCACTGGAGTAGCACGCAAAATCTACTTCAAGATTCACTCAACGCTTTCAATAAAGTGATGCTTCTTTCATTAAAAGAGAAATTACTTCAAAACAGAGTGTTTTCGAACTTCTGAAATCTAGCAATCAAACACAAAATCTAACCCTGTCCCTCGGTTTCCCGAGCCATATTTATAACAAAATTACATAACTCTCTTGAGATAACCTAGGGAAAATTGTCTTTCCAAATAAAAATCAAACTAGGACTCTAGTGGTGGTCTCGTAATATGATTAAGGACATCTGGACTGTCCTTATCCTATTAGGAGTCTATCTCCTAGTTTGAGTTCCCACGTGCATAACCACCTACAGAATTCCGTTCAAACTTCATGGAGAGCAACAAATGATGAGGGAATGATGTGGAATATGACCATATGTGTTTTTCTCTGAGATGACACCTGGAACCTGCGTAGACATGAAGACAGCTGCAGAATCGGCAACTAGCTACATAATGTCTACATTCTGTAGCTAGATCTAGTTCAAAAGTACTACAATGACAAAATCATAAAAACATAGCAAGTTAGTCATGATATA
Organism: Pinus albicaulis; assembly: GCA_034641835.2. Taxonomy (NCBI): domain Eukaryota; kingdom Viridiplantae; phylum Streptophyta; class Pinopsida; order Pinales; family Pinaceae; genus Pinus; species Pinus albicaulis. The sequence goes on along the minus strand of CM076578.1, from coordinate 1,730,538,937 downwards.
CATTCTTAAAGAAATAATTCACCTCTATACTCTGTCCACACAGATCTGCACTCTTTTATCCTTTTCAATAATGAATCCATAGATGAGCCAGAACTAGAAGACAAAGATTCAAACAATAGAGTAGGGCCCACAGATCTAAACATAATGGCCACTCTAGATATAGAGGAAAATGAGAGTGAAACCTTTGAACAGTGCTTCGAATCAGAAACTCAGAGTGAACAAAACCAAGACTGCAAACTACAGATTACTCATCACTCTAAACTCCATGCATGTCATGAAGAAAAAAACATTCGACAACATGGTGCAGACCCCATTATACAACATAATGGTGAACATAGCATTAGGGATGAAACCGATAGCCAATCTGTAAATAATCCCTTATGGAGAATGAAATTTGATGGGTCTTGCACTAGGAAGAATGCAGGGGCTAGAGTGTCGTTACACAATACTGAAAGTAACTATGCTGAGATTCATGCTTTCAAGCTAGATTTTAAATGTACTAACAACATTGCAGAGTATGAGGCTCTCATCCTAGGATTGAATCTATTTAAAAAACAAGGAGCCCGAAGGATAGACGTACATGGAGACTCTGAGTTAGTAATTAAAAAAGTGAATGGAGAGTACACTGCAAAGCATACTATATTGAGGGCATACAAGAATGATGCCATGGATTTGCTGAAAACCTTTGTAGAGTATGAGCTTGTGTTTGTTCCTAGGAGTTAGAACATTATTGAAAATGGATTAGCCTACGTTGCTAGTTCATATCAGAAATCACCCAGTGACAAACAGATCATCATTCAAACAAAATATAGACCCGCAGTGCCAGATAATGAGAAATATTGGCAGGTCTTTAAGGGCGATAGGCAGATAGAGGATTTCCTGCTTGGCAGGAATGAGTTTGAATTCTATGATTCAGACTCTAAATCTGATGAAAAATACCTGGGTAAAGAGCCCTCTGTTGAAGAAAAATCACCCCACAATGTAGAAATAAACATGTTAACTGAATAACTTGGAACTCAAACTGAAGAATACAAGAACGCAGAAAAATAAGAAATAGAGGTGCTGCAGTCCAAAGATAAGAATATACCCATAGGATTGGCACCCCTAGAGGACCTTTTTGATTTTAACGATGTAGCAAAGAAACCCACTATATAACACACAGAGTCTGATGTCAAGGAATGCAACATAGGCACTAAAGATAAGCCTAAGATGATTAAATTAGCTAAATCCCTGCCAGCACACATCAAGAAGAAATACATTGATTTATTTAAAGAGTTTATTGATGTGTTTGCCTGGAGTTATGAGGACTTAAAAGCCTATGATACATAAATCATCTAGCACAAGATCCCATTGAAAGATAACCAAAAACCCTTTAGGAAAAAACTGCGTATAATTAACTCGAAGCAACTGCCTCTAGTGGAAAAGGAAATAAAGAAAATGTACGAGGTAGGAATCATAGTGCCTGTGAGGTTTTCCGATTGGGTCTCCAACCTTGTAGCTGTGAGGAAAAATATAGGTGAGATCAGACTGTGCATTGATTTTAGAAACCTTAACAGAGCTTCACTTAAAGATAATTACCCCTTACCCAAGATGGAACACATCCTACAGAGGGTAGTTGGCTCGAAAAGGATCTCCCTGTTAGATGGTTTTTCAGGGTATAATCAAGTTTTAGTACTCCCAGAAGATCAGCTTAAGACAGATTTCACCACTCCGTGGGGCACTTTCATGTAAGTGAAAATGCCTCTTGGAATAATGAACGTCGGTGCAACCTTCCAAAGAGCTATGGACATAGCCTTTTAAGAGGAAATAGGGCACTTCATTGTCATCTATCTTGATGACATAATAGTCTATTCCAAGACTGATGAAGAGCACCTTAAACATCTGAGAAGAGTGTTTGAGAAATGTAGAAGGTTCGGTCTATCTTTAAATCCCAAAAAGACTGTATTTGGCCTTCAAGAAGGTAAGCTTCTTGACCATATTATATCAGAAAAGGGAGTTAAAATAGACCCGAAAAGAGTTGAGGGAATACTGTAGATTAGTCACCCAAGAAACATAAAATAATTGCAGTCCTTTATTGGGAAAATTAACTTCTTAAAGAGGTTTATTCCCAACTTAGCAGAGCTCCTCAGAGATATGATAAACATGCTGAAAAATGGAGTAGGAGTCAAATGGACTTTAGAGACCAATTTTTTTTTTGAATTAGTTAAACTTGCACTTACCCGGGCACCAGTCTTAATCAGCCTTGATTTTTCAAAAGACTTCCTTATATTCTCCTTTGCCTTCGAGCATACAATGGCTGTAGTCCTACTGCAGAAAAATCCAGAGGGACAGGAGCAGCCTATTGCTTTCTTCAACAAGGCTCTGAGGGATGCACCCTTGAAATACAACATAACAGAAAAATAGGCCTATGCCTTGGTAAAGGCCTTGAAAGACTTCAGGGTGTACATTCTGCATTCTCACATCATTTCCTACGTGCCTAACACAGTGGTAAAATACATTTTTTCCCAAGATCCATATGGAAAGAGGGGAAAATGGATTGTTGTAATATTAGAGTATGATTTGGAAATAAAACCCACAAAACTCATCAAAGGCCAGGGCTTAGTTCAACTAATGGTTGAATTTAACTTGCAAGCCCTTGACATAAACATGGTAGATGCCTTGGATGAACATGAAGGTTTGCCTGATCCCACTGTTGAAGAACAATTTCAAAACTCTCCTTGGTATTCTGACATCCTGTATGTGCTTACAAATCTTAATGCTCCTCCTAATTTTTCAAAGACTAAGGCAAGGTTCCTGAAGTTAAAAGCTAGAAACTATTGCATTTTAAATGAATGTTTATACTGGAAGAATGCAAATGGTTTTCTTCTTGAATGTCTGCCTGAAGCCAAAGCAGAAAGGATTAAACATGAGTTTCATGCAGGGGAGTGTGGGGGTCATCTAAACTGGAAAGCCTCTACTAACAAAATACTTAGAGCTGGCTGTTACTGGCCTACCCTTTTCAATGATATCCATAAAATGATAATTGCCTGCCATAAGTGCTAGATCTTTGAGGGCAAAAGAAAGCTCCTCCCTTTAACATTACAACCTATCACTGTTGAGGCTCCCTTTCAACAATGGGGCCTAGATTTCATAGGGGAGATCCATCTTGCTTCATCATCCCAACACAAATGGATTCCCACAGCCATAGACTATTTCACAAAATGGATAGAGGCCATCCCTTCTAGGAATGCCACAGATTCTGTTATCATTAAGTTCCTTGAAGACCACATCCTCTCTAGATTTGGCTGCCATAGTAAGATTATCACTGATAATGTTGCTTCTTTTGGTTCCAAGAAGATGATCAATTTTTGTCATAGGTATCAGATTGCACTTGGTAATTCTATTTCTTACTACACGCAAGGTAATGGGCTAGTAGAATCATGAAATAAAAGTTTGGTGACCATAATCAAAAAGCTGCTTGAGGAGAATAAGAAATCATGGCATAACAAGTTAGTGCATGCTTTATGGGCTGACAGGCTAACAACAAAGAAATCCATTGGAATGTCCCCATATCAGTTAGTCTATGGAATAGAGGCAGTGTTTCCTACCAACCTAGGGGTACACGTGATTAAACTAGTCCAAGAAATTCAGTCAGAAGAGCACAACATGGTAAGGAGGATAAATCAAACCATACATCTCCAACAGACAAGAGAAGAAGTCTACATCAGAGCTCTAAAAGTGTAAGAAAACATAAAAAAGTTGTTTGATAAGAGAAAAAGGCTTGTGACTTCAAAATTGGAGATAAGGTACTTAAGTGGGACTCTAGGAGAGAAGACAAAGGAAAGCATGGCAAATTTGACAGTTTGTAGCAGGGTCCTTACATCATCCAATCCACCATTGGTCCAAATGCCTTTTTTCTGCAAGAGCTAGATGGTACAGATCTGTTTGGGGGTCCTGTCAATGGTAGGATGCTCAAGCATTACTACTGCTGATTTCCAGTTTAATGTTTTCGTTTCCATTGTAAATACCATTGCAGTGTTTTTTTTTAAAGAAAAGAGAAAAAATATTTCAAAAAAGAGAGAAAGAAAGGTTCAAACATACTCAAATCTTGAACTTCTGAAGTTCCAAAAGAATGGCTAAAAGCGAGCTTAAAACCTGAGCCAAAGAAAGGGAAAGCTGGTTCTAATGTGCCCAAAACCTAAACTAGAAAAAGAAAGAAAGAAGAATCAGCTCCAAGAAGCCCAAAACCAGAGCTGAAATGAAGGAGAAAATTGACTCTAACAAGCTCAAAATCCTTAGTCACTATGTGGAAAAGAAGGTTGCCTTCAAAATTTCACAATTTCAAGCCTTCACATTTTGTTTTCAAGTTCCTGGAAAGTTCAGTTCATGTGTAGCTGTCTTTATTCCATGAATCCACAACAAACCAGACAGTCTGATCCTAGTTTGACTGTTTTTAAATTTCTGTTGTAGAATGTATAGAAATAAATCTGCTAGATAGTTTAATCCTAGTAGATATTAGTGTAGGTAGAGAAGCTATGAGGCCAACTGTTTAATCTGGTCCCATGGAGGAATAAGCGTAGAATTAGATTAGTGTGTTTTCTGCTTTCATGAGAAGGTCTGCAAATTTAATTGCACCTTAAAGAAAAATTTTTAGGACTGTCGGATGGGTAGGTAGATTGTTTGGGGAATATTTTATGCTGACTTAATATCCATCATGTTTGTAGCAGCTGAAACAAGAAGAAAAGG